>JAKSZP010000084.1:0-223689 GCA_022478985.1 Massospora cicadina | reverse complement strand
TACAAGGGCGCCTATATCTCAGAAAGATTTGGCGTGAATTTCTTGAGAAACGTACACATCCTCAAAAGATTCTAATTCTTTGACCGAAGTTGGGGTGGGACACTTGAAAATTGTTATATCCTTGTCAGGTTATCATATGGCCTTGGTCAAACGTGACGTTGTACAGTAAGGTGACTTGAGACATAAAGAGCTCACACTTAATGATTTTCAGCGTAAGGTTAGATGCCCTTAAACTCTCAACCACTTGCTGCAGGTTTATTGCATGTGACTCATGATCAGGAGAAAACACTAGAATATCATCCAAATAGGTCACCACGCGCACACCCAGAAGGTCCCTTAAGGCCACATCTATATGACAGTGAAATATAGTAGGTGCATTTTTAGGTCCAAAGGGTATATCTGAAACTGGAAAATTTCTTTTCTGGTTCAGAACGTGGAGTGCCACTCCTGACCCTTATTAAACCAAATCTGATTGAACTCATTTAAAAAATTTATTTTGGAGATGACTCTGTCCTTCTCCGCATAGTGAGTAATCTGATAAACTAATGGGATGGGATGTAAATCTGGTACAATTACATCGTTAAGATTCCCATAATCTATGCATGGGCATAGAATACCATCTGCTCTCTCCAAAAAGAGAAGTGGGGAGCATACCGGAGAGGTATGCTGAAATATTGCTCCTTTAGCTATCTGCTCTTTGACCCACTCATCCACGCTGCTTTCTCCCATACAGTCAAGGATTAAATGGGATAAGATATATGCACCAGATCCACAGTGAGTTTGATCTCTCAATTAGACTCTGAATGAGCCTGTAGTACATTAGCTGACGCCACATCAGACAAAGATTCCAGACTCTCTAAATTACCAGCTGAATCTTGCTCACTGGTGCTTCATACCTGCTGGTTTCCAAAAAAGTTTGTAATGATTTTAAGTAGAATTATAAAGCTCTAATAGAACTGGGTTTTTATAATTTTTATTAAGAGTGTGATAAAAGGGAAAATGATGACCTCTTTTGATATCTGAATGATCAGTATTTAAACTGTTCCAAGGGTTGGGGGAATTTGAGGATAGGTTCAGAATAGCTTAGATGCTTCCAAATTAGGAAATATGGTACACGCACCTATCAGATTTTGGGAAATGGGAGTTACTCTAAGGAAAAACGATAGTTGAGGGTTTTGGAGCATAATGTACTGATGCGGTAAAGTTTTGATAAATTTCAATCAATCATCGCTTGATAAAACTTTTCACTTTAAGGGACCTCCGCCACGCTTATAAAAGGGGTTGGTCCCCGCGTAGGTGCTTTGAAGGACCTATTGGTGGTTGGGGCATACCCTCCGATGGTCGCCCCAAGGTCTGTCGCAAGGTTGGAGTAATCTAACCACTTGATTTTACGTTTTTGCCTGTTCAGGTTTTGACATGGTGTAGCCTGATTAATAGGTTCCACTGGGAATCAGCTAGGGTCTTTTGGCCAATTTCCTCATATCATTTAAACGTTATTATCACAGACTAGTAAATGTCCAACATTTTCCTTTATTGGCCGGATTTGATCCACACATTCTTATCATATAGCCAGAAGGCAATTGTCTGACATCTCCCCCTCAAGTATGTTGAGTGGAGAATAAGGCCATAGGTTCATCCATGAACTCATTAATTGTAGCTCTGGAAGCAAAGGGTTTGATGGAGTACTCCTTCCCTCACTTGTAAGTAACTACAAAGGGCCCTTCCCAAATGGACCCGAGTTTCTCCCTTCTAGGGGTGATGCAATTGTGATAATAGAGCACCAAGTCCAATACTTGGAAGGAAGGAAGGAAGGAAGAGTGGCATGGTGGTTATTTTCAGCTTAACCTTCTTTTGTGACTATTTTTTGCCAAATTGTCATTACCTCAGATTGTAACTGAATGATGTGCTGAGCCAGCTTCTTCATGGCTTGCTCTGGGTCAGTCTTATCAGCGAAAATGTCTTTTGCTAATAATGCTGGTACCCAGGTTCCCATCCATACAAAACACGGAAAGGAGACATTTTAATAATCTGATGGTAACTGATACTGTTAGCCATGAGGGCACTTGATAAGTACAGATCCCAGTAAAGGGGATCAGAAGTGGACATTTTCTGTAATATAGAAATCAGGTCCCATTTGCCCTTTCCACGGTATCATTGGTTGAAGGGCTGTAGGGTGCAGAAAAAAGCTGTTGGGTGACCATGGAAGTTGAGAGAATCTTCACTACTCAGGAGGTGAAGTTTTCATTATTATCACAATGTAAAACTTGGGGGCAACCATGTCAGGTAAAGATATACTGGTGGAGGAAAGTTGCCGTGGCCTTAGTCGTCCAAGCTGGGATAGCCACTGCCTCGACCCATTTGGTAAAGTGATCAATACCCACTAATATAAATCGATTTCCACCCATAGTTTGGGGAAGAGGGCCAACCACATTGAGACTTATTGTGTGGAAAGGCTGTTAAGGGGTGATAGATTGATATTAATATTTTTTTGAAATTGGACTTCTTCTTACATTTTAAACAGGCATACAAGACATTGGCAATGGTCTCAATGATTCCCTCCTAATAGTAGCGTTATTCTACCCATTCAATGGTTTTGCGCACTAAACCATGTCCTAGGAGGGTATGAGACTCTACAATGACAGATACTCGCTCTGAAGGTCAGAAGTAGGGTAGCCAGTTCACCCCCACTTTCTTGTATAGATGGCCACTATCCACCTTCATGTTACAGAATTTTCGAGCTAGCATCTTCTGAACTGGTTCATCCTCATCCTCCCAAGCATCAGAGGTCATTAGAAGATCATGTAGCCACTCCGCTTTACTATTATCTAAATGAAGGATGGGCAGCTGAGTCAACCCATTGACATTCATGTGGCATGTCCCAGCTTGGTGTACAATGGTAATATCATAGGGCTGGATTATAAAGCCCAGCGTGCCTGCCGCCCAGTGGGATCCTTCATATTTTGTAACCACTTTAAAGAGGCATGATCAGCGACCACTTTAAATAAAGACCCATATAAGGAAGGGCGGTAATGTTTAACAGCAAGCAAAACAGCCAGGTATCCTTCTCCATGACGCTATAGTTGCGTTCAGCCTTAGAGAGCATATAGCTAAATTATGAAATTGGGTGATCAACCCCATGCTCATCCAGTTGAGCCAAGATAGCTCCAACTGCATAATTGGAAGCATCAGTAAACATCATAAAAGTATTACTATATTCAGGGTGGCGCAGGATTGGCTTTTGCTGCAGAAGTTTTTTAGCGTTTTAAAGCAGCTTGTTGTTCAACACCCCACTGGAAGGGAGTGTTCTTAGCCAAGAGCCTTACGAGGGGCTCAATGAGCTGAGCGAATTTGGGGATGAATTAATGGTAGTACCCCATCATGCCAAAGAACACCTGGATATCGTGGAGGGTTTTGGGAGCAGATATCTTGGATATCACCTCAACCTTATCTTTAAGAGGCTAAATCCCATCTGAGGAGACGTCTTGTCCCAGGAAATCCAACTTCTTCTAGAAGAATGTATATTTGGAGGGCTTCAGCTTAATGTGAGAAGCACATAAGCGTTGGAACACTTCCTTTAAATGAGAATGGTTCTAATTGAAAGTTCTAGAAGTCGGTAATATTTTCTAGATATACAATTACGCAACTAAGCTTCAGATGCTGCAAGATATGGTCCATGGCTCGCTGGAAAAAAGCATGCGCATTGCACAACCCTTGTAGTAGTCGGGTAGGTTGGAAAAGACCTCACTACAGATGAGCGCACACGTTTCCTGGTCTTATGAAGAGAGGTCCATTTTCAGAATCCGCTATCCAAGTCCATGGCAGAAAAAAACTTGGACCCAGAAAGTTTAGCCAGTGCTTCATCAATTCTAGGGATTGGATAGCTGTCCTTATTTTGTAAGGTTATTTAGCTTGCGGTAATTCATAACTACTTGATGTCCACCATTCTTCTTTTTTATGAGTAATAGTGGGGATGACCATGGACTTTGAGAAGGCACCAGCAGGCCCACGTCCAATAATTGTTTAAGCTCCATCCTCAAATGGAGCTCTTCAACTTTTGATTTCTGTTAAGGCTTGGATCGAATAGGCTTGGCATAACCAACATCAATGGTGTGGCACCAGCCCTTCATATGTCCATATTCAGTATCAGATTTTAAGAAAATGTCACTATAGGACTCCAGTAAGAAATGAACTTTATTAATTTCATTGGTAGTTATTAGAAATCTGAGCGTTAGGCAAAGCGCATATTACTTGGCCAGTGGGTAGTCCCATATCTAGGTTAGACCCAATATAATGGACTTGGTGGATGTCGTCAATGTGAAGCAACAGGGCTATTCCACTCTCTTGATGCTTCTTTACAATCATGTCCTTGTTAGCGAGATTACCCAGTAGAAGGTTGATAGGTCGCTGGTAGGCAGGGTTTAGGATACCTGGCAACACCTGAGGTTTCAAAGGGCTGATTTCATCAATGCTTGTTAGGTGCAGAAGGCAGTTGCGGGTGATTTGAGTAGTAATTTTGGTGTCTATAACCTTTTGCTCACCTTCTTTGACTACTACTTCCTTGGACGCATACAATGAAACGCCCTCTGAACCATCCACAGAATCAGGCAGCTTATAAGTGTCTCGTCCTGATGTGTTATATGTAAGGGTGAGGGAAGAAGAAGGATACTCAACTACACATATATATTCCTTCTTCTTAGGCTCATCATTTGTAAATACTAGAGAAGCTTCATTATTTAGAAGGAAGAAAAACCCCTGTTTAATATTGATGATTCTGTCATACTCAATCATGAATTGCGTGCCAATGAGTAGGTCGTAAATGTTACTGGTTAATGTTACAGCGGGGGCAGTCAGTAGGGCTTCTTAATTTGTATGGGTAGATAAGAGTAGAATCCAATAGCTCGCGTATTAATAGGTCCTGCAGTACCATACTCTTATATATAGTCCATGTTGTGAGACAACTTAACTTTATTGATGAGCTTTGATGAGATCACGTTCTCTGGATCACCCATATTAAGGACGGCTAAAATGCGCACTTTAATTATAACAACCTCTACCTTGGTTATTGTGTTACCAAAAGTAGGGGAGAGCTAGGACCTCCTTCAAACGTAGCTTGGAGGTAAGGCATTTTCCATTGCAAGGTAGTTATCTTTTATAGATTGGAGGGTATGGACCTTCTGAGTGGAGCAGATCACTGAACCCAATAAGATGGTCAGCATCACTAGCGGTAATAATCACCTCAAAAACCTCAACAACTGCTAAAGATAAGTTCATCGTGGTATTATGGCTATATCAATCCGTTCAGGTCTCAACCTATCTGGAATCTGCACTTCCATTGGAGCACCCAAAACATAATAGCCTGCATCTTCATCACCCCCTTTATACTCTTCATCAGAGGAATTTTCAATAACCCATCGAGTTAATAAGAGGGGGCTGAAAAACTGGAATATTTTCTCACAGGGGAGGGCTTTATCACTCTCATCTACTCATTTGCTTTTTGAAGGGAGCATCGTGTCTGTACCAGCTTTTAATGGAGACGTTGGAAGTGTAATGGCTTTGGTGTTTTCCTTAGGAGTGATCAGCTTGGGCTGCCCCATAAAGGAAGGTTTTAAACTAGAGGTGGCCTAAGTTGAAGCTGAAGATGATTGATGCAGCAGCTTAGGTGGGTGTAATGTGTTATTCACCTTAGTAGACTTCTCAGAAAAAGAGGAACTAGGAAAAGCAATAACAGACTTCACTGGATGAACTTTTGATCCTGAAGCTAGAGGGGAGCGCTGCCCCATAACTGCCAATATAATCTGGCTATCCTCACATGGGGAGTGTTAATTTGTCGCTGCAGTGCTGCAGAAGCTGGGCTCCATAGGGATACAGCCATGGAAGAGTCTGGAGGGGTCAGAGTTGATTCTCGCTTTTGAGCCTTTTGCAGAAGTTCAGGCTCATAAAAGTCAGCCACTGCTAGTAATGCCTCTTTTGATATCCCGTACTATTCTTAAAGGTATGTTTAACATAGGAGATATGCATGAATAAAGAGGGATACAACGCTAAGCTAGCCATTATAGCAGCAATAGCATCATCTAGCGGAAGCATTTTAGCCAGCAGAAGAGGTTGCGCTTTTCTATAGAATCACTTAACAAATTAGGGGATCAATTCTCCCACTTGCAGGCTAATGCACATAAAAACTTGTTTTAACCGTTGTAAACTTTTCATGGAACCAAACTCGTCAATCAGCACTTGGTTTGCCTCCGCCCAGGTAATAAGTGTGGTCATTTGAGGGACCATGATTTCTTGAGCCATCCAAATCAAGCAGGGAAGAATAAAATTGGTTTTTTGAAGATCAGGCGCTCTTTCCATCGAAGATTCATAAACATACAGGAAGGAGGCAATATTGCCTTCACCAGATGTGAACTTGTTTCTGAATGAAGGTTTAATCATAATAGGGAGGGCCCATAAGAGCCTTGGGGAGAGTGCTGCTCAAGCCTTTTGAGGCGAGCCAAATCACTAGCTAGTTGGTTCTTTAATGCACCTAGACTTGATTTTGGAATAAAAGTCATTTTGATGGTATACAGGACTCCCCCTTTAGTAAGCACAATTTGTAGGAAACCAGCTGAATATTGCTCGCTGGTGCTTCATGCCTGCTGGTTTTCACAAAACTTTAAAAATATAAATATAAATATAAAGCTCTAATAAAATTGGGCTTTTATATATATTTTTAGAACACAATAAAAGTAAAAAACAACTCTTTTGATATACAACCAATCAGTATTTAAACTGTTTTGAGGGTCAGGGGGGATTTGGGGATAGGTTCAGAATAACTTAGATGCTTCCAAATTAGGGAATATGATATATGCTCCTATCAGATCTTGGGAAAATGGAGTTATTTTAAAGAAAAACGATAGTTGGGGTTTTGGGGAAGAATGTACCAATGCGGTAAAGTTTTATGAATTTCAACCAATTACCACTTGATAAAATCCTTTCACCTTAGGGGACCTCCGCCACGCCTATAAAAGGGGTTGGTCCCCGCTTAGGTGCTTTAAAGGACCTGATGGTGGTTGGGCATACCCTCCAATGGTCGCCCAAGGTCCATTGCAAGGTCAGAGTAATTATACCACTTGATATACGTTTTTTGCCCATACAGGTTTTGACATGGTGTTACCTGATTAACAGGGTTCCACTGGGAATTGGCCAGGGTCTTTTGGACAGTTTCCTAATAACATTAAAATCGTTATTACAGACTAGTAAATGCACGACGTTTTCCTTTCTCAGCTAAATTTGGTCCTCAACATTCTTATCATATAGCTGGGAGGGCAATTGTCTGACACCCTTAAAACAGGAAGTTGATGGTACCTCCAAAGAGGGCTTCAGCAGCGGAGCTAGACTGAGTGTGTTGGCATTGGGATATTGGAGTAAATTACTCCAAAAGCTATCTAGACATGTGGGTAACTAATTTATGGCCATTCTTCAAAGATAATGATATGGTATTATCTTTCAAGTTGGTCTGACGCTAAACTTTCGCCACCACTCCACTCCTAAAATGATGGGGTAAAAGAGGTTTTATTTGCTTGGAAGTTGTCAGCCTAAATATTTGTCAACTTTATAATCCACTAATCCTAGAACCTTCAGCGTGGAAATACATTGGGAATCTCCTCTAACCATATCACCTGGCTAGTAACTCAGCTCAAGATAGTTGGCTAGGTCATGGCCAATAAAATTCTAAGAGGCTCCTGTATACATCAAAATAGCTGTGCTATTTTCCCTAAAGGTGTTAAAATGGTATCAGTCAACAAAAAATATCCATAATAATCTTTATTCATAGCAGACAACGCTAATACTTTACCAGAAAAGTCTTCATTAGGAATAAGCATGCATCCAGGATAAGTTTTGTATCATAGAATGGAGAAGGATAGTTCACCACTCTTACTACTGATGTTACATATCCCACCATATCTTCAGCAATTGCATAAATATTTTTATATTGTAATAATATTTGTTTCTCCACCGCCTGTGTTCTGTAAATTATGGTAGAGGTCAAGCGTTGGTTCTCTGGGGTGATCTGGTATACAGAGATGGGTTTCATGTTAGAGCCACAAGAGACGATATTTGGCTCGTTTATATTTGATGAATTTGCATTATAAAACGCGTTTTTGGGCGTTAACGACCCATGCTGGATTTAATGGCTGATTGTACATTGTTATCTAGTACCATGACCCCAAGGCCCTTCATTGATGACCTGCTTTGCACCATTTGAATGAAGTGCAGATAAATTCACTATAATAAGATCGTCTTTATTCATTTTGGGGACATACTCTTTTGGACCCTTAATTCCACCAAAACATAGAAGAGATTAATGGGGAGCTCTGCCCTGTTCAAAAGAAAGACAATATTAATGAGTGGCGTATTTATAGGTGCAGTGAAAGGGGACTTCATCACGGTGGAATAAACAGAGCATTTAATTTAATTTTGGGGCTGGACCCCTGTTCGCCTTAGAATTCTGCCAAAAATGAAGGAATGGAAGGATAAGAATCCCCTTTTTCAGAGGCATGCGTAAGTTTTTGGAGCTGGTATTTTTTAGGGGCTTCCTTGGGTGAACAATGATGGACAAATTACTGGTCTCCTTCCAGGTTGTGGTGGGGAAATTGTCCAAAAAAGATTAAGTCAGATGATCAAGGCCAGCATGGAACGCTTAATTCACTTGAGTGTCCATTGCAGGGGCATCCAAAGCAGCACTGAAAAACGACGTTTGGAACACAATGGATACAGATAAGACTGAGACATATGAAAATTATAAAATTCTGGACACACAAAACGCCCAACATCAAAGGTGCATAAGTGACCCAAGGGAGAGTTCAAAAGCAGTGGCACAAGGTTGCCCTGCCACCAAGGGACACTTTGCACTCTCCATACTCTTGGGTACCCACATCACAAATTTATAAACATGAAACACCCAGGCAGGTGCCCCAGGTAGAAGTCAACGCAGCTAATGAACTCCTGGAGGAGAGGAGTCAGGGCATGTCTTAGTATAATGGGATATGGGGGTGAAAACTTGGAAGCCCAAGCAACTGGGCTTCAAACTGTCCATTTCCACCATGTACTCATGAAAGGGCGGAAGTTGCACTGTGAGCAGCAAAAAAGGAAATGACCCTCTGTCACACCATCAATGAGAATGTATCGCCGTGGAAAAAATTCCTAACCACGGTGCACAGCCAAAGTGCCTAAATACCACTACAAAGACCTTTCACTAGGAATTAGTCTTAACAAGACCAAAAATAAGATTGATCTTCTAATGTCAAGAGCATTTTTTAGTGCTCCAGATCAAGTAGAGGTGGTGGGTGAGGGACCACACCACTGCTACGGAGCCTACCGCTGAGTAAAGGGTACATAAAGCACCACCCAGAAGGGCGGTGCAAAGAAGAGCCTAAGCAAGATGTCATGCATATGGCTAATTTGGACTTCTGGGAGGGCGGCAAACTGGACTAAATAAATGAACATATACAAAAATTAAAATGAACGGGCTTTATTAAACCAGTTGACCAATTAGGAATTTGGTCTTGCAGAAACATACTTAAACACTAGGGGGAGAGCTTTCAATTGGCGGAAGTGGTGCTAAGACATAGCGAACCAATAGGCGCACAAAACCATAAGTCAGGGTCCTGTATCTCGAGATTGTCCAAACTCTTTTTATATATTGCAAATTTACTTGTCACGACTTAACACTTTTCTAAAAATAAAACATGTTTTGAATTCCTATTCCTCTAATAACTGTAATGAACCATCTGAATTGAGGACGTTCTGGTGTGTTTTAACGCCCTGGCTGTAACGTCAGGCTGAGTATCACTCACTTTCCCAGGACCAACCTGGTCATACCTTGCCTGTACCTAGCGTTGGTCCAGGGTATGTTTCAAGTCAGGAAGGCCTTGTAGCTTGACCTTTTTAACCTCCTGACGACCAGCCTTGGTCTTGAAATCAGTTCCTCAACTTTATCATGTAGCCATGACAGCAGTGTCAAGTAGATACTTTTATTTGGATTATGTTGACAATTTTTAGAAGATCTGGACGAATTTAAGATTATAAAAGGTGTGCAGAATAGAGTACTTATGGGAGATTAAATTACAATCTGTGCTCAACCCCACAGAAATCTAAGATTGAAGAAGATTAGTGAAGCTTTTCTCGTTGATTACTATCACTTTTATTAATACGATTTGATTTTAACAGCATAATTTGATAATCAACACCAGGCGAGATAAGTATGAATAATAAGGTAAAATGCTGGGCGAACGCGGTAAAGGGCAGCAGACCTAGATTTGCACCGCCCAAATGTACCAAGCGCACAGGTACAAACAAAAATCTCAGCAAAACTAAAAAACCTGAGGTGGCGCCTCCTGTGGGTTTCATCAAATTTTTGGTAAAATACTGCAGCTACTTGGAAAAATACCAATTGCAACCACTGTCATTGGTGGAACACGGGATATGAGTCTTCCTGGGCGTAGAAACACCAACAATGTGGGAAAAGTTCAGCGAATCCCAACAAAAAGTTTTCCCACATGTGGTGTACTTAACAACCTATACTATCTGCAGAGGTTGGGTAGGTCTTGGGTTTAAAACCATGGAAGAAGCGAACAAAGCTGAGAAGGTCAGAGTGGTACTTGACCTTTCCAATGGACAGCAATTGGTCCCGACCAAATGCACCTGTTGGACTGAATCCAAAGACATTTTCATAATTTTTGACTATCTTCTGACCACATTGGCGCGCACAGTAGTCAAAAGACATCTCCAAGAAGGCTTGGAAGCCTACAGAGAAATTAAACAATTTGAAATGCAATGATTCCAGCTGATGCCTACTCTTAGCATGGGAAGGCAATAGCAATTATTTTACCAAACCAAAATGTAGTAGAGGATACTACAAAAATCCCCCACATCGCATCCTTCATCATTGATGGGAAAAAATCCCAGATGTTCTACACAACAGTGGAAAGCGCACCCCCCATATAAAACCACTTCCAGGCCTTTGGGCACAAGATTCATTCTTGCCCCATAAAAGAAGGCCTGAGAGAAATGGAAATCTGTGAGAAAAAAAAAGGGTGAAGATGACTCAGAGTACGCCAAAATCACAGATACTACACAAGCCTTCAACTGAGGAGAACACGTGCAATATAAAATACTTGACCCTATTCCCCCAAAAAAACAAAAAATGGCCAAACAAGCTCACAAGCTGGCTGTGGCCAAGGCAAAGGCCGGGTGGAATCAACCATATTGCTGGAGCAGATCCAGGAAGACATGGATGAATTTGAGTCCATGAACCAATCAGATCCCGCGGAAAACCATACACCCAATCTGACCAGTTTGATTTAAGTGGAAACCAATTCGGAAATGAATGCAGCAAAGTTGGGGTTCAGTGCACTCCCAGAAATTGCGGAATTTAACCCAACTGGGAGTAAAATCAACAATGTAATGCGCAAGAAAATAATGTGGCTAATAAAAACCCACAAGTGCACCAAAAATGACATATTGAAACCAAGCAAAGCCAAGAGAGGAGCCAAAACTGCGGCGATGAAAGGGGCAGAATACACCCCAACTCCTACTCATGATTATGCTCTCTGCAGCAGAGGTGCAGTGGAGAGAAATGTGAGTGAGGGAGTAGGGCTGGGAGGCCCTGCTAACCGCTCCTGAGGCGCATTGGGCGTCTCAGTAGAGATAGGGACACTGAACATAGTGGGACTCAAGGCCTTAACATCCCATGCCAAGAAATTGAGTCTCCTACAAAACCCACCTATGGATATCCTGGCGGTGCAGGAAACCCACTGTCCACAGGGAGAGGAGGAGGCATGGGAAAAAATGCTCCTCCCAACAATATTTTTTGGTCACTCTACTGTGGGGTGATAGTATGCGCGAACCAAAACTTTAAATTTATTAATAAAAATTTGTTTCTGGATGGCCGCATACTTGCTGTAACCTTTTAATGGCACACTGACGTGCACATAATAGCCAGTGTGTACGCCCCAAATGGTGCACATGACCAAAGAGAATTTCTCACAGCCCTAACACAATAAAATATACCAGCAAATACTAAAAAATGTGATACATGAACTGCTGGATTAACCCAGAGATGGACCAATGGCCATACACAACAGAGATACCACAAGGGCAAGTGGAACTCCGAGTTTTAAAAGGCCACCCTGGGACTATATGATCCACTGTCAAAAAGGCAATCCCTTCTACAAAACATGACACGCCCACATGTACACAATGGTGCACTTGCCTCTATGTCAAGGATAGACCTAATACTCACACCAATAATTCTCCATCACCAAATACAAAAATTTTAAACCCGCAAAAATTGATACTCCAACCATCGGCTTATTTTGGTGTCTTACAAACTGGCGGAACCAAGTACCCAAGCATCCAGATGGTGCAGAATACGCCCAGAAAGTTTAGCTGACTCAGAAATTTTCTCCTAGATGGATGAAATATCTTTAACCCAGGCTTTTTAAACACATTTTTGCTCAGACCCAATAACCACCTGAGAAAACTTCAAAAAATCAACAACCCAACAAATTAAACATACATTGTATAGAAGACACAGGGCAGTTTCAACCATTATCAAACACACATTGGCTAAAATTGACCATCTAGAAAACAACATACCAAGAATGGGATACAGCCATGGATGGGGTTGCAAATGGGTGGAGGTTTCTGCTCAGCTAAACACCCTGATCTGTAAACACCAACACTGAGTTGGAGTCCAATATAAAGGCAGAAACATAAGAGATGGAGAAACTTGCTTGAGCTACTTTTTCTACTGATTACAAGCCAGGAAAAATATAATAACTTGTAAACAGGTCTGTCAAACTGGACAAATCCATAGCAGAAACACCCAAAGAAGTTGCAACTAAAGTGCAAAGGGTTTATATGAAGTTTTAAAAATTTGAACAAGTCAAACCAGAAAAAATCAAAAAAAATCCTTAGAAACGCACATATTGACACCACAGCTTTAAATAACAATCTAACTAACCTAATATCGCATGAGGAATTATGGGAAGTAGAATGCGGTGCACCAAAAGGGAAATGCCCTGGACCTGATGGAATTCCCTATGAATTTTATATAAAATATTTTATTAACATCTTTAACATTCTTCTAGCTTCAATGAACAAGTGTATTATGAAAACATACCTCCTACCTGGAGGCAAAGAAGCCAACACGATCACTTTATTCCAGAAAGGAGACAGATTAGACCTATCCAACTGGCGCCCAATTTCCCTAACCAACACAGATACAAAGATTTTCACAAAAGTTATGGCTAAAAGACTAGGAGAAATTTAAACTGATGCAATATCCCAATCAAAATATGGATTTCTCCAAAGAAGATCCATATGGGATAACATCCACACTGTTGCAAATGTCTGCCATTCCAAAACCTCTGGAGCACTTATCCTTTTAGACCAACAAAAGGCATATGACAGGGTGAACTGGACCTATCTTAGGGCCTGCCTTCAAAAATCAAAGCTCCCAAATAGATTTTTAAACTGAGTAATGTTGTTTACAGAGTCTGAAGCCAAGACTGTGCGGGGAGCAGGCTTCTCAATCAACCCAGTTTTCTCACAGAGAGGACTAAAACAAGGAGACCCCTTAAGCCCTCTACTTTACAACTTTAGCCTAGACCCCCTAATCTGAAATACAAACACACTGCTCAAAGGAATTAACGTCAAGGGCCAACCACCAGTCAATATGATGGCCTTCGCTGATGATTGTGTGGTGGGTATATCCAACAATCAGGACGCTTGCAGAATCGAGAAGATAATATGAGACTATTCAACCATATGTAACACATCACTTAACACTCAGAAAGCGGAAATTATACTCCTGGGAAATATTAGACCAAGTGGATGCCATCTACACTGGACCAACAAGTTAGTACAGCATCAAGACTCCTGACCAGACATAGAAGGCGAAACTAGCAACGACCTCACTGAAACTTACATTCATCACCAAGCCAACAGCTGGCCCTGTTTGTCACTTGAGAGTATGGTTGGAAGCAGTAGGTTACGCTAACTCCATGAAGGAAAATCAACTCCTAGACAAAATAACAAAACGCATTTCATCCTTACATGGACACCAAACAGATTTAACAGGAAGGGTCACGGTATTCAACTCTATGATTCTATCAATCATATGGTTCACGGCCCATACAATCGCTTTCTCACCATCTTTCTTCAACACAGTCTACGCCCTATTACAAGGATAGCTATGGTCCACCACAACCCCCCTGTACGCCTCAAAACCCAATTTGGCTCTAGAAGGAATGGAGGTATGGGGATTACTAATTGCGTAGAGCAAGAAACCCATATACTGGGATCCTGGATAGCTCAGGTGACTAGCCCAGATCTTCCAGATACACTCTGGGCCAGAACAGCAAAATATAATTTCACACGTGCACTACAATTAAGAAACCCAGATTACCTGAACACATTAATCAAGTATCTGGCATCCCATCTCACAGCTGCAGGACCACACGGCACTCCTGCACATTTCAAATGAATACTCCTAGCCATGAGAAGAGCGACATGGCGGATTCACATAAATGACAAAACCAGTCACCAGGACGCCCAAGGGTAACTCACAGACAGGAGATCAATGATCAAATAGTCACAGACAATATAATAAGCAAAAGCCCAAATACCATAGCCATGATAGTTTACCTGGACCATATGGACATACCCTATAACCTGGAGACCCAAAGAAGAGTATGGAGATAAACACATCACCCTCTACTCCAACCCAGGATAAGAGCACATGTATGGAGGTGCATGAGGAGAGTATACTGAACAGCTTAACGGTCAAACGCCAATCACACCTCATGTGCAATATGTGATCAGTATGGAAGCCTAGCCCACCGTTTAGAACAATGGCCAGCATCAGTGGCGGTATGGAAAGAGGCCATGCGCCTTTTCCGCCAAGAAAAAGGACATCCATTCAACCTAGCAAGGAACATGTTCGCTATAAACATGGACTCTCATTTCCACCCATCTCTCAGGGCGCTAATAGTAGCAATAGCACTATGGACGGTACATACAATGGTACTGAAATCATTCACAGGAGCAGCGAACACAATCCAAGAAGCCATCCATCGCTTCCACAGCCATATATTGTAACATTTCCAAGCATGGTTGTTTGGACATATGACCCCTGTAACAGAAGGACAATCAACACATGGTTCCCCATATGGTTCCTAAAAGTTAATCCTTTCCTTCACACATGCTGCATCCAAGAATAAGCCATCATAACTCCCCTTCCATACCGTCCTAATCTTGGTGATCCTGGAGACAACAAGAGGGGCCTTGAAACCTCTAGGGTGTCTTTAGTTGTAAAATTTCATTAGTTTTCTCACTATATTGGAAGTGCTTGTCCCCTGGTCGACCTTCCCCAAATAAACAAGAAGATTAGGTGACTAAGGAGCTGAAGCAACTACTGGATGTCAGATTACATAATTTCTCACAAAGTCCATGGGCCTTGGCATTGATGCTCATACAAAAAAGGATGTTGGGCATTGGGTGGTAAAGTATTACCACCAGTATAATGTCATTCCCTGAAAAGACAATGTTGCTATTTTGGGTTTTGACCAAACATAGATATCAATTTATGCAATAATTCCCTACCGTCCTATAGACCTCGGTGATGCTTTTATCTTGCTCTCAATATCCCCTGGCAGATTGATCCCCATCAATCCCCCAACATATATTTTGATATCTTTTTCTGATCCCAAAACTAAGCAGTTATGAATTAACCAGATAAACAGTTTTGATTTCTGATTGATTAAATCCAACTAGCCTCCTCCAATCGCCCTATCTCACACCCCTGTTCCATTCCTCTTTAGAACTACCAAGTTTATCCAGTAAAATCTGCCATGAACATTCCATACAATTATGATGGTTTATTAGAATTATAAAGCCAAATCAGCAATAAACGGCCCGCTGACTATTGCCCATTTCACTTTGGAGACGTAATCGACCTTAGGACAGATCCTTGCGACCATGTTGGTCATCTATCACCATACCAAAATTAAGAAACGTAAGAAGATCCAGGCATTGTTTAGAAGGCTGGTGTACCGACTATCTCCTAGAGGCCTTGATGTATATGTTAAATAGTTCACATATTGGATCAGGGACAAATGTAGCAATGCACGTTCTAGCTATAAATTTAATCGGTGAACTTTTTGTTTATAATAGTGATAGATCTCTACCGCTGTCAGTATGCAAAGACTTCAGCGGATTTAGGAACATATCTACAATAAAGGCATATTTTTGTATAAACCTTTATGTTGAATTTAGAGCTCTTTGTCATCATAAAGTCATACCTGTTTGTGTGCACCGTTACCTGTGCAGTATTTACCCAGTTTAATAAATTGAATCATTCTGGTACTCACTAAAGAAGGCACTTCTGAAAGCACCATAGAAGACTTCAGATACTACCATTATGAGTCAAGGCATTGATCACTTTGCCATTGGCTTCAGTACAACTATCCCCCCAACCCTATAGATACTGATGAGCAGAGCCAAACTATTTCCACCTCAGCAGCTTGGATAACGAGGATAATGACTCTCCTACCGTGGAACTCGTCCAGTGGGACCACTACCCTCCCAGTCTCTAGGTAAGATGGCCAATGTCCCCCTGAACATGTCAAGGAAGTTATGGAGTGGCTCCTCTGTGATTAATGCCTCTCCGCTGAAGCAATCAACAAGGTGCATCTAGGGATGCTCAGATCCTATAGAAACCAAGACTACCCTTATGTACACTATTAGCTACTCTGGGAGATGACAATGTCTACTGTAACAAAGAAGTTCGCTACCTAAGCTCAGATAAGTGAAACAATCGCCCAATACATTCATCCATCAATCTACAAGTCCATGTGAATCCTTTCCTGACAACATATCAAGATCAGCGGACTGGTTGAGTTTAAAGAGGCTCAGCGCTGGGATAACTAGTTGCTCTCAGATTGTTTGGATGGTACCTTCTGAGAAGTTAATGCATTTTTTCAGCACAATCAACATCAAGTAGGCGAAGCTAATCACTATGTAGATGAGCTGGGTGACTATTAAAATGGAAATTTGGCCCGCATTATTGGTATACTGGATAAGCGTGGGGCAGATAGCCAAATGGGTAGCTGATGTAACTTATCAATGTATGCAAGTTAATGGATATAAAAAAGGGGAGTAGTGCAACATGCAGAAGTGGAGGATGTGGACCAGGAGGCCCACACTCAGAAAGGCCAAACCATTAGGCTGCTGGTAAAGGAATTGGACTAGCAGATTAACCACCTATCAAATGCGATTATTGACCACAATAACCAACTCCAGGACCTAAAATGTAACACTGACGCCAGGCAGAACAGGGTTTAGTCTCAAAGGGGGCCTAGACAGTGCCATCCGATTGTTAAACTTCTTATATGGAGAAATTAAAATGCTTAATGACCTGACTTGGGCTCAGGGCGTGAGAATTAAACAACCCACTGCAGAATATTTCTCCCTGAAGACCTGACCTAAAATGGCATAGATATGACTATCAAGTCAAGCAAACATTGTAGCATGAGCATCATTATCTGACTGACAAGTTAGATTTATTCTTGGGATGGATTGAAGTATACCTGAAGATGCCGTCAAGCCCTTCCACCCAAAAGTTGTAAAAATTTTGTTGATGGGCTCAAATTAAGACTGAATGACTAAGTTTGAGGTTATGATGCTTCCCTGGGGTGGAACATTCTGGAAATTTTGACTTCAATACCAACTCCTGACGAATTTACCAAAATGCCATCCTAGAAACCCCTATTCATGCCACTCCAGCTGCAGCCAAACATCGTGGCAAAACGCCATGTCAAGCTATGCCTAACACCAGTTCATCCCTTATCATTTTGCCTGAACCTTGGCGTCAGAACCTGTTGAGAGACCTTTACCTGCGCCACAAAGCCTCAGCCGAGCCACCAAGGATTCCAGCAGATCTATGTTTAACCCCACCAATTTGTCAAAATTTTGAAAAAAGGGGGAGCATACACATTTCCTTGTCACTATTTAAAATCAGTATGGATGTCACGAGTGACAAGGCCAAACTGGCGACCTTGATGAAAAATATAAGCCCAGAAAGTTAAGTGTTAGTGATACCCAAAATCATTGAAGGCTGGGGTGTCCTACTGGAATGTGACAACATATCATCATCAGAGAGTTCAATGGGCAGAGATGATGACTACCCAAAATTACTTCCTTCCTCAATATCTCTTACAATAAGAGCAAATATATTCTAGTGTTTCAGACCTTTCTTGCCTCAAAGCCCAAGTGTTATATAGCGCTAAAGTCCTGAATAACTATGACATACAAATTGGTCTTTAAAAACACTTGAGAGCCATATATAGAACCTACTGGGTAATGTTACTTGTGTGGAATGACAACTACACCATATTGAAGATGGTAGATTATCTGCATTGCTGCGCAGCAACTTTTGATGCATTTAACAAAGGTCTGGAAGTATTGAATTACTTTCCAATGGGGCAGGTTTTCTCTCAAAGTTACACTGAGTGGATTATCCAAAAAGCGATAAGTTTAAAGTAAAAACAGGTTATAATTCGACCTAGATTTTATTATTGAAAGGATGGAATAATTATAGGCTTCAAAATGGCTCATAATTCATCAGAGCGAATTAATTTCTGCACAATCAAATCTTGAATCATTTCATCGGGATGAGATTGATAGTCAACCTTGTTAGATTGAGATATACTACGCTCTCCTTCCAATGATGCCAGGGGAAATTGATAGAGTAGAATTTTTGGAGACAAGCGAATTAGGTGAAATAATGACACTTCCCCCCTCAAGATTTGATTGCAGTGGAGGGTGAACTCTTAAAAACCTAGGGTGAATACAAATGATCACTATGCCAGTATCAACATGAACAATTTGATACTCTAGTCCGTTTTGAAATATAACTCAATAGGAACAAGACCAGTTAGATCCCAAATTTAAAATTGCCCACCAGGATGAGAGTGATAGTACATAACGTAATCCCCAATTTGGTATTCAGGTAAGGCATGTTTAAGTTGATTGCTTCTTAGAGTCTCCTTTTGTGTGGTTGCTTCAAACAATTTTATTGCATGAGCTTGAATATGAATAATCTCATTGGCCAGAGTCCTTTAATTAAATCAGAGTTTTCTGGGATGCTTACCTCAAATATTGCCTGAACACTTGAAGGTACTGAAGGATCCAGCCCATATATGCACTTAAAAGGCGACATTTTGATAATGCAATGATAGCCTATCTAATAAGCAAACAAGGCACTAGGAAAATAAAAACTCCACCAAGTTGGGTCAGTGGAGGCCATCTTTCTTAGAATTGAGAATAGGGTTCCATTGCTTCATCAAATGGCCCCATTTGTAGATAGATTGTACAGAAAAAAAAATCGCTGAGCAGTGTTAAATAATTTAGATTCTCCTGTATAAGTTGAGAGGTGAAGTTAGCCTCATTATCTGATATAAGGACCTTGGGACACCTATGTTGAGAAATGATATGCTGGTATAGGAATAGAGCCGTAGTATTAGCTGAGGGGGTGGCATTGGAAATGGCCTCAACCCATTTAGTTAAATGGTTGATAGCCATAATGATATACTGATGTTCATGCAATCACTGAGGAAAAGGACCTACAACTTCAATGCTGACCACCTTAAATGCTTTAGTTGGGGGAATAACTTGTTGTTGATAAGTAGGGTTGGTAGCTCCATGGCTTTTACAAATAAGACACGAGTCAAGGGTATCTCAAATGAATTCAGTCAAGTTGTTCCAATAGTAGTGGATTTTCAACCATTATTTAATCTTCTTTAACCCTATACGACTGACTTGTTTGTGATCTTCCATCACAGCATGGAACCTAGAGTTTGGGTGCAAAAAAGGCAACCATTTGTATTTGACTTTCTTATAAAAAGCTCTATCCTGAATCATACTATATTTGGTAATAGACTTTAGAAAGGCTCAATCCTCTTCAGTTTCTAGATCCTACAGCTCAGGTCATCTGATGAGATTATATAGGCGCTCTTCTTTTTTCTGGTTCCAAGGTCAGAATAGGCAATCGAGATAGACCATTAACATTTTGATGTTGAGCACCCAAATGATGAATAGTGGAAAGATCGTAATTTTTCAACCTTAAAGCCCAATGGGCCAACCTCCCGTCAGGATCCTTCATGTTTTGCAACCATATATTAAAGAATATTGTTTGGTAGTAACAGTGAAATGGTTACCATATAAGAAAGGAAGGAAGTGTTTGATTGCTAGAATTATGGACAAACACTCCTGCTCAGTGACAATGTAATTCCGTTCAGCTTTGGAAAAGGTTTGCTATAGAAAGTGACGGGATGATCATTCTTCTCTTCATCACACTGGGATAAAATAGCCCTAATAGTGACATTGCTTGCATATGTATGTAAAGAGAAAGGCTTGTCAAATTGAGGATGAATTAAAACAGGTGCCTTGGTCAAGGCAGTTCACAGTGAATTGAACGACTATTCCTGAGCTGAACCACACTCAAAGGGCACTCATTTTTGCAACAGGTGGAATAATGGTTCAGCATTATCAGCAAATTTAAGTATAAACTGCTGGTTATACCTAACCATGCCGAGAAAGAATTGAATATCCCGCAGAGAGGTTGGAGGAGGCATTTGTTGAATGGATTGAATTTTGTTCAAGAGCTGTCAAATCCCTTTATCTGAGACCTGATGTCCTATAAATTCCATTTAATTTTAGAAGAATGAACATTTGGAGGGTTTGAGTTTTAAGGAAGAGCTCTGAATTCATCTGAAACCTACTTTAGATGGTCCAAATGTTCGTTAAATGTTTTGTAAAACACAGTAATATCATCAAGATATACCAAAACATAAGTAAGCTTTAGGTCCCATAACATACTATCCATGGCCCTTAGAAAAATTTCTGGGGCTTTGCTTAATCCTTGGGGCATATGAGTTGGTTCAAACAAACCTTCAACCAATATCAGGGCAAACTTAGCATGGTCTTCTGGGGATAGCTCAATTTGCCAGTATCCACTGGCTAGGTTCATGGCCGAAAATAAGTTGATCCAGCCAACAATCTAAGGGAATCATTGATCTGAGGTAAGTGATAACAATCTTGTTGAGTAATAGCATTTATTATATGATAATCCATAACCACTCAGTGGAAGCCATCCTTTTTTCTTAATTAAAAGCAACGGGGAGCTTAAGGAGTCTTGGAAGGTGTCAAGATTTCAATATGACTGAGCGATAATCTGGTGTTCCAGTGAATCATTAAATTGATTTGAAGCAAGCTCCGAGGGTGAGTAACAGGTTAGAGCAATGCAAGGGGGATCGATCAAATCAATTATGGTTTGGTAGTTGAGGAAATTCTGTTGAAGCCTCGAGAGTTGAAAGTATTCTACATTGATAGTGAATCAAGAATAACTAAGCAAAATGTGTCAAATCCATTGAGGAATATCGAGGTTAAAGGTTAATCAATAGAGAGAAGGGGAGAAGGTTTTTGGTTGAAGAAAAGAAGAAGTGAGTAGAAGGAAGTAGGGAACGTATGCAGAGAGGGTCTGCAGTTAGGTTTTACCAAAATAAATACTAGCGACATTGGGGCGATTGCCTCGTATCTTTATATATAAAATTATTACGTTTAATCGAGGTCAACAATCTCCATATGTTTGACCGTTGCTCAGTGAGATAAACCATGCGCAATTCGTTCATTGTAAATAGGCCATATCTGCCAAAAAGTTAACAGTGGTGCTCACTACAGGGGGCCCATTGATCAACTAATTACAACTTCATCAATGGTACCTATGGTGCAACCAGCTTGCTTTGATGGGGTACTACACCCAGTGGCTGAAATAACTCACTATGGGGAACTGAATATTGCTTTGGATGCCTTACTTCAGGTGCAAAAAGTGCTGTTTCATGAGTGTAAGAATAAAACTAAACAGCTCAACCATGCCTTCTGCCAACTGCTTCTGGTAGGTGACCATGCCAACCAACTTTCCAACCTCTTGATTAGCACAATGGAGCAGCTAGACTGTGCGGAATATAAATTAGATAAGGTTGTTAAAGAAAAAGAAATTTGCAGTGACAGGTGCCCTCATCTAACCGTGATGGTAACATATATGGGTTTTTCAAGCGGTTTGAGTTTGCCATAGAGGGGGCTTCTGATCAACTATAAGCTAAACTATTGTTATCTGCGTTGGATGTATCAAGTGCTGATCAAGTTACTTGTTTTCTTAAAAACAGTACTGTAACTTACCAAGAGGTGAAGGAGACTGTAATTTGCCTGTTTGGGGGCAAAGCAAAAATGGCTCAATGCAGGCGGTCTTTTTAACAATATCTTTTCAAAAATGAGTCTAAAACACAGTTTGCGGAGCAATTCACTAATGAGGCTCATGTGTTGATGGGTGCCAATGTCTTTTCTAATGAGGAGGTGGGCATAGAGATGACAGGGCTATCAAACCCTACCGCGAGCTGCATAATGCTATGGCATACACTCTTCAGGAGGATGCAGAGTTACTCAAAATCATCCTACTTTTACACCATTTATCCGCCACCTTTAGTGCTCCCAATGTGGAGGGGAAGGATCTGTATCTGCCACGGATATTCCACAAAATGAAGGATCTTACCAATATGGGGGTAATCAGTGGGTCGCTCCTCGACCAGTTAAACCATGGGAGGGTCCTCTATATCCCTATTATGATCAAACCGCTTATCCTTGGGCCCATAATAAACTGTGGTTCAAAAGTAGACCTAGACCTTATGGGGTGATTCCAAGGTGAGTGCCAGTCCCAAATGCTTGTTTCTCGTGTGGCCAAACAGGTTATTATGTGGTTAGTTGTTGGGCCAAACAAAGGATTCACGCAGTATCTGTTGTCCCATATGAACAGGGAAAAGGGTGAGCGGAGTAGAGATGGGACGCTCTACTTCCACTAATTCAATTGTAATTATCCCTGATGTTCATCATTAATCACCCTGTTTCACCTCCAGGGCACACTCTGAGAATTTACTATACCAACAGATCTCTTACCACCTTTTGACCTCAAGACGAGGTAGAGATCCCAATAATGCAGACATGGGGCTCCGCCAAGACATGTATAAGCCATACGCCTGGCAAATCCTTGAGCAGAATGGTACAATCGATGGTGAACCCTCCGCTTATGTCACAGCTTTGGAAGGAGTGGGTGTAGCGGTTCCTGTAGAAAAGATTGCTCAAGAGTATCCTCATGCTGGGGCTGGTGTGTACACTTTTCTGGGTAATCAAACGCCCTTGAATGTATATGTATCTAACACAAAGGGTTCTTCTTATTCAGAATGCACCTACTGCGACATATTTGTACAGAATACCAAAATTCGGGCAATCATTGATACAGGCGCTCCTGTCAATATAATATCCACCAAGCTTGTGGCTAAACTTCTGCTGAAGCCAGATTTGGACCACCGAATAGTATATGGAACTTCGGGGGTTCAGAGTACCATGTCAGAAGGCGCATATAGCTCATTGCCTTTGAGGTTCAGGTCAGCTGACATATCCGCTTCAGTTGTGGTGTTGCCTGATGACCATTATGACATGTTGATCGGGCTTCATTTATGTGGGGCTTTGGGGCTGTGGTTAATATGGCAGATGAAACCATCAGTATACTGGGACATCAGATCCCTATCTATTTTACTTCTAGTAGAGTTTCAAAGGACCCAATCCGCTCCAAGCAAATTAATCTTGTTTATAGCAATGGCGTGATTCCTGTAAGATATTGATGGATGAAGAGGAAGACATGAATGCTTCTAAACCAGATTTATGAGTACAGAGGGATTCCACTAAATGCTGCAAATGCTTGGACTATCCCTTCGGGCATTAGGTCATAATTTGGACAGTGCTCAAAATTGATATTCTGGGAGGTCTGTATGGAGAAATTGTGGGGCCTTATCACCAATCGCGGCTCAAACCTCATGTAGCTCCTGGGTTACTGTTAACAGGGCAGGGGGAAGTGAAGGTGTTGATAGCAAATCTGCAGAAGGAGGTGATGAAGGTTCAGCGGCACCTTGTGGTGGCTTACCTGCACCTGATCCCTATTGATGAGGTCCACCAGGTACATGACTTTGGTTTGTGGGAAAAGCTCGGCTTGCCTCTAAAAATCCCCTTCAGTGTAATGACTGTGGTTCCGCGAGAGGTGATAACTGGTCTATTGGAGGATCAGAAGGATAGAGTGATGGATCTGTTTAAGAAGTACCACAGCATTTTTGCAACTGATGATCATGACTTGGGTTGTGCTCCTGGGGTTGTGCATCAGGTGGACATGGGAGACCACCCCCTATCAGGTCATGACCTATCCATCGCTCAGAGGCAGCAGAAGAAGTTGTATCTTCAGAAATAGATACCTTGGTAGAACAGGGAATGTTGGAGCGTCAAAAAGTCCCTGGGTATCTTTGGTGCTAATTGTCAAAAAGAAAGATGGATCCAATCAAGTAGTAATCTATTATCAGAAGCTTAACAGCAATACAAAAAAGATTCGTACCTGCTCCCATGAATTGATGATGATTTAGATCGGTTAGGAGGGGTAAGTATTTCTCTGCTATGGACTTGATATCAGGGTACTGGCAGATTGAGTTGCCAGTGGTGGAACAAGAAAGGTGAGCTATAATTACCTCAAAGGGATTGTCTCAGCCTACACATATGCCACAGAGTTTATGTAATGCCCCGCTACGTTCCAGAGCGCTATGAACACTATTTTGGGGGACTTAAAGCTGTGGTGCATCCTTGTCTACCTTGACGATATCAAAGTTTTTCACGGATGTTCACGAAGCATCTTGGACATTTGGAGCAAGTGTTCCGCCGCCTTGCTGATGCTAACATCAAAATTAAGCCCTGAAAGTTCCACTTTTTTAAAAAACAATTAGAATACCTTGGCTTCAAGGTAGATTCCAATGGGCTTAGTCCCCAGAAAGCTAAGGTGGAAGCCAGCTGCCAGATGACTTGGCCAAGTAATAAGTGGGATTTCCAAGTGTTTTTGGGGATGGTCAGTTAGTACTGGAGTTTCATTATCAACTTCAGCTGTATCAGGGCTCCACTCTTTGAGCTACTTAAGAAGAACGCTGCCTTCACCTGGACGGATCAATGTCAAATCGCTTTTGATGTATTACGAACTGCGTTGGCTAGTGCGCCTGTTTTGCAATACCCCAATATTGAAAACGAGTTTATTATGCAAACAGATGCCTCGCTTTCCGCTGTAGGGGCTGTGTTGTCTCAAAAAGATGATGACGGTGTGGAGCACCCCATTGCCTATTGCAGCCACAGTTTAACTGGCCCTAAACAGAATTTCACCGTGACTGAGTGAGAGTGTTTAGCAGTAATCTATTTGTATAAAAAATTCCAGGTCTACCTCCATGGGGGTAAAATTCAAAGTGGTAACAGATCATGCCTCCTTGCGCTGGCTAAAGAATCTGCAGGAACCTGAAGGTCGGCTTGCGCGATGGGCTTTGAAGCTCCAAGAATATAATTTTGAGATTATTCATTGGCCAGGGGCAAAGCATCATAATGTGGATTGTCTTTCCAGAATAACCATGGTCGCCATTACAGCGGATGTGGCGGATATCATGTACAAAAAGATGATTGTGGCAAATATCATGATGAGCAGCCTCCCAAGATCAAAGTGTTGGATGGCCTTGGGCAGGATACCTTCTTGTGCAATGGGAAGCTATATAAGCGGATGGGGGAATCAATACTGAGTTTTCCAAAACCCTCTGCCAGGCCTGCAATTATTATGGATGCCCATAGAGCAGTAGGTCATGGAGGGTTGAAAAAGACGCTGGAGTTCTTGTGACCCTGCTACTATTGGGAGAGTATGCACTACAATATGCTTGAGATGATTGGTTGTTGCCATCAGTGCCAAGTGGAGAAACCATTCCACAGAAAAACCACCTACCAGTTAGTTAAGCCTTAATTCATATGGCATACAGTTTTTTTAGACATGGTGGGGCCTCTACCGACTGGCACAAATTGCTCTATATATAATAGAAGCCATCAACCATTTGACAAGATAGGTGGAAGCAAGGGCTATTAAGGATTTGGGGGCTGTCACTACCACCAAGTTCATCCTAGAGTGCGTTATACAGCGCCATGGTTGTCCACAATTTATCTTAACGGACAATGGAGCCAATTTCACATCACATATATTGGCCAAGTTGAACGAGCTCATGGCAATCCGCGGGGTTTTAACTACCCCCTACCACTCTGAATCTAATGGTATGGTGGAACGGGTCAATGGGACCTTGGTAAATATTCTACGCAAGCTTGTAAATGAGCGACCATCAGACTGGAGCACCCTTTTAGCCACCGCTGTCTCACTTACAATATCAGCTACCACTCAGCAAACAGTAAGAGTCCACTTAATTGCTCTATGGATGACATCCACCGCTGCCTGCATTACTTTATTCCTGTGTGGAGGATACTGGCGGAGTCAAACCTTACCGCTATTTGTCTACCTTAACAGATGCGTTGATTAAACTCCAAACTAAGGCATATTCCATCAGTCTTGCCAAGAAGATTCAGGATCATGCAGCTGATCAATGTAGATGCAGTACTCTTCCACAGTTCAGGGTAGGAGAATTGGTCCTGTTTATGACCAACATGGGTTTGGAAGAAGGAAAAAGCTTGCCAGCATATGAAATGGACTATATGAGATCATTGAGAAGACTGGGAATGATGCATACACCATTAAGGCACCCGCGAGTGGCCGGATAATCAACTGAGTACACGTGAAGTTCCTGCGGGCCTACAAGCAATAGCCACTTATTGTCCAGTCAAGGGGGGCAATGTCGAGATTTTGATATGACTGGGCAATAAACTGGTGTTTTAATGAATTGTTAATTGGATGCTAAGCAAGCTCTGAGAGTGAGTAACAGGTTTGAGCAATGTGAGGGGAATTGGCTGAATCAATTAGGGTTTGGTAGTTGAGGAAATTCCTTTAAAGCCTTGAGGGTCGAACGAATTCAACATTGATAGCAAATTGAGAATAACTAAGAATAATGTGTCAAGTCCTTTGAGGAATACTGAGGGTCAAAGGTTAAGCAATAGAGAGAAGGGGAGAAGGTTTTTGGTTGAAGAAAAGAAGAATTGATTAGGAATAAGTAGGCAACATATGCAGAGAGGGTCTGCAGTTAGATTATATTAAAATAAATTCTAGCGACATTGGGGCAATTGCCTCATATTTTTATATAAAATTATTACATTTAATCGAGATCAACAATCTCCATATTTTTTGGCCGTTGCTCAGTGGGATAAACTCTGCGCAATTCATTCAGCGGAAATAGGCCATATCTGCCAAAAAGGTAACAGAAGGTTTCATAGTCCAGCCTCCAACTATTGGTGCAACTCCTTGGTAACCTGGGCTTCTTCCACTTTAGAATTACGATAGGGCTTTGCACAAATAGGAAGGTGATCACCAGTTTCTACGGAATGCATTACTCCTTTCATTTTTCAAAATTGTAAGTATGCTTAGCAAAGATGTCAGTGTATTCTTCTAACAACTGAAGCACTTTTTTCTTGGTCACTAGTGAGGTGTTTTCGGATAGCAGGCCCCACAGTAAGGATTTCCTGATCACTTTCCAACCCATAATCTTGTAGGCTTTCAAAAGGCTTAACATCATAAATCTTGGATAAGGGCAGTAACTTGACATAAGCAATATGATTCTCTCAATCTACCTATTTTGGCTCGTTGGTAAAGTTCGCCAGTAAGACAGATAATGATCCTGAATAAGCATAATTTAATACTTCAGGAAAAGCCAAGAGCTCTTTAACAGAAGGGTTGAAAATGCCTTGGACTTGTAACAAATGTCCCTTGGGAATCAAAAAATGCAAAGAAGTATTAACAATTACATGTGATTTTGGCGGAGTAATTAAGTTTTTGGGGGAGAAAAAAGTCATCCCCTCTTCAATATCCACTGATGGGGTAATTTTTGTGAGAGTCTCCAATGTGATATTAAAGGGAATAAGACCTTTAACTCCTTCTAGCAGACATAACCAACATCATGTATGAGAATCTTCAGATAAAAGTAAGCGAAGTCTATACACTAAGAGAGATAACAAAATTTATTAGAGGTATGCCAGCCAGGGGATGGACAATACCAAAATCAAACCAAAAAACTGATCAAAAAAGAATGGAAAGAAATAAAACTACTAACCAGGCGGGGAGCGGAAACCACTAACCCACCATGGCAGAGGGTGAGGGGGGTCAGGGGTTGGTCTCTAGACAAATGCGCCCCAATCTTGGGATTTTGATTAAAGTAGCGGATAAAAGCGGAGAGCCAGGGTGATGGGGCATCCACGTAGTGGGGGTGGAAGTTGGTGTAGTACGAGTTTTCCACCTCCTCATTAAGATTAGCGCGGTAAAGCGCTTCAACAAGTGCCGTGACAAGAATTTCAGCTTCTTTGCAGGCTTTGGGAAGTTGGGCAAAAAGGGAGATACTGTGGCGGGTAATTTTAGCTGAAGGGTTAAATTTGGTGAGTGTTGCAACATTCATGACAGCAACTTCAGCATCATCAAATAACTTTGAGATGTCGCTGCATGTAGATTCAGGGAAGTCGGGGGGAAGAAGAGGGTGGGCAGGCCATGATGGAACTGAGCCACTGATTGGGCCACTGCTGTGTATAGGGTTGGGCACCAGGAGAAACCACTGCAGCTAAGGCGAGCTGGTGGTCACTTTGGTAGGGGCTGCATTGGGCAGAGGAGTGCATTGTCTGGGGGTGGGGTTTCATCAAAGTCAGAAAGGAAAAATTCGGCCTGACCATAAAATTTATTGGCTGAGAGGTTGACCGGAATGCTCACCAATGAGAACATTACCTGATTCATCAACCTCCACCAATAGGTCCCATGGAATTTGTTTCATGAGAATAGTGGCATTAGAAGTTAGGTGGGTGGGAGTGGGAAAATGGGTGGGTGCTTGGGTGTGAATGGTGGTCCAAGCCTGGGATCTGATTGGCAGGGGTGGGTTTAAGTGGGAAAATGTGGCTGGAAGATTTGGGGGGGCCAAATTTCCCATTCTGGCCCATTGAATGATAGTGGAGGGTGGGAGGGGGCTGTAAAGTGCCCCATACAGGACCCGCGGAGGGGGGCTCTGAAGCCACATCAGCAGAAGTGGCATGTGGGCAATCTTTATTGCATGGTTGATCCCAAAGCAGAGGGGACAAATCTGCCAACCATTATCAACCTGAGCCCAAAAGAAATGCTCCGGCGCTGCTGTGACATTTTTGTGGGGGGGATTTGGTGGGCTATGGCAGGGTGGTGTGGGATGATGGTGGCAGTTGCACAAGGGGCAGCGAGGCGCTCCACACCAGAGGGTAATGCAAAGATGAGGTTGGGTTGAGTGCCATAAGCCATAAGCCCCATGACCAACTGGTCATATAAAACTTGGGGCGGGAGGTGGGTTGGGAGATTCACAAATGACACCACCAGGGTGGTGTCTAAAGGGAGGTGAGTACGGGTAGTGGGAATAGGGGTATTTTTGTAAATTTAAGGAGTTATTGCCGCCACTGCAGCGTCCTCCTCTGTTTGGAACCTGATATCAAAGTAGCCCTTAAATGTGCGGAAGTTGATAAAGCCAGCCTGCGCAAAGGCTGTGATGCTTGGTCAATAATTGCCTTGTTGGCATACAGGAATAAAAGCCCATAGTCAATGTGGAGGCAAAATTGAATGGCAGAATGAGGGAGGGCGAGTGGATGGGGAGAGAAGGGTGGATGCGCGCCAGGTAAAGTGCTAAGTCCCGTGGGGGATAAATCAGCTGGACGAGGTGGGCGGGCTGTTCGAGCCTGTCCAAATGCATTTGCCCGCTGGGCAGAAAATGCTATGTGGTGGATATGAAGACATCAAAATAGGAAATGGGTGTGGCCAGATGGCGGTGAATAAACAAACCTTTTTTAATAAATCGCTCAAAAGTGAGATCTAGCGGGAAGAAAAACAAGAGAGATAACAAAGAGTCAGGGCAATTAATAATTCCATTGATTTCTCATAAAAATTGGGTCCTCAAAAGTAGGTCATAAATCAAGTTATCGATTATGATAGTAGGGATTGTAAAAGTTAATTTCCTAATTTTCAGGGGAAAAGATGAAAAAGTTATATTGACTGAGTACTCTAAGGTCCAGCTGTGCCATATTCTTCAAAGTGTATATTGGGTGTTAATTTGATCTGCTTGATAAATTTTGATGAAATAACATTCACTAGTGATCCCATATCTATGATAGCTTTGGCATTGACTTGATTCATTCAGAAATCAATACAAGTAATGGTGCTTCCAAACTGATAGGATAAAACCAACAAGGAGGGCAAGGAATAAGAAGAATTTTTGTCTTTATTATACTCAACAGGGCTTTGATTTTCTTACTGCGCACTCATATCACTATCAAGGTTGAGAATCTTATTGGGTCTATCCCTTTTCTTCTTCTCATCTGCTTCCTTTTTGAAACAATGATCCTCAGTATGAAAATATTAATAACAGTAGTTACACTGAATTGCCCTAAAATTCTCAGGCATAGCGTAAATTTTGGGGTGACTAGGTATAGTAGACTCATAAACTTTAGGTTTTTTGGAGAATTGAGGAGGCAATTCCAATAAGGCCTCATTAATGTCCAAGATACTTCGGAAATTCTTTTCTACAATGATTAGATAAACTTGCATTTGCATTCTGGAAGAAAAGGCTGACATAGCTGTAATCGAAACATCCAAATTAACCAATCACAGGCTACTAGAGGCTGAGCTTCCCAATAGAACTGATGGGAAAAGTCTTTGATAGATACATTTTGGTGGGGCTGTATACACATAAAAGCCTGTTTTTGAGAGGATAGAGTTTTCTCACTCCCAAGTTCTTAGATTAACGCTTCTTTCACCTGAGACCAGGTAGAGCAAGTCATCAAGTGGGGTACCATGATATCCTGAGCCAAACGAGTAAGGCAATTTGACAAGTAATTCATCTTTTGGTGGTCCACGGTCTCACTTAGCACCTTTTTTTAAAGATAGAGGAAGGAGATATTGCTGCCTTCCCCCAAGGAGTACTTGTCCTTGAATACATGTTTGAAAATCATGGGGGCATTAGTGGTTGTTAATGCACTCTGGGTTTTTCCAAATGAGTGGAAACATAAGAGTTGGAGTCTGACACTTGGGAAGAAAATTTAAAGATAAGGTCCACTGGTTTCAGTAATAATTTCACTAATTTGACGATTCAGATCAGCAAACCCCACTTTCTCATCTAATCAGCGAGATAGCTCAAAATCTGTTCCTGCTGTGCATTATACTTGGGTTCCAGCATCTCAATCTTCGCTTGGAGCATTTCTCCTTTAGATTCACAAGCATGAAGCAGGGTATCGATGTCCTTTGCCCATTTACCCAGATTGATCAACTCATCATATAAAGGCTGAAGTGACAAGATGGTATCAATTGGTACCCCATCAGGGGTTAAGTTACACTCCTTGGCTAATTTATAGAAATGCTCATGCAAGTGGTCAATCATTCTCAAGAGAGAGTCAATTTGTTGGAGGGATCCTTAATGCACATCAGCACCTGGAGATTCCCTGAGGTCCTTCCACGCCTGGCAGTCCATGAGGCCCTACATTCCCGGGGGGTCCATGAGGTCCATCAGCACTGGGAGGTCCACGTGGTCCTTTGCCCCCCAGGTGGGCCCAAAACTCTTGTGGTTTTCTCTACCTCGTTGACCGAAATTGAATTCCTGAGTACAACTGCTCCAATTGGAAGCGATGGGTTCTAACTTCCTCCTCCATTGATTGACTACACTCAGAGAGTTGGGAAATACCCTCTCTCCATTCTCTCTGAATCTCCTGAACTCGATTTGTGAACTGTACATCAACAAAACTGGACATTCCAATATTGAGCTGAATAAGCTGTTGATGTATTTCGTTGAGAAGGGTCCAATTACTAATGATGGCATTGTGATCATCTCAGCTAAACTCAGATGTAGACTTGAAAAATTTTGGAAACATGATATTCAAGGACTGATGTCCTTCTATTAAATTGAGCATCACTTGATGGTGCATTCCCACTACCGGTAATAAATGGTATAAGGTTGGGTGTACAAGCTGGTGAAGGTAGAGCTTGGGGCCAATTCCTGGCATTTAGGAGGTTTGCAACACTTCCCACAAAATAGAGGGTATGGCATTAGATCAAGATCAAGTATAATGGATTACAGGGATTAAGGCCCCTTCAAGCAGTTGATTGATAATATTTCATAAAACCTCAGGTAGTATTTAAAAGTCTGAGGTAAAGCTTAAGTTAATACCATAAATTTACAAGTTGGCATGAAATTCCAACGTGGAGGGTAATATTGAGATTTGGGTTTAATTAAATGAACCCATCGTAATATCTACCTTGCTCATGGTCTTGAGCTTCTTCAGGTGAATAATTAGAATCCATGGTAGTGATCGACGTTTTCACTGGTGCATAACTCAGAGTGCCCCTGTAGTGAGAACCAATCTGGAAGTTTTGAATTATACTTCCAATGGGGCAGGTTTTCTATCAAAGTTACACTGAGTGGATTCTTCAAAAATTGATAAGTTTAAAGTAAAAACAGGTTATAATTCAGCCTAAATTTTATTATCGCAAGGATGGGATATTTATAGGCTTCAAAATGGCTTGTAATCTATCAGAGCAAATTAATCTCTGCGCGATCAAATAATTAATCAATTGATTGGGATGAGATTGATTGTTAACCTTAAAAGATGGAGATATCTTATGCTCCTCTTCCAATGGTGCCGGGGGAATCAATGGAGTAGAATTTATGAAGACAATAGAATTTGGCAAAATCCCAACAAAAGGTTACTGAAAAAAACTGGGAATTCTGATGCAAACTACCTCAACAAGATACCAAAGAGATTTGATTAGAAGACAACTGTTTGTAAAATAACATAAGCCTTGTAACCTGTTTCCAGTATGGTGTAAAAGGGCATTATTCGAGACAGTACATTACTAAAGTATTTAAGCCCATGGTGCACCATGTGGGCAGAGCATGAATTGAAGAGCAGGGAAAAGAGTTGGAAGAGTAGAAGCAAGAAATTCTACCCCTGTCAGATTTCTATTATCCCTAGTGTTAATTTTGTGGCGTAACGGCTTTATTTTTCTGAGTTGGTTTACACATGGTATTAGCCACAGAGCAACCAAATCAGATGATGTGGAGATCGCCAACTCTAGTAAAAACCTAATAAATTATATATTGAGCAATCGCCCCAATTGACACTTTATCAACAAATAATAAATCGCAGACTTATCTGCAGAACACTAAAAAGACCTCCTCCTCTCAATCTTCCACACAACTCTTATATTGGTATCTCAAGCCAAATGCATCCTCTTTTTAGCAAGCTCCTATTCGTTCCCTTTTTATGAGTTTTCGTCTATCTCAAGGTTTCAGCAGAATTCCATCAATTCTCTAAACTATTGCTACTTTAATTGATTTACTTTACATCCATTTAAGTTTTCAGTTTAATCTCAAGACTCATCTTGGCTCTAATTTTCAATCCACCATAATGTATAGCTTATCATCCAGTGATATCAACTTCCTGACATTACCCCCTTTGACTGTATGATATGCTTCTATTGCTTTTATGCCCAAAGGGACTTCGCAGGAACTTGGTTGATAATCAGACCACCTGCAGGTTACTTAATGGTGTAGGCTTCCATACCAGTCTTCTCAATTATCTCAAAAGGGACAGTTAAGATGTTAGAGAAAAAAAGATGTTAGAGAGCTTGGGACCATCTAGTACTAAAAAAAAGATGTTAGAGAGCTTGTTTTTCGCCCAAAACCTTGTTGGTCATGGAACAAGATATGATCTCCTACAGTGAACAGCGGAAGTCTGCTATGTCTCTTCTGGTCAGAAACTTGATAAATCTTTTAAGCCAAACTTTTAGGATAGGCTTCCACTTGCAACTTGATAAGCGTTTATATCAGATTCATCAAATACTGCTGTGGTTCCACAATACTAGTGTCCTCTACACATGAGTAAATCAGGGCAGGTAGGGCCGGATGTCTACCATAGAGCAGCTGGAAGGGGCTCTTGCCAGTGGATGAGTGATAGCTAATACCATATGCAAGCACAGCTGTAGTTAGGAGAATACTCCATTTTGAGGGTCAATCTTTCACTAGCTTATGGAATATGTTCACTAAAATCTCGTTGACCCATCCCACCATTCCATTTAATTCTAGATGGTAGGTTGTAGTCAAGACCCTGAAGATAGCCATCAACTCGTTCAACTTGGGAAAGATGTGCGAGGTTAAATTGGTTACATTGTCCGCTAAGATGAACTGCGGGCAGCCATGTCACTGTATAATGCACTCCATAATAAACTTGGTGGTAGTGACCACACCTAAGTGATTAAATGCCCTGGCTTCAACCCATCTCTTCAAATGATCAAGTGCTATGATTATATACCTAAATAGGTTTGTGCCAGTTGGAAGAGGTCCCACTACATCAAGGGAAATGGTATGCCAGGCGAACTGAGGCTTAACCAGCTGGTATGTGGTCTTCTTGTGGAAAGGCTTCTCCACTTGACACTGATGGCAACAGCTTACCATTTCCAGCACATCATAATGCATGCTCTTCCAATAATAGCGGGGTCATAAAAACTCCAACGTTTTCTGCAATCCTCCATGTCCTACCGCCTGATGGACATCAATAATAATTGTGGGCATAGCGGAAGGTTTAAGAGAACTCAGCGTCAAGTCCCCAATATGCTTATACAGTTCCCCATTGCGTAGGAAGATAGCCTGCTTAAGCATTTCTAGTACTTTGATCACTTGTAAAAGCTTATACTAGTATTTGTCCACCACCATCTTCTCATACATAATGTCAGCCAAATCCACCATAATAGCAACCTTTGGTAGTTGTAAGAGATAGTCTGCATTTTGATGTTTTGCTCCCAGCTGGTGTACAATCTTATATTTGTATGCTTGGAGATGAAAAGCCCATTGTGTGAGCCATCCTTCAGGTTCAAAAAGATTTTGCAGCCAGCGCAAAGAATCATGATCCAATACCACTTGGAACTTCACCCCGTGGAGGCATACTCTAAACTGTCTATATGCATAAATCACTGCTAAACACTCTTGATCAGTCACAGTTTAATTTCGTTCATGACAGATTAAGCTTCAGCTACAAAATGCAACATGGTGCTCTATACCGTCATCATTTTTCTGTGATAATATTGCCCCTAAAGCAGAGAGCGATGTGTCTGTTTGGGCTATAAATTGTTTTTGAAGTTAGGGTATTCAAAATGGGTGCTCTCACAAAACACTGTTCATAATCATCAAAGGCGTTTTGGCATCATACCGTCCAGTCAAAAGTGGCATTTTATTTAAAATTCTAAAGAGCGGTGCCTCAATATAACTGAAGGTATAATGAACTTCCAGCAGCGACTGACCATCCCCAATAACACTTGGATATCATTTTTAATACCTGGGTGGGTCATCTTGTGTATCACTTCCACCTTGCCAGCTGAGGTTTAAGACCTTTTTGAATCCACTACAAACCCAAAGTATTCTAATTGCTTTTTTAAGAGTGAAACTTCCAAGGCTTCATTTTGATATTATAGTCAGTGAGTCGGCGGAACATTTGTTTTAAATGGTCAAGATTCTCTGTAAACATTCATGAGAACATGTTGATCTCATCTAGATAAACTAAGATTTAAGACAGCTTCAAATCACCTAAAATTATATTTATAGCAAGCTGTAACATAGCTGGGGCGTTGCACAAACCCTGTGAATGCACGTATAGCTTGAATAGCCCCCTTGAAGTGATGATAGCACATTTCTCCCATTCCACCGATGGCAATTTGATCCGCCAGTACCCCAATATTAAATTCATAGCGGAATGATAATTAGCCCCTCCCAGTTGATCTAACGCGTCATCAATCTGTGGAAAGGGGTGTGAATCTTTCTTCATTATGCTATTGAGCTTTCAATAGTCAATGACCACCTGGTTTGTGCCATCCTTTTTCTTTACAATAAGCACTGGCAATTCCCAGGGACTCTTCAACAGTTCTAGCATCCCTTGTCCAATCATTTTATCTACCTCATTGGAGATAACATTTTCCGCTTCTTTTGAGTGCCAAATAGGACTTGATCGAACGGGAGGGTGATCCCACATATCTATCTGATGAATCACCCCTTGGGCGCACCCAATAATGATTGTCAGATGTAAAAAATATCTCATATTTTAAAATAAAGCTATCGCCTTATCTTGCTGTTCTGCCAACAATCCAACTAGTGCTTCCTGCAGAACCACTGTCATTATGCTAAATGATGGATTTGTCGTTAGGCTGAGGTCCTCCCATGATCTGAAATCATGAACATGAAGAACCTCATAAAATGGGGCCAATTGTAGATAAGCCACCACTTGGTGCCATAAGATTGTCATCATCTCCTTCTGTAGGTTTGCTAGCAATACCTTCACTTCACCATTTCCTGGTAGCAGTAGCCCTGGAGCCACATGGGGCTCAAGCCGCAATTGCTGGTAGGGCCCCAAAATTTCCCCATATAGCTCTTCAGGGACATCTATTTCAAGCTCGGTTCCTATTATACACTGGTGCCCAGAAGGTAGGCATAAAGTGCTCATTGCTAGTAGCGGAATACTTTTATACTCATAGATCTGGTGGGGGAGGGCTCTGGTTATCCGTTTCATTCGCCAATATCAGACAGGAATCACCATAGCAAAATATACCAATTTGATTTGACTGGAGTGGAACGGATCTGTTGGGATTCCTTTAGAGGTAAAGTAAATGGGAATCTGTTGTCCCAAAATACTAATGGTTTCCTCCGCCATATCAACCACAGCTCTAAATCTCCTCATGAATGCAGCACCAATCATCATATTGTAGTCATTATTTGGTAGAACCATCGCTAGAGTGGAAGCCCTAACTGAACCAAATTGCAAAGGAAACGCTCTGTAAGCTATTCAGACACAATGCTCTGTGTACCCATGGTCCCATATACTACTATTTGAACCCCATCCAGCTTCAGCGGAAGCCTAACCACAAGCTTGGTAGACATTACATTATCTTGAGCGCTAGTATATATAATAGCTCAGATTTTTGTGAATAATCAAATTTCACAGTAGGTGCACTCTTTATAAGAAGAACCATTGGTGTTTGTTATGTGAACGTCCAAAGGCTTTTTGTTATCAATATAGGAGGATATGCCCATACTGCATGAGGATACTACTGAGCGGTTTTTCACTGGAATAGCTATGTTAACCCCACTATGGAGGTGACGTACGTTACAGGTCCCACGTTGCCTATGCCATTTTGTTCCAGGATCTGCCATGCGTACAGCTTCTGCACATCATGGAGAAATTCAGAGCTTGAGGGGGGATAATCACTCTCGTGAACAGAGGCTGGGGTATCCAACGGAGGCTGTAGGTATAACAAGTCATCCAGTTGATTTCAGAGTTTAACGCGAAGAAACTCTTTAGAATTGTTAGGGACAATTAAATTTGAATTAATGGAGGTAGAGCGTCCCTTCTCTACTCCACTTGATCTTTTCTCTGCTCAATCATTACGGATGGCACCGCATACACCTGCTGGTTGCCAGGGCAATCAACCGCATAAAGCCCTCTTTGTCCGCATGAGAAGCAAGCAGTCATAAAGGGCCTACATTTATAGTTTGCAGTGGGAGGACTGGGTAAAAAAATAACTGAAGGGTTGAAAGGTTGGGGATGAGGTGGCTGAGCATATGTTGGGTCTTTTGCCCATATTCCCAGCCTGCTAGATTACCAGGAATCGCTAGGGGATAATTCCCTAATGCAAGGTGAATTGGAAAACGGTTGACCCTGATTTCAGAGTAACTATGTTTGGGGGATTTTAGGTTATTTGCCTGGTTGGATCCATCAGAATCGATCCAGATGAATGCTTAAGATCTCGTTAAGCAGAGTTGCTGACGAAATAAGGGTATCTGATAGTTGATTAACTATCAGGTGTACCAATTGGGATCAGTCAGGTTTCATCACTAACTGATTGGGTCTGTAAGGAGTAAGTTGCAAGGCAAGTGTTGCTGCCTGCAACTAGAGAATTGATCAGTTGGTTCGTGACCTGCCTTAATGGGTAACAAGTCCCATTACCTAAGCAGGTCGCTTGTCAAATATGGTTGGTTCCCTTAGATTGAGAGGGAAACTTTAGGGGCACGTTTTGCTACTCTTTTCATTTTAGTTCTCAAGGATGTCCAATAACAGAATCCTATTCAGGATGGGGAAGACCATTGCTACTAAAACAAGGAAGGGTGATATAATGCCAATGACTGCTATTTCATTAAAGGGGTGTCAACTGCAAGTTGGGCGCCAAATTCCCCACTATAAATTATCTATAATTCACCAATAAAGAGATAGTTAAAAGAGTATACAATAGATATACTAGCTTAGTACACTTTATCAGCTTTCATTTTGTCCTATTCTTTCTCAGGGGATTTTTGCTGTGTGCAATAGTTGGGAGACTCTTTAAGAAAAAGAGCAAGGATCTGAGAGAAGATTCAGAAAAGAAGCGGAATCAAATTGGAAATTGCTGCTGACTGTGTGTCAAACTGGATAAACTGTCAACGGGAATCTAAGAGAAGATTGGGTTAGACGGTACGAGGGAAAAAATCCCTCACTCAAGACATCACAAGTATTTTAAGAAGAAATACTGGCTGAGCGTTGGGCTGAGATCTAATACTTCCATTCAATTATGGATAATAGTCGTCATAATATTATCAAACAAAATATCAACAACTATATGACATGGAAGAATTGCACAAAACCAGAACCAGTGCAAGCAATAAGTTTATAGGGGCTATTGGCTGAAAGTAATCATCCCCATAAAATTATTACAAAGTGGTGCTCACTACAGGTGTGTAGTTAATTAGAAGAGCAAAGAAGGATGTTGATTGAAGATGAGTTAAGAAAACTATGGATGGAGTTAGCCACCATTAATCAGAACGCCATAAACTCAGAGGATCATTGAGAATTTGCAGCCTTGGAAGAGAGAGTCGCCAAGATGGAGGAAGGGATTAATAATGTCGCAATTTTTGGGAATGAGTTACTTGGAAAAGTAATATTATTAGAATAAAGTCATGGATTTAATTTGAGAAGTCTTATTATTGAAAATGAGCATGAAGCAGATTGTGTTTGTTTAAGAAATTTCAGCACTGATATTAAGCGACTGAACAAACAGGTTGAGGTTCTAAAAACTCACAAATGTGATTTTGAGCCATATGTGGCAACCAATGACAAAGAAAGAACACTTTGTACAATAATTGGGAAGTTGTATACCCCAAGAAACATGCTGCCCGCTTTTGCCGCTACTTTGGAGATGACGCTTGAAATCACTCCCTAAGTGAGACTATTAGCTGAACTTAGAGAGACGGTTAGAGAAACCTTGGTGGAATTCAAGGCAACGCTGAACTTGCCAACTTTCCATCAGTATAACGCCACAGCGCTTTTCTGACTGTTCAATATAACTATGTACAGATATGGTGATTGTCAAAAGGCATTGATGGTGATGAAATGCCTAGACACCGATTGCCAAAAGCTAGTGTTGCCCCACCTGGAGGGGACAGCTGGTCATATGCGGAGTCCAAAGCAGCCACTATGAAGGAATTTGGGAGCCCAACGCGCATGTCAAAGTGCAAACAAGAGTTTATGAGCATCCGTTTCCACAAAGAAAAATCTTTAGCAAGCTTTGCTGATCGTTTTTACCAGTAATTGCAAATCCTGGCAGAGCAAAAGTACTGGATGACTTCAATGCCAGAATCATACTACTAGAGGCCCTTTGGCCCTATTGCAATTTTCACCAAATGATGTCTTTTATGTTCGCGACAGAAATTACTACTTCTCAGATGGTAGATAATTTAAAAATCTTGGGAATAACCTTTGATACCTCGAACAGAAGTTTCAGATCCAACCCAGTAAGAAATTCGAATCCCACAAAAGGAACAAGAGTGGTAAAGAAATGAACAACTGAACTGTGCCAGGGAATAAGCCTGAAGAGTTCAGAAGGATTAATAAGAAAGAGATGATCTGTTAATAATGAAGAGGGAGGGGACATTTTGCTGTAAATTACAAGAAATTGAAAAATCAAATCAACGGGGTCCAAGTGATAGAGTCTTTAATTGTAAAGGAGTTGGGAAAAGGGCCCATGTCCTAGATGAGGAACAGGGTAGAGCTGCGGAGAAGGCTGTTCCTCCTAATATCAAGCACAAGGAAATTGACATCATGATCTTTCTTAGATGAAGATGTACAGGATCAACTGTACCAAGTGGTCATTTAATGTGAATGTGGTAACAAGAGCTGGACGAAAGTAATCAACCCTGAGATGATCAAGGAAGTTTCCCAGCAATACACCTGACAACTAGCTGACAAGATTTGAGCTGCAGATACCACTTATGAATTGACTAAAGTCCGATTAGATGAGGCAAACCTGTTGATCCCCCTCAGCGCAATAAAGGAATCATTTCCTGATTTATTGGCGCAAATCATTCACACCCTTGATTTGGCTAATAACGCCGCTATACACTCAGTAAACACTACCTTACAATACTCTGAGTGTAAATATAGATATACAAGTGAATCAAGTATGGATGTGGGTGGTTGTTGACAGCGGAGCATCTATTACCACTATCTCAGCTAAGCTGGTAAATAGGATGAAGATCTCTTGATTTGGAACAAAGAAGGAGCACGAGACAGCTGGGACAGATACCACCATCTCATGTGGGGCGTATAGTGCTTTGTCACTTTAATTTGGATCCTTGGTGGTATCTGCGCCAGCAATAGTTTTGTTCAACTAAAACTATAACATTCTGATTGAGAAAGAATTTCTAAGGAAGTATGGAGTTAAATGTAACTTAAAGGATAATACATTGACCATATTGGGTCAGATGTTACCATTGGTCTATCATAAGGATGGGGAATCTCCACTGAATAGGAGAAACAAATTCATCAACTTGATATACAATGATAGCATTGTCCTGATTTGATACCAAATAGCTGGCCAAAAGTGATGAAAAATGCCGACGGGAATCCTAGAAGACTGGGGAATTCCACTGAGCATCAAGATTGAGAAAACCATACTGCCAAAATAACAGATGATAGCCAACATGGGGTTGACATTAGAGATACTGGAGCTACTGTATGGGGAGGTCAGAAACCCCTGGAAGAAGTCCAGATTTGAGCCTTGGATGGCTCCTGGAATAATAATGGCGGGACATAGAGAAATTCAAGTTCTCCTTATGAATTTTAGTAAAAAACTAATAAAAATCAAGAAAAATAGATCATTGCATTTGATCATCTAATCCTACAACTGAACTGAAAAAATTCCACGATTTTGGGACCCTCAATGAGATGGTATTACCAGCTGAGGTAACTAAGAGTATCAGCCTATTGGTTGATTGAGAGCAACTCACTGATCTGATGGAAGAACATCATGAGGAGGTGCTTGAATTGTTCAAAAAATATCAGGAAGTATTCGCCCAGAATGTTCATGATTTGTGACGCATGAGAGATGTGATCCACAAGGTCAACACCAGGGAAAATTTGCCAATTAGGATGAGAATGATTCAACAGTAGAAGGCAGCTAAAGTGTAGTGGAAGAAGAAATCAGCAAACTAGTGTAGCATTGGCTTCTAGTCCTGTTGTTGAGTCCTTGGGTGATCCCAATTCTTATCGTGAAGAAAAATGTTTTAATTGGGTGGTTATCGACTACCAAAAGCTGAATAAGATTATGAAGTAGGATTTGTATCTTCTTCCAAGAATTGACGATGTACTAAACCAATTGAGAGAATCAAATTATTTCTCCACAATGGATCTGATATAAGGATATTAGTAAATCGATTTGCCAAGAGAAGACCAAGAAAAATGAGTGATTATTACTGCGCAGGGGCTATACCAACTGATGAGGATTCCTCAGGGTCTATGCAATGCGCATGCAATATTCCAGAGTGCCATGGATGATATACTGAGTGGCTTGAAGTTGTCATGTGTCCTGGTGTACCTGGACAATATCAATGTATAATAGGACGTTTTTTGGCCATTTACGCCACTTGGAAGAAGTATTCAAGAGACTGTTATGGCCAACCTGAAGATTAAGTTGAGAAAGTGTCACTTCTTCAAGAAAGAGTTGAAGATCTGGGATTTGTGATCAGCTCTAGTGGATTGCAGCTGAAAGCCCATTAGATCAAAGCCATAGAAAAAATGGCTGTGCTTAAAAGTGTCCTAGAGCTCCAAGTGTACCTTGGGATGGTCAGACACTATAGAAGATTTATTCAGGATTTTTCCAGAATTACTGAGCCTTTATTCCATCTGTTGAAGGATCCAAAGAAAAGATTTGTATGGAATGAAGAAGCGCAGGAATCCTTTGATGAGTTACGCCAATATTTAATAGATTCTCTGATTTTGAAATATTAAAATTTCATTTGAGAATTTATTGTACAAACTGATGCTTTGTTGATGGCAATCAGCGCTGTATTAAGCCAAGTAGATGAACTTGGGGATGAACATCCGGTGGTATATGTGAGCTGGACACTCTCACCGCTATAAAGAACTATACCATAACTGAGTGTGAATGCCTTGTGGTCATTTATACCTGTAAGCAGTTTTAGGTGTATATCCACAGAACTCACTTTAAAGTAGTGATGGACCAAACCTCATTAAATTGGCTCCCCAATTTGAGAGAACCAGAAGGACAACTGGCCTGATGGACACTAAAGCTAAAGGCTTATGATTATGAGATCTTCCATCGAGTGGGGGCTTCTCACCAGAATGTGGATCGCTTATTGTGGTTACTAAAGGTCCAGATGGTATATTAGCAGGAAAATGAGTTATTTTGGTGAATGGTCAATGGAGAAATTGGGAATGAGCCCCAAGAAATCCAAGGTGCACTTCAAAAAGTGATGGTGTTATAATTTCAGGCGGTATTGCTATTATCCGTCAGGTTATTTGCATAGGTTGAACCCACTGAGCAATGGATGGATGATTTGGGGATCGTCAGTCCTTTGGACGCACTTGAAAATATACTTAAAATAGGAGCGATCGCCCCAACAGATTATTTTATTTATTTTCTTATAAATACAGCTACTTTTGCTGACCTGTCACATCTACGCTAAAAGCAACCTAACCTCTCTCAATCGCCTATCTTGCTTATATACAGCAGCTTCAGGTGATACTGCTTCTCATGGCTTGGGCTATTCTATTCCGCCAATTCTCCTTGAATTTGGCTTGTTATTCTCTATTTCTATGTCACCCTAATTGTAGGCGATTTACTTTGTATTCAGCAAATGTCAATATCGCCTTATGCCTTATCACCATATATAGAGGCGATCCAATAAACCCATTACATCCAATAAAGACCCATTAAATTCCAATATCGCCTCATCTCAAGGCACTTGAATAATCATAACTGATACTATGTTCAGCGGATTCTACCCTGCTATCCCACAATTATTGTCCAGTCATATAAATCTTGACATTACCCCCTCCTTGACTAAACTATAAGATCCTATTGTTTGTAAGGTTGGAGGAACTTCACATGTACTCAGTTAATGATCTGACCACTTGTAGGATCCTTGATGGTATATGCGTAGACTCCAGTTTTCTCTACTACTTCAAACAGACCAACCCAAATACTACGCAGCTTTGTGCTTCCACCTGAATCCATGTATATCGTGAAAGAGAAATATTATGCCTTACTTAAATGGGACCAGCCCACTATGACGTTCCTGATCAGCGGCCTGATTCTTAATATTCTTAGCCAAGCTGAAGGAATATGCTTTGGTTTGCAGTTTGATCAGAAAGTTTTAGAGGTTAGTCAAATAACGGTGGGGTTCTAGTACGCCAATGTCTTCTACACACGCATAAAGCAACACCTGTATGAGCCAGGTGTCAGCTGTCTAGTAATTGGAAGTGACTCTTCCTCGTGGCAGAATGGTACCTAATGTTATAAGTGAAAATGGCAGTGGAAAGGAGAGAGCTCCAATTGGAAGGGCAATCCATTACTAATTTTCATAGTATGTTCACCAAAGTTCCATTCACCCGTTTGACCATTCCATTGGACTCGGGGTGGTTTGAGGTCATCAGAACCCCATGGATTCCCATAAGCTCATTCAGCTTGGTGAGGATATGTGAGGTGAAGTTGGTGCCATTATCAGTGAGAAAAATCCAAGGGCAGCCATGCCACTGAATAATGCATTCCAACACAAATCTAGCCACCGTAGCTGCCCCCAAGTCTCATATTTCCCTTGCTTCAGCCCAACAGGTCAAGTGGTTGATAGCCACTAGAATTTACTTACAACAGTTGGCTACTGTTGGCAAGGGGCCAATGACATTGAGGGAGACTGTATGCTAGGCGAAGTGAGGTTTCACTAACCAATATGACATCATACAGTGGAATGGCTCTTACTTGGAACTGATGGCAACAGGAAATAGTTTCAAGCTCATCGAAATGCATAATTTCCCAATAGTATTGTAAGCGTAACAACTCAGTAGTCAGATGCACTCCACCATGCCCGACTGCTCTGTGAGCACTCATAATGATTCCCAGCCATGCTGAGGGGTGAGGGAGATTCACCGTAGAATTGCCAATTTGTTTTTACAGTTCTCCATTCCATTGAAAGGTATTTATGCGCATTTCATATATAACTTTGATTACTTGGGATGGTTCATCATTGTATTTTCCACTGAGCATCTTATCATACATCACATCACTGAGGTCTGCTGTCACCGCAATAGTCAGTAATAGAGATAAACAGTCAGCGTCTTGATGCTTCGCTCCCAGACAGTGAAGAATCTCGAAATCATAAGCCTGTAACTTGAAAGCCAATGAGCCAACTGTCCTTCAGGTTCTTTGAGGTTCTGCAACCAGCGTAATGACACGTGATCAGTTACAAATTTAAATTTTACCCTATGCAGATATACTCTGAACTGTTTATACATGTAGATTACTGCTAAGCACTCTCACTAGGTCACAGTATAATAATTCTCATGACAGTTCAGACTATGACTACAGAATGCAACAGGATGTTCCTCTCCCTCGTCATCTTTCTGAGAAAGTACTGCCCCAACAGTGGACAGGGGCGCATCTGTCTGAACAATAAACTCTTGATCAAAGTTTGGATAGCATAACACCGATGCACTGGTCAATACCATACGATTTGTATCAAAAGCATATTGATGTTCCATCCATTTGAACATAGCATCTTTTTTAACAACTCGAATAGTGGCCCCCCAATACAGCTAAAATTATGAATAAAGTACTGGTAGTAACCAACTATTCCCAATAATCCTGTATTTCACATTCACTATTAAGTGTAATCATTTTACAGATGGTCTCCACCTTAGCTGAATGTGGTTTCAGCCCTTTAGAGTCTACCACGAACCCCAGGTATTCCAGATGATCTTTGAAGAAGTTACATTTTTGAGGCTTAATTTTTATGTTTGTATCAGCCAGTTGGCGGAATACTGCTTCTAAATGATCATGTTCTCCAAAAAGTTTTGAGAGAAAAAGTTAATATTGTTGAGGTATAATAGGACGCATGACAGTTTCAGGTCACCAAGAATAGTGTCCATAGCTTGCTGAATCGTAGCTGGGGCGTTTTACAGCCCTTGAGGCATCCGCGTTGGTTGAAAGAGGCCTTTGGAGGTGATTACAGAACATTTTTCTTGTTCTGCTGCGGGTAACTCAATTTTCCAGTAGCCTAATATTAAGTTCATTCCAGAAAAGTAATGGGCACCCCCTAATTGGTCCAGAGCATCATCGATTCTAGGCAATGGGATATGAATCCTTTTTTGTAATACTGTTGAGCTTCCAGTAGTATATCACTACACAGTTAGTGGCGTCCTTCTTTTTTACAATTAGAACAGGCGAAGCCCAAAGGTTTTTGGAATGTTCAAGCATCCCTTGTTTTAATAACCTGTCAATTTCATCAGTAACCACATCTTCTGCTGCCTAAGAATGGCGGATCAGCTGAGACCTTATCAAAGGATGATCTCTGGTGTCTAATTGATGGACTATGTCATGGAAACGGCAGAAGAAGTTTAGACCGGCCTGCCAGTTGATGTGTGAACACCCAAAAGCAAGCCTGAATGCCAGAGGCATTGCTGACTGTACGACTTGATATGGAGCTGGGAAATGTGATACCACAAAGTGGTGGTGTAACAACAGGGTAAGGAGTGTTCCAACGGCAAACCACGCTGACCCATTCCCAACTCAGTGGTTTGAACTTCAGGAGGTGGGATTACTGGGACAGTCTCAACGAGTTCTTGGTTTGAGAGGCCAACTCATTGGGGGCGATAGGGAGATGGGTTCTCTCTATCCATTGTTGTACATAGGGCCATAAATTCCCCATGTATAGTTGTCAGAAATTCATAATAGCGGGATTGTAAGACCAAAAGTGTCTGACTTGCTGGGCCCAATCGATGATAGAGGGAGTCATGGTGACCAGAAGAATTGGTAAAGCCTACCCAGAGTGCGGGGTGATGGGCCACCAGGGAAATGCCATCTGGGATGCAGTTAGAACGTAAATTAAAGAAAATTTGACTTTTTAGAAAAAATTTATTGGGAAAGGAAAGTAAGAAAATCGACCAACAATTTTCTCAGTGCCATGCAACTGATTAAATAGTGGTTGATTGGGTAGTGACAGGATGGGGTCAGGACCCAAAAAATTTGGCCTGACTGGCACATTGTTCGGGAATGGGGGGTTTATTCTTTGGGAAATGACATTGCAAAATTTGGTGGCGGGCTGAGTCTCTGTCAGTTTGACCTCAAATGTCTGAACCAGGGCTTGACTACATTTTCAACATTTTCACGATGGCGTTTGGCCCGATGGGCAATGGGAAACCCCAAGGCCATCCCTTATAGGGATGGGTCCATTTGGTTGGGAACGGGTTTGGGATGGCCAACCTGCCCATGCTCAGTCATTTAATTGTTTGTTCAGTCAACAGCAGCACATTGGGTGCAACGCCTGAATTAATATTTAAGGGCTTTGAACCCTCATTGATAGCACCTGATATTTGTTCAACTGGTCTAGAGATTGAATTGGAACCATCGGTGATCCAGCTGATATCTCATTCTTTATGCTTTTACAGTCATTCGTTTTTTGGGCATCAGCCAGATTGCTGGCAAAATTAGACCCAACCAATTTCAATTTTGTAATCTCAGCACAGATTTTGCTAATTCCCGCAACAGTTCTGCTAAGGTAAGTGTGGGTATTGGAGGTGAGATTCAAAGTAGATGAGCTGTTACCCATTGCTCATCTACTGTGAGTGAGGTCGCCCTGAGTGATGAGAGGTACCACCATCCTCTTTGGTGTCTTTTCATTCAGGAGTGGGAAGATGGCCCACTCGAGAGCTAAGGGACGTTCCCTGAGACTTACAGACTACCCCCAAAGCACACCCTTAAATCATGATTGTTGACAGTGAAATTCCCCTTATATTTTTGGAATAAAGCTATTGTGTGGTCTTTTTATTCATCCAATAATCCCAATAAATTACTCCATGGTATCACCAACAGTACATTGGCTGATGTTTCAACCAGTAGACTAAATTCATCCAATGACCTGAAATCATGAACCCGATGGACCTCATCTATGGGAATCATATGTAGATATGCTACAGTTTGGTGGCGGATTTGCATTGGTCCACTCTTCAGGTTTGCTAACAAAACCTTTATCTCCCCATGTCCTGGAAGTATAATTTTTGGAGCCATGTGCAGCTCAAACCATGTTTGATGATAGAGCCCAATGACTTCCCCGTATACCCACTCAGCACTTCCACCTCTAACTCAGTATTTTATAAGACTTGATGGCTGGGAGGGATAGATATGGGCCCTGCCGCTCGAAGAGGTATCCCTTGATATTCATATATCTGCTGGGGGAGGGCTTGAGTCTTACTCTTTAGTTGATGGTAGCAAACAGGACATACCCCATCACTATAGGCAAGGTTGATATGGCTCATATGCACCAGATCTTTTGGTACTCCACTAGTAGTAAAGTAAATTGGGATCCGCTGACCCAGAATGGTGAGAGTCTCCTCCGTCATATCAATGACAGCCCCAAAATGATGCAGGAAAGCGGTCCCAGTTATAAAGTCATAGTTTTCATACAATAACACAATCGCCAGAGCCACAACGACAATAGACCCAAAGCGCAGAGGTAGTGCACTATAAGCTCCCTTGGAGACTGTGCTTACAGCTCCAGCAATTCTGTAAACCATGCGGTGGTCCACATCAGGTTTCAATGTCAATTTTGCCATCAACTTAGTGGTAGCTATGTTGACTGGAGCACCAGTATCTATTATAGCGTGAACTCTATTTTTCACTACAAAAGTATCACAGTATGTACGCTCAGAATAAGAAGAATATTGACTGTTTAAGATATGAACATTTATGGGCTCTCTTTTCCCAAGAAAATTTATAATCCCCTCTCTGACTTGAGGTATTCTCTGACAATGGCATCTACAGGAAGGGCGACGTTCACTCCTTTAGAGTTGGTGCATCCGCGGCAGAATCAAGTTGGTCTGAGGAAGCTTGATCAAGCATTTGACAGGCATAGGCTTTTGTTCTTTGAGGGACTCTTACTCCGCCGCCGCCTTAGCTTGAGCTCAGGTTACTACGTTTACTCCTCCACCCAGCTGCTGGTATAAAATTCTGTCATTGTACTGAAGCACTTTTGTAGGGTATACTACTATTGATTTGGGGATGTTTTGAGTGGGTATCGTGGAGGTATAGGGTCCCATCTCTACTCTACTTTATCTTTTCCCTGATAGTATTGGTCTTGTTGTACGCAATTCACATGGCAATTATGGCAGAATTTTGCCAAATGACCAGGGTGACCGCATTCATAGCAGTTAACCCCATAAGAGCCACGTCCAGGATTACCATAAGTGGGTCCAGACTGGAAAGCTTGGGGTTGTTCTGCATAAAAAGCCTCAGGTCTATATGCTTTTTGTTGACAGTCGGCATAGTTGAGTCCAGGTTGATAACTAGGTTGGTAGTGGCAGTCAGGGCCAGCCCATTGATGCTGATCAAACTGTTGATTATAATTTGGCCGAGGATGAGGTGCAGAGTTATACTAAGGCTGAGGATTATTAATCAGAGTTGGAGGCGGATGATAGTATTCTCTGGAATAAGAGGGTGCAGTGGCAGCGGTAGTCTAATAGTTCACATTTGGCGGCAAAAAGTTAGGGGATACCTGATGTAAAAGCTGTACAATCTTAAGCAGAGGTATGTCATCATCCAGAAGTGGCGAAACAACATTAGAAAGTTCGCGATATGGCTTCACTGCTGTGGACATGGCAATGCACACGTCAGCTTCTGCTAAGTACCCAGCTCCAATCAGTACATGGGCTTTTTTAGTACTAGATAGTCCCAACCTGGGGGGATTAATCGATGTAGTACATGGGCTTTTGTTGTGAAACAATCAGCAAACTCTATGAGGGTCTCGTTTCAGCAGAATCTGATATTTAAGAATTTTATTTTCCGCTGCGACATTTTTGAGTTTCCTTTAAACAAGTGGAGTACGGTGTCCTTTACATCCTTATAGGTGACAGAACTACTTGGGAGGTAACAGTTGACCTGATTGGCGCTTCCTACATCCAAGGCAGATATTAACAACGTAGCCTTCCGTTTATCAGAGGCTCCTTCCGCTGCAAACTGAAATTGTTTAAAAAGCCCATCAATGTTTCCATTGCAGTCAAATGGGGGTATCTTTTCGATATTAACTTCCTCCTCTTGTTTGTGGGGTTTGGGGCCGTACTGAGGAATGGAACGAAACCAAAAGCGGATTCTCAATGAGGAGTGGAATTAGAGGAAGTTGGGATATCCATCTCTACAGGGGTAGCATGACCTTCGGTTGTAGGTGGTACAGCCATTACTTGGGGTAAGTGTTGTTCCAACTCATATGAGTATCTGGTGCTATCCTCTTGGGTGTAGTATCTTAGACCATCGTTTTTTCCTATGTATGATGCCTCTTCTTGAAAGTTATCATTGTCACAACGAGACGACTGAGAAGGATTGGTCAATATTTGTTCTGCACAATGCAGCCGCTGGGTGGTATCATTCAGTCATTTTGGCAAGTATTTTGTTTTGTAGTCCCAAGATCCGCATTTGACTAAACATACTATCAAGTTGGTGCATGACCGCGTTGCGTTCTTAAAGAAGTTCACTTGGTTTTTAAGCACGGCGTCCAAGGTGACTTTGAGTTCCTCATATCCAGCTAGTGTGGTGTTTTGGGAAGTCTCCCCAATAACACAGCTTGGTAAGGCATGGCTGGTGACTGGAGTTCTGGAGTGTTAGGTGGTCGTTCAATGGGCTCCCTGTAGTGAGCACCACTGTTATAATTTCAGGCGGTATCACTATGATTAATCAGGTTATTTGCACTAGAAAAACCCACTGAGCAATGGACAGACATTAGGGGATCATCGGTACTTTGGACGCACTTAGAAAAATATACTAAAAATAGAGGCAATCGCCCCAACAGATTATTTTATTTATTTTTATAAATACAGCTACTTTTCGCTGACCTGTCACATCTACGCTAAAAGCAACCTAACCTCTCTCAATCGCCTATCTTGCTTATATACAGCAGCTTCAGGCGATACTGCTTCTCATGCCCTAGGCTATTCTATTCCGCCGATTCTCCTCATATTTGGCTTGTTATTCTCTAATTCTATGTCGCCCTAATTGTAGGCAATTTACTTTGTATTTGTCAAATGATAATATCGCCTTATTGCCTTAATGCCTTATATAGAGGCGATCCAATAAACCCATTACATACAATAAAGACCCGTCATATCCCAATATCGCCTCATTTCAAGGCACTCAAATAATTGTAACTGATACTATGTTTGGCAGATTCCGCCCTGCTATCCCACATTTATCATCCAGTCATATCAGAAATCATGACAGATGGAAAACACTGAGACCATGCATGGACAAGTGTTTAAGATGATTAATGGGAAGCAGTTAATATTCCCATAGCTGTCAGAAAGAGCAGCTATAATGCAAGCTGCTCATAAGATTCTCAGGATGGAGGCCTGAGAAAAAATGACTGACTATATTCACCAGTACTACTACTGGGAGTCAATCAACTATGATATCACCAACTTTCTAGCTTGTTGTGTGGAGTTCCAGCTACACAAGCCACATAAAAATACACCTGGATACTGACTGGTCTGCCCTGAATTTTCTTGGCATATAGTGTCCATTGATGTGAAGGGACCGCTGATGATGAGCACATGGGAATTCAAGTACAATATAGCTGCAATTGATCATCTGATGAGATGGGTTGAGCGTGATGGCCCTAGAAAAAGTAGATCCTACCAGCACCATGAAGTTCATCCTAGCTCAAGTAGTATACTGACATATATTCCCACAGGTCCTACTTAGCGACAATGAGACAAACTTCACATCTCATGTGATCCCACAGTTAAATGAAATAATGGTGATCCAAGGAGTAGTGTCTGAACCCTACTGGCTGGAGATGAATGGAATAGTAAAATGAGTTAATGGAATGCTGGATGTGGCGCTTGGTAGCTAGAGCAAGAAGAACTCCTGCGAGGGGAACGTACCTGAGTTCAGTGACGTTGCCTTACAATATCAGTCATCATATGGCGACAGGAAAAACGCCGTTTGAATTGCTTTATTGGAGGAAGGCCGCGTTGCCACCAATTTTATGTTTGGTGGTGGAACCAACATTGGGGATGATTGCCAAGCAGTACCTGAACTGATTGATGTATATTCTGATTTGAAATGCAATCACAAGCATTTGATACAACTTTAAAGAAAAGGATACAAGCAAAAATGACAGATGATAAGAACTGACTGGCCTTATCAGAATACTAAATAGGCGAAAGATTTGCCTATTATGATACACATGGTTTCAAGAGAAAAAACTGGATGCGTTGTGTTCAGGTCCATTTGAGATTATTGCTAAGATGGGTATGGACGCCTACTCCATCAAGATCCTCTTGGATGGAAGAGTAGTAAATATAGTCAATGCTAAGTATTTGAAGTGATGGATATATGAAAAAATAACAAAAAAGAGTTCCCTAAGGACCGCTGAACCATTTTTGTTGGTTATGTCCTAATGATTAAGTCAAGTCCGAAAAAAGGACCTCTGAACCATAAAAAAAAGGTAGGTTTAAGAATGATTAGGATCCAGTATGGGGAAAAAATAAAAAAGATGGACCTCTGAACCAAAACAAGGTCAAGTCCCATTAATAAAAAAATAAAAGATTGATAAAGATATTGGTAAAAAAGTCAAAAACCTGCATAGAAATAACTGATATTTTTTATATAATTTTTAATTTTTATTATTTTATCCTTGATTTGGGGATGATTTTCCCTCTGTAGCCTCTTGGGGAGGGATATTGGATCACAGTAGTATTTAATACCCTGTCAAAATCTATGCTAGATTGGATTCTAGCAAGGGCTAGACCTGCAAAAAACCAAGCTCTTTGAGCGGACACAGACCCCTGCAAGAAAGAGACTAGGGGAAGGAAAATTGAGATGTTGGAAGAAGCCAAACGCAAAACCCTGGAGTGGTGAGGGAAGCTACAGTACAGGAAGAGGCAGTCAGCGAATAACCCCAAGTAATCCTGATATGGTACTGGAGCAGGACGATTAGTCTTTAGCGCTTGCTGATGGCTTCATCAAAAACACCGGACATATGGGCCAGCAGCAAACAAGGGATACTAGATGGGATTTGCCAAATCATGCACCCTATTAGAGCCATAAGCAGAAGATACCAATGGGATGCACCAGAAATGAGATAGTCATGCAAGGAGCAAATGGCATCCTGAAAGCAACAACTACAAGCTCCTTGGAAGCTGAAGCAGAAGGTGCAATGGAAGCCAGAAGAGGCTGGAAGCTTTGTGGCCCAAATTTGTGGAACTTGGTCGGCAAAATGAAGAGCATAAGCAGTGATATCTCAATCTAGGATATTCTCAAGATTTGGAGGATTCAGAGCTATGGATAAAGCCTCAGTGACTTTGTCCTTTAATTCTGCATAGGGGAGTTTAAAATGAATGCTGTTGCTGATGGTGAGTTTGGTGGCAAGAAGCTGGCTAGTATTATTGACCAGTCAGAAGAGTAACTCTGTAAGCAAGTCTAATCTGGTGAGGAAGATACAATAAAAATTGAAGGGCATTATTTTAGGAGCATCAACAATTATGTTCGGCACATCTGTGAAAGAGCTGAATACAGGAGAGTTTCGAAATATAGCTCTGGAATTGACAACAGAGGAAGCTTCAGTCAAGAGTCTTTTGAGACAATCCATAGCCTGGTTTCAGAAGGGTTGGTTACCATTTCTGGTAATTTCACAGAAGGACTAGCCGCTGGTGCCATACTAGGCGAATGAGTCCTGGAAGGACCATAGAAGAGGTTCTGTTGTGCATCCCAAACCATCTGCTGGAAGAGCTGAAGATCTTGATCAGACAAACTGTTGAGCAGCTATTGGTTCTGTGACTCATAATTGACATAAGAGCTTGATGAGAGGGGGATGTCGGACTTATATAGAAGTTGACATTATGCACTCTACAATTCATTGAGTTCCAATCTTGGAGAAATTAATCTCAAAAATAATGGGATAAGCTCTCCAGATAAGAATTAAGAATGATGTGAGCCAAAAGGTTATGAGAAGAAGATAACAAGGGCGAACATAAATAAGCATTCTTAATTGGGCTTCAAAATGAACATTGATGACAAGAGTCTCCTATATAGAATGTGGATAAAATCAGGAAATCAAGGACGCTGGACCAAGAATCCTGAATATGACAGCGGGTCTTATGCCCTGATGGGGGAAACCCAGATCCTGGGATTAATATTATCATGAGTAAATTGATTAGCCCCGCATGACAACAGATTGCAAGAACTTCACTCTGAATAGGCAGTAACGAGGAGGAAGAGGAAGAGAGCTGCATGCTGAAGGTCATCCTGAGAAGCGTTAAGTATTGGCGATCATACTCAACTTGAGCAAATGAATTATTCTACCAAGTGTCCAAAGCGGTTCTCTCCTTCCACAGTCCTTTTCTCGCTGGAAATCTAGGCAAGAGGGGGATGTGTTTGGATTTTTGCCCATAATCCCAGCCAGCTAGATTACTTGGAATCGCTAGGGGATAATTCCCTAATGCGAGGTGAATTGGAAATAGGTTGACCCTGATTTTTGAGTGACTAAGTCTGGGGGATTTTAGGAAATTCACCTGGTTGGATCCATTGGGGATCAATTGGATGAATTCTTAAAATCTCGTCAGGAAGAATTGCTAATTAATAGGGGCATCTGATAGTTGATTAACTATCAGGTGTACCAATTGGGATCATTCAGGTTTCATCGCCAACTGATTGGAAATGTAAGGAGTAATTTGCAAGGCGTGTGATGCCACATGCAATTAGCAAATTATTCATTTGATTAATGACCTGCCTTAATGGGTAACAAGTCCCATTACCTAAGCAGGTCGCTTGCCTAATATGGTTGGTTCTGTTGGATTGGGAGGAAAATGTTAGGGACACGTTTTCTGACTCTTTCCATTTTAGGTCCCAAGAATGTCCAATGATGGAATTCTAACCAGGATGGAGAAGACCATCACTGCTGAGACAAAGATTGGTGATTCAATGGCAATGGTTACTGTTTTATTGAAGAGGTGTCAACTGAGGTTGGGTGCTGAATCCCCTACTATAGAAACCCTATAATTCACCAATAAGGAGATAGTTAAAAGGGTATATATTAGATATACAGCTTAGAACACTTTATCAGCTTTCATTTGTTCTATTCTTTCTTAGGATATTATTTCTGTGTGCGATAATTGAGAGAATCTTTAAGGAAAAGAGTAAGGATCTGAGCGGAGATCCAGAGAAGAAGTGGAATCAAATTGGAAATTGCTGCTGACTGTGTGTCAAATTGAAGAAACTGTCAACGAGAATCTAAGAGAAGACCAGGTTAGATGATACGAGGCTATGATTCCCTATTTCAAGACATCACAATTATTTTGAGCAGCAATACTGGCTGACCGTTGGGCTGAGATCTAGGACTTCCATTCAAATATGGATAATAGTTATCATAGAATTACCAACCGATTATATCAACATTTATACAACGCGGACAAATTACACAAAACCTGAATTTGTGCAAGTAATAAGTTTATAGGGGTTATAGGCTTAAAGTAATAATCCCCTCATAAATAACTACAGCTTACATAGGGCGATAATATCCGCTGATATTCAAGGTGGATTAATATTTCCCAAAAGCTTATAATTCGGTTGTTGCTGTCCATATCCTAATGATTATGCTTCAGAAAAAGCAGGGGCCTTCCACTCTACAATGGGGGTGCTGAACATGGCGGAGAGATGTCATAAATTGTTCAAAATTTGAATAAGCCCAACGTCATCATCCAGAACATGAGACATAACATTATGCAATTCCTGGTATGGTTTGACTGCCGTCATCACCACTATACCTACATCCTCAGCAGATAAAATTTTGGCTCATATTAATACATGCACTTCCACTAAGAATTGCTCACAAATTCCAACAGGGACTTTTTGTTGGAACTGTAGGGTCAAGAAGTCAGCTTTCAAGCCATCTTAGCTGTGCCCCCAAATGGCTGGAAACAGTTGCTTTTACTTTTTGATAAGATACTGAACTATACTGGAGGTAACAGGTGACTTAATTGGTGCTCTCCACATCCAAGGCGGACAGCAACAGTTCTGCTTTCTGCCAATCTGAGGCCATTCCATGGTGAATTCAAATCATTTAAAATAACTGTGCATATTCCCATCATGACTGAAGGGCGGTTTTTTCTCAATCAGCTAATTTCGCCTTGTTCTGGGCTCTGGCCACAAGGAACAGCCAAATTGGGTTCCAAATGACTGGGGGAAAACCCCTTGTGAACTATTGTAGGAACAAGTGGATGGAGGCAAATTCACTGAATTGGACTTGGAGGAAGTTGGGTTGCAAGGAGGGTCTGCTATAACCCCCAAGGGATACTCATTGGCTCATCCATAGCATCCCTCTCCTGGCTTGCCACTGACTGCACCTTTCCCCCTGTTTTAGCTTGTTAAGCAAAATGTTCATCAATTATCTGTTCCGCTTTAACTGAGTAACACTGACACCAGCTGGGACTTTTTCTTTCCAATTACTATCAATTTTAGTAATATGATCTGGTTCAAACAGTGTAATATGATAATCAACACCAGGCGAGATAACTATGAATAATAAGGTAAAAAGCTGGGCAAACGCGGTAAAGGGCAGCGGACCCAGACCTGCACCACCCAAAGGTACCAAGAACACAGGTACAAACGAAAACCTCAGCAAAAATAAAAAAACCCGAGATGGCACCTCCCACAGGTTTTGTCATTTTTTTGATAAAATACTGCAGCTACTTGGAAGTATCCTAATCGCAACCACTGTCATTGGTGAAACACGGGAAACAAGTTTTCCTGGGCGTAGAAACACTGACAATGTGGTAAAAGTTCAGGGAAGCCCAACAAAATCTTTTCCTGTATGCGGTGTACTTAAAAACCCATACTATCTGCAGAGGTTGGGTAGATCTTGGGTTCAAAACCGCGGAAGAAGTGAACGAAGCAGCAAAGGTCAGAATGGTACATGACCTTCCCAATGGACAGCAATTGGTCCCAAACAAACGCACCTGTTGGACTGAATTCAAAGATATTTTATAACTTTTTGAAAATCTTCAGACCACACTGGCATGCACATTAGTTAGAAGACATCTCTGAGAAGTCTTGGAAGCCTATGGAGAAATTAAACAATTTGAAATGCAACAATTCCAGCTGATGCCTACCCTTAGCACGGGAAATACAATAGCAATAATTTCACCGAACCAGGATGTAGTAGAGTATATTATAAAAATCCCCCACATCGCATCCTTCACAATCAATGGGAGAAATCCTAGCTGTTCCGTGCAACAGTGGAAAGTACATCCCCCATTTGAAACCACTGCCAGGCCTTTGGGCACAAGATTTATTCTTGCCCCATAAAAGAAGGCCTGAGAGAAATGTAATTTTGTGAGGAGAAAATGGGTGAAGATGACTCAGAGTACGCCAAAATCACAGATACTACACAAGCCTTCAACTGGGGAGAACACGTGCAATATAAAATAATTGACCCTATTTCCCCAAAAGAACGAAAAATGGCTAAACAAGCTCATAAGCTGGCTGTGGCCAAGGCAAAAGCCTCGGTGGAATCAACCATATTGCTGGAGCAGATCCGGGAAGACATGGATGAATTTGAGTCCATGAATTAATCAGATCCCGCGGAAAACCATACACCCAATCTGACCAGTTTGAATTAAGTGGAACCCAATTCTGAAATGAATGCAGCAAAATTAGGGTTCAGTGCACCCCCAGAAATTTCGGAACTTAACTCAATTGGGAAGGAAAATCTACAATGGAATGCGCAAGAAAATAATGTGGCTAATAAAAACCCACAAGTGCACCACAATAACATATTGAAACCAAGCAAAGCCAAGAGTGGAGCGAAAACTGTGGCGATGAAAGGGGCAGAATATGCCCCAACTCCTACTCATGATTATGCTCTCTGCAGCAGAGGTGCAGTGGTGAGAAGTGAGCGAGGGAGTAGGGCTGGGAGGTCCTGCTAACCGCTCTTGAGGCGCATCAGGCGTCTCAGTAGAGATAGTGATGCTGAACATAACGGGACACAAGGCCTTAACATCCCATGCCAAGAAATTGAGTCTCCTACAAAACCCACCTATGGATATCCTGGCGGTGCAGGAAACCCACTGTCCACAGGGAGAGGAGGAGGCATGGGAAAAAATGCTCCTCCCAACAATATTTTTTGTTCACTCTACTGTGGGGTGATAGTATGCGCGAACCAAAACTTTAAGTTTATTAATAAAAATTTGTTTCTGGATGGCCACGTACTCGCTGTAACCTTCTCATGGCACACTGAAGTGCACACAATAGTCAGTGTGTACGCCTCAAATGGTGCACATGACCAAAGATAATTTCTCACATCCCTAACACAACAAAATCTATCAGCAAATAATAAAAAATGTGATACATGAACTGCTGGATTAACCCAGAGATGGACCAATGGCCATAAACAACAGAGATACCACAAGGGCAAGTGGAACTCCGAGTTTTAAAAGGCCACCCTGGGACTATATGATCCACTGCCAAAAAAGGCAATCCCTTCTACAAAACATGACACGCCCATATGTACACAATGGTGCATTTGTCTCTATGTCAAGGGTAGACCTAATACTCACAGCAATAATTTTCCATCACCAAATACAAAAATTTTAAACTGCAAAAATTGATACTCCAACCATCGGCTTATTTTGGTGTCTTATAAACTAGCGGAACCAAGTACCCAAGCACCCAGATGGTGCAGAATACGCCCAGAAAGTTTAGCTGACTCAGAATTTCAATTCTGGATGGAGAAGTTATCCTCAACCCAGGATTTTCAAACACCTTTTTGCTCAGACCCAATAACCACCTGGTAAAACTTCAAAAATAAACAACCCAACAAATTAAACATACATCGTCTAGAAGACACAGGGCAGTTTCAACCATTATTAAACACACATTGGCTGAACTTGATCATCTAGAAAACAACATACCAAGAATGAGATACAGCCATGGATGGGTTTGCAAATGGGTGGAGGTTTCTGCTCGGCTAAACACCCTGATCTGCGAACACCAACACTGAGTTGGAGTCCAATATAGATGCAGAAAATTAAGAGATGGGGAAACTTGCTTGAGCTAATTTTTCTGCTGATTCCACGCCATGAAAAATATGATAGCTTATACAAAGATCCATCGACTGGAAAAATGCATAGCAGAAACACCCAAAGAAGTTGCAACCAAAGTGCAAAGGTTTTATATGAAAGTGTATAAATCCAAGTCGGTCAGACCCAGAAAAAAATCAAAAAAATCTTTAGAAGCGCACATATCGACACCATGGTTCAAAATAACAATTTAGTTGACCTAATATCACGCAAGGGATTATGTGAAGTAGTATGCGGTGCACCAAGAGGGAAATGCCCTAAACCTAACGGGATTCCTATGAATTTATTTAAAATATTTTACTAACATCTCTAACATTCTTCTAGCTTCAATGAACAAGTGTATTATGGAAAAATGTCTCCTACCTAGAGGCAAAGAAGCCTACACGGTCACTTTATTTAAGAAAGGAGACAGATTAGACCAATCCAACTGCCGCCCAATTTCCCTAACCAACACAGATACAAAGATTTTCACAAAAATTATGGCTAAACGACTAGGAGAAATTGCAACTGATGCAATATCCCCATCACAATATGGATTTGTCCCAAGAAGATCCATATGGGATAACATCCACACTGTTGAAAATGTCTGCCATTCCAGAACCTCTGGAGCACTTGTCCTTTTAGACCAACAAAAGGCATATGACAGAGTGAACTGGACCTATCTTAGAGCCTGCTTAAAAAAAGAAATCTTCAGAATAGAATTAAAAACTGGGTAATGTTGTTTACAGAGTTTGAAACATTATTGTGTGGGAAGCAGGCTTCTTAACCAACCCAGTTATCCCACAGAGAGGACTAAAACAAGGAGACCCCTTAAGACCTCTACTCTACAACTTTAGCCTAGACCCCCTAATCCGAAATACGAACACACTGCTCAAAGGAATTAACGTCAAGGGCCAACCACCAGTCAATATGATGGCCTTCGCTGATTGTTGTGTGGTGGGCATATCCAACAATCAGGACGCTTACAGAATTGAGAAGATAATACAAGACTATTCAACCATAAGTAACGCATCACTTAACACTGAGAAAACGGAAATTATACTCCTGGGGAAATATCAGACCCAGTGGATGCCATCTACACAGGCCAACAAGCTAATACAACATCAAGACTCCTGACCAGACATAGGAGGAGAAAATACGCAACGACCTCACCGAAACTTACATTCATCACCAAGCCAACAGCTGGCCCTGTTTGTCACTTGGAGTATGGTTGGAAGCAGTAGGTTACGCTAACTCCATGATGGAAAATCAACTTCTAGACAAAATGACAAAACGCATTGCATCCTTAAATGGACACCAAACAGGTTTAACAGGAAGGGTCACGGTATTCAACTATATGATTCTATCAATCATATGGTTCACGGCCCATACAATCGCTTTCTCACCATCTTTCTTCAACACAGTCCACGCCCTATTACAAGGATGGCTATGGTCCACCACAACCCCCCTGTACGCCTCAAAACCCTATTTTGCTCTAGAAGGATTAGAGGTATGGGGATTACTAATTGCGTAGAGCAAGAAACCCATATACTGGGATCCTGGATAGCTCAGGTGACTAGCCCAGCTCTTCCAGATACACTCTGGCCAGAACAGCAAAATATAATTTCACACGTGCACTACAATTAAGAAACCCAGATCACCTGAACACATTAATCAAGTATCTGGCATCCCATCTCACAGCTGTAGGACCACACGGCACTCCTGCACATTTCAAATGAATACTCCTAGCCATGAGAAGAGCGACATGGCGGATTCACATAAATGACAAAACCAGTCACCAGGACGCCCAAGGGTAACTCACAGATAGGAGATCAATGATCAAATAGTCACAGACAATATAATAAGCAAAAGCCCAAATACCATAGCCATGATAGTTTACCTGGACCATATGGACATACCCTATAACCTGGAGACCCAAAGAAGAGTATGGAGATAAACACATCACCCTCTACTCCAACCCAGGATAAAAGCACATGTATGGAGGTGCATGAGGAGAGTATACTGAACAGCTTAACGGTCAAACGCCAATCACACCTCATGTGCAATATGTGGTCAGTATGGAAGCCTAGCCCACCGTTTAGAACAATGCCCAGCATCAGTGGCGGTATGGAAAGAGGCCATGCGCCTTTTCCGCCAAGAAAAAGGACATCCATTCAACCTAGCAAGGAACATGTTCGCTATAAACATGGACTCTCATTTCCACCCATCTCTCAGGGCGCTAATAGTAGCAATAGCACTATGGATGATACATACAATGGTACTGGAATAGTTCACAGGAGCAGCGAACACAATCCAAGAAGCCATCCATCGCATTTACAGCCATATATTGTAACATTTTCAAGCATGGCTGTTTGGACATATGACCCCTGTAACAGAAAGACAATCAACACATGGTTCCCCATATGGTTCCTAAAAGTTAATCCTTTCCTTCACACATGCTGCATCCAAGAATAAGCCATCATAACTCCCCTTCCCTACCGTCCTAATCTTGGTGATCCTGGAGACAACAAGAGGGGCCTTGAACCCTCTGGGGTGTCTTTAATTGTAGAATTTCATTAGTTTTCTTACTATATTGGAAGTGCTTGTCCCCTGGTTGACCTTCCCCGAATAAATAACACTGACACCAGCCAGCTTGTAATTCCTGTTGAAGCGTCTCATAATAATTTTGTAACTTGCGATGGAATTCCCATTCAGAGTCCAGCTTACGCTCCACTGTCTGAAGCTGTTAAAGACCATACTCCACTGTGCTTTGCAATCTTGCGTGCTTCCTGCCAGAGTCACGTGCTTGTTGGGTAGCATCATATACTTGATTAATGAGGGCGGCTTGCTCTTGCACAAAATCCTCATTGGCTGTTGAAGAATATCAAAAGATACTTGCATATCCACATACTCTACTGACTCAATTAATGGAAGAGTAATGGCTTGACAGAGCTCAGCCTGACTAACGATTTCCAATTGTGTAACCTGACCTACCAACTGATAATGTTTAATGGACGTTGACAAGAAGATGAGTGCGTTTTTAGCCATCTGCTGATTACTCTACTCGATGCAAAGTCGGCTTAATTCAGCTGCCATGAATCCAACGTGATCTGTTATCTGCTGCTCTGTCAGTGTTACCCTTTCCCAAATCTGAGCTATCTTGGCTTCAAGCGCTTCTACCCATTCCATTAGGTCCATCATAAATTGCATGTTGTTGCTTCCCAACTTGGTTACATCCTGAATCCATTACCCTTAAACTATGCCGATTGAACAGTTCCCCTATCACTCAAGGTAACTCTGATCAACTGTCGAACTAAAATGTCTAACTGATAGCGGACATCCCCACCACCTTGGTCACCTGTAACAGAGCCCCCTGCACCTCTGAAAATGAGTGATCGAGACGGTCAAGTAGAAGGCAAGTATCATTCTGCTGCAAACAAAACAAACCGCATGACGTCCCCAATCTCAATATTGTGGTAGGCCAGCACACGCAGTAGATAGTGGATTGATGGCTGCACATACGTGAATAAATACTCTAGTTCCATGGGTACTAAGCCAATGAGACAACCCATAGTAGTCACGTCAAGATAGGGCATATACAACGCGTAGTAAATTTCTTAGTCCCGTTGATTGTAGAATAAACTCAAAGCATGCTCCCCTGCCTCATGTTTGTAGAGTCAATACCCCCACAGAAGCCATTCTATAATGCCACACAGCTGCTGTAGGTCACATTTGTAGAGTGAACTTGTTAATCCACCTCCAACTCAGGACAAGTTTTTACTGCAAATCTATCATAGCATCTTCATCATTTAGCTCTGTCACAATGAAAAGGGATGGTTCATCATTGTATGCTTCCTGAGCCTCCTCGGCGTATTGAGCATAATCATATCGGGTTTTGTCATAACGAGTCAGGGCTCACCAATTTTCCCTAGTGCTGATAAGCTACAGTTTACCAATGGCCCCCTCTAGTGAGCACCACTATTTAATTTTTGGTGTACTGACTTGATTCTGCTTAGTTGGTTTACACAGGGTATTAGCTACTGAGCAACCAAAATGGACTATATGGAGATCGCTGACTCTAATAAAAAAACAATACATGATATATGGAGCAATTACCCCAATTGACACTTTATTAACTTCTAATAAATGCAGACATATCTGCCAAACATTAAAAGACCGCCTCCTCTAAATCTTCCACTTAACTCTTATATTGGTATCCCAAGCCAAATGAACATTTGTTTAGTAATCTCCTATTCATTCCTTTTTTAGAAGTTTTCATCTATCTTGAGGTTTTTGCAGAATTCCCTCATTTCCATTAACTGTTGCTACTTTGTTCAATCAACTTTACATCCATATAACTTTTCAGTTTAACCTTGAGACTCATTTTGACTCAAATTTCTGATCCACAGGAATTTATAGCTTATTTTCAGGTCATATCAATTCTTGACACCTAGATAACCTTAATGATGTGACGCCTTTGACCCTCTGACCTGTTGTGGCCAATAACATATTTGTGGTCAACCATTAACTTTAAAAAGAATCACATATATTAAACTGCTAAAGTAGTAGCAAAACACTATGTGCAACAGCTGAAGCAGAACACTTTACTGGCTACTTTTTGTGACATTCTGAGATTGGAAGGAGTCAACGTACTTACTTTTAATTAATCATTTAAAATTTCAATCCTCAGCTCAGTGACAAGCTTTAGTCTTATTTATGTCAAGCAACAAGCTTGGCGTTTATTTCTATAAATAACTTAGATACTATTATTCTTAGTGGAATTATATTAATATTACCATAGGCAAAGTTTAGAACTTAACTATAGTAGATATTGCACCTCCATAAACATTGTATCAACCAAGCTAGTCAAAAAAATGGGATATTGCTTAATATCAACTATCAGAAAGGCATATAAAACTTTGGGGCACAACTCAACCACCTCGCTAGGTGCTTACAGCATGCTACCTCAGGGGCTCAGTTCTATTGTTGTGTCAGCCCCTGCTATTATCTTACTGATTACGCATTATGAAATACTCATTGGAACCTCTTTTATGAGAAATTTGGCGTCAAGACAGATTTTGAGGGAAATAATCTGCCGATTCTCAGTCAGAACCTGCCAATGTTTTATTGGCACAGAGACCAGTAAATTGATAAATGAGCTCCACTATTCATAAATCAGGCCTTCAAGGATAGAATCATACACTTTAGGTTTCAAAAGTGCGTGGCCAGACTCAACGCTTGCCACATCAATCTCTCAAATCAGAAGGCACTCCGCTGAGCGCTAGCAAAAACTGTGTATTCCAACATGCCACTAGAAGATAGTAATTTTAGACATTAACCTGCATATACTTTCAAGCTCATATGTCTAAAAACTATCCCTTTAAATGCTCACACAGTGAACCAATTTGTAATGCCAGGGCTCATTCTTCTGGACCATGAGGTGATAAACATATTATTAGCTATTCTCCATCACATCATATTAAGGTGAAGCAACACCAAATCGTCACCTTACTATGCATCATTTTTGATGGCAGTGCTAAGTGTCCATGCTTTTGGTATCTTAATGAACTTAACTTAATTACAATGAGTGCCAATTGATATGCTCCTTGGTACCTCTGGAAATCTCTCTGGGTTGAAGTAGGATAAAAAGTACCAAGCTCTGGCCTGTTTGAAATATTATAGTGTGATTTTTGCAAAAGATGGATTCGATTTAGGATGTTCTAAGGACATGTTACACCATAGTGACATGGGATCCAACTCATCAATATTTCTCTGTCCATCTGCCGTTCCAGAGCAGCAGATATAATAGTCAACGGAGAAATGAACCAGCTAGTGCAGAGAGGCATGATAGTGCCACTAAAGAGACTGTGGGTGTCGTCAGTTCTAATAGTAAAAAATATGGATGGTTCCAATCTAGTGATGATCACTTACTAGCACCTCAGAAACATCATTAAGAAGGACTCATATCCTCTTCCCTGAATTGATGTTGCTTTTGACCAACTCAATGGAGCTAAATACTTTTCTGCCATGGATTTGATCTCCAGCTACTGGCATATAGAGCTGCCGTGGGAAGAGCATGAAAAGTGTGCTATTATAACGACACAAAAGCTGTTCCAACACACGTGAATGCCGCAAGGGCTATGCAAAGCCCCTGCAATGTTCCAACAGGCCATAGACAGCATACTAAGAGATATAAGGATCTCATGTGTTTTGGTTTAACTAGATGATATTATCATCTTTTAGAATGTTTGGAAAACATTTGTAGCACTTAAAGAAAGTTTTTCGCTTACTAACTGCTGTCAATTTGAGAATCAAACCCCAAAAAATGCAATTTTCAGAAAACTGCTCGAGTACCTTAGTTTTGTTATCAAAAATGGCTAAGACCTCTACTGGCTATTGTAGAAGAAAATTAATAATATGAAAATGCCGAGTGGTAAGTGAGACATCCTGATTTTCTTGGGGATATTCATCCACTATGGGTGGTTTGTAAAAAAATTAAGTAAGATAGTGGAGTTACTATTTCATCTGCTGGAAAACAATGTCCAATACAACTGGATGACGACCTATTAGCTTGCATATAACTGACTTTGTTTATTTCTTGCCTTAGCGCCAATACTGATGTATCTGAATTGTGATAAGCCATTTGTGATCAGATGGATGAACCCTTACCACCATATGGGCCGTTTTGTCATAACTCAAGTATGAAGGGTTAGAAGATCCCTTAGCCTATTGTATTCAACTTGCTAGATGTACAAAAATGAGATTATACTATCACCAAGGAAGAATGTATACCAGTGATCTACGCTTGTAATAAATTCATGGTCTAAGACCTTGGAGTGTATTTCAAGGTGATAACTGACCATTACTTGCAAAAATGGCTCCAGAACCGCAAAGAGCAAGAGATGCACTTATTGCGCTTAGTGCTAAATCTTCAGGTGTGTTACTTTAATATCCAACACTGCCTGGAGGGAAACATCAAAACTTTATCAGAATTTCTAGAAACCCACCATATCATTAACTGCCAATATGGCTAATGACCTATATGATAAAATGTTGAGAAAGGACTACAATAATGAACCCAAAGAAGTACAGAGAGCCCCAGACAGTATAATGAGAAAACCCGCCATCAGAGATGATAAACTTTCAATTAGTTATTGATTGCAATTTTATAATACCAAGACCTGCCAAATGTATGAGCCTGATCATCCAGGCTCATAAAGCCACGGTTATGGAAGATTAAAAAAATGTACAAGCTGCTGAAACGAAACTTTTATGGTAAATTAATATATTTTGATATACATGAAGCTCTCAACTGCTACAGAGAGTATCAGGAGGAAGTTCCATACCAGAAAAGCACCTTGTACCAGTTAGTCAAACTGAACTTTGTGTTCCACACCATGTCAATAAATGTTGTGGGACCATTAACCGCCAGTGGATTCCTGTTTAGGTGCATTGTGTCACCATCTGTCAAAATCTGAGGATCGCTCACTTGGAAATTAATGTCCTGCACATCGTTTTCTGGCTGAAGTTTTGATGTTTGATTTTATATAACGCTTGTAGTTTATGGGATTCAGATCGTTTAACAACTCACTAGGCCTAATAAATTCGCCTCAACTCTTCTGGCCAATTTTGGGCGTAATTTTTACTTCAGGTTCAGGAACTTCTTCTGAGGCAGGCTTCTTTTAAACTGGGAATTTGATCCTTCCAGTTTTCTGAAACTTTCTCCAAAGAAAGGATTTGATGAGAAGATTAGGAAAGTGATAAAATAAATGTAGCTTTATTATAAGCTATTTATTAGATTAGATAATTTGATGATAATTCATTAGGCCTGGTGCAAGTATTTATACATTTAGAGTATCTTCTGGCCACATCAGAGTACAAAACTCACCAGATATTACCACCTCAGTTTGGCCCTACACCTAAAACCTTTTCTTAGGTTTATTAGTGGCAAAATACTCTCAAAGTTGGGAGGATTTCAGGTACAAAATATCGATAGAAGCATGTAAAATTGTCCTAAGTCTTTTTGATTTGAGTTTCATCATACTGCTGATGAAATACACCTTCTGTTACATTCTTGCCTCCATTGAAGTAAATGATGCACCCCTAATTGGGATGTCAGCAGGCCTCTTCCTCTATAGCACTAGGTAACCCCTTTTGGGCATTCCACGCAAGTGCTATCATGCTGATTATGTGGATTAACATGAATTTTCGCCCTAGGGTGGAGAATTGATTACGTTGTTTGTTCGTTTAATTGTCCATGGGACTTTTTAATGATACTTCAGATTGTCTCCAAATTATTTTGTATATAAATTTCTTTTTATTGGTTCTGATTAATCAGGACTAGTTGCTGAGGATTAGAGCAAAGATAATTGGCCCAACTGTGCAAATGTATTCGGCCTGAGCTGCTGATAAAATAATTAGTTAAATTGATGATGAGTTGATCAACCTGGCCAAGTAGTTGCAGAGAAGGTTAACCTAAATGTGCGGGGATATTTGGCATGAGCTTTAGTAATATAATTAAAGCCACGCAGCAATAATCGGCCTGAGCCATGTTATTGTACTAGGTTATAATTAGATTATTAGTTCAAGCATTAGGTGGAAAAATCGGTCCAATCTGTAGGTTGTCGAAGGGTTTATTTTCAAGTCAACCACAGAATTTGACACCATCAAACATTTTTATAAAACAAATGAATACTAAGATAATTAGAGACCTGTGTGCTGCAACAACCAACAAGGTTAATTTAAAGAATGCCATTACAAACACAGGAATCCTCAGTCTCTTCAGATGGATAATGCAACTAACTTCACTTCCCAGGTAGATGCCAAACTCAATGATTTGATGGGTCTGGGGAGTCCTGTTGACGCCCTATCACTCAAAACCAATGGAATGGTGGTTTGGGTCAACCGTTCCTTATTTGGTACTTTACAGTAATCGATGTCAGGCAAAGCATCTGGTTGGAACCTCCTCTTGCCTTCTGCCATTTTCAAGTAAAAAACTGCATCCCACTGTTCTCTGAAGATCCCCACTTCAGCTCTTGTACATACAACAACCAGCGCTATAATCAATCCTATATACCTGTGTCCATGGAAGAAGAATGACACCCATTCAATATTTGGACAACCTTGTTCAAACATTGATCAACCTCCAAACTGAGGAAAACTTGAATGTGCTGGCCATAAAATGCTATGCAGAGAGCGTGACAAGTAAAACAGTCATCCCCTTCCCTTCTTCATCATGAAGAGAGAGTGCTTTACTATGAAAATCATAGGTTTGGCCAGATGTGTAAGCCCAAACTTATCAGGAAAGGACTGTTCAAGGTCATCAAAGTGACTTTGACTGATATGTATACCATCAAGCACCCCGCGAAATACATGTATTAACTGAGTGCATGCTAAATTTTTGAAGATACATTAGCAGGGCGTCAAACTTCTAGCCCCACTATTCAATATCTTCATCGCTGACTGCTGATAATTAGTCAAGTCCTTATGTTTTGTCAAGTGGGTGATATGTTATAATTTTGGGCTTTGACCAGCCATATGATACCAACTTCTACAATAATCCCCAACCAACATATATACCTCACCAAATCCCTTGTCCCACTATCATTATCCCCAATGGATTGATTCCCATCAATTTTCTGTCATAGAACTTTCTAGCATTTTCTGATCCTGGAACTAAGAATTTATGAATTAACCAATATACTATCCTGATTTCTGGTGGATCAAATCCTACTGACTCTCGTACAATCGCCCTACTCACAACTCTATTTCATTCCTGTTGAGAACTACTGAAATCACTTAGTCAAATCTGCTGTGAACAATCCAGCTGATCATAACGGGTTATTAGAATTATCCAGCCAAATCAGCCAAATACAATTCAGCTGACCAATGCTTATTCTGCACAGGAAATGTACCTGACTTCAGGAAGGATCCTTGCAAAGATGTTGGCAGTCTATCAATGGAAAATGGGAAACATAGGAAGATTCAGGCATTGCAGAGAAGGATGGTGCACCGACTATCTCCCAGAGGCCTTGACATATATATTGGACTTGCCACAGAATGGAACAGGAATGAATGCAGCAATGCACATTCTGGCTATCAATTTCATAAGTAAATTTTTACTTCTATTACAACAGATATCTACTGCTGAAAGTACTTAAAAGGCTACAGAAGATTTGGGGTAATTTATATTTGTTGAGGGCGCATTTCCAAATCAAACTTGAAGTTTATTTTGACTTTTAGTGTCCTCATATAGCCATACCTGTTTGTATGCAATTTCATCTGTGCAGATTTTACCCAGTTGTAATATCAATTGCAACGGATAGTTACCCATTACCCCAAAGCAATTATTCTATGACTCTTGGCTGGTTCCAAATTCTCTGCAATGGATCTCTCCAGGCTAGGCATATCTAGCTTGCGCTGGATAATCTAAAAAAATATGCCAATATAGCAAGTGAGGGTAGTTCAAACCTATTCAAATATCCCAATAATTTGCAACGCACCAGCCACTTTCCAAAGGGCGATGGATTTACTGTTAAGGAACTTGAAAAGGACATGTGTGTTAGTTTACTTAAATGATGTAACCATGTTCTTTTTCATTTTTGAACAACACCTCACTCACTTCAAGAAAGTGTTTAAAAATATCTTCTCTGTTTCACTAAAGCTAAAACCGTCCAAATGCCATTCTTTAAACTGACATGGAATTCCTTAGGAAAATATTACCTGGTAAGGGAACTTGCCATTACCAAATCAGTCACGATTTGAGAAAAATAGCTCAACCATTTAACTTTAAGCGATATTCAGGTTTTTATTGGGATGGTCAGTTATTATTAACATTGTTTTACCCACTTTACTTAGCTTTCTGAACCCCTGATGTATCTGTTCCATAGGGAGGTTACATTCCAATTAGATAAACCAACAGCAAGCTTTGTATTCCTAAGTAAAGCTCTTACAACTTCCGTTATATTTGTGTATTCTAAAATTAATAAACCGTTTATCCTTTTTAATAATGATATCAAAGCGTATGTTGGGACATTATAGCACAACATGATGAAAATCAAGTTGATCATCCTATACCATACTTCAGTAAAACATTAACTTATGTCAGAAAAATACAAGTCCGATGTATTAAAGAGTGGTTTGGAAGTAAATAATGAAAATATAGGCCAAAAGAACATGGACAATTCCTGGTAAACCCCTCAAATTGGGGTAACACTTTTACTAATACTTCTCAGCAAATAGCACGAGCTATGTAGTTAAATTGCAACAACTATGCGGTGAAATCAGGGGAGTCCATTGGAGGTTCTTCCCCGGTACACTTCTAATTTAGTATAACCTACACCCTGGAGACCAGCCTCTTTTATAGGGTTGGAGGGGGACCAGCAAGCTGCGAATATTTTCCCGCCCAATGATTGGGTAAAATATATTAAAACCTTGCCTCACAGATCTATCCTAACTGCCATTTACCTCCATCAGCTATTCCATCAAAGTGAGGTGAGTCTCCAGAGCTCCAATAGGTCAAATATCAATATTCTATAATTTAGACATTACTAAGCTAATCCAAAATTTGAGCTTTAACAAATAAAGACTAAACGATAAGTTATTGAAAGGGTTTGCTTTTTACCCCGTCAATATCAACAATAAAAACATATATAGAATTAAACCATGTTTTTCCTAGTATATAAAATTATCACATTTTTTCCTGTGGTATCAAAATCACCTATTTTCACAATAGCAGTAGAGAGTTGTTATACTCTTGTTTCTGCTAAATTATAGAATTCTGTGCAATTAGCACCAGCGAGCATTAGCCACTGCCAGGATTTTGACAAAGTGGTGCTCACTAAATGGGCTTGTACACCAATAAATTCATAAAAATGGAGATTGGTGAAAAATACCCCTCACAACCTCCCCACTTTATCTGAGTCTAGGATAGCTGCATTAAAATTACAGCTGCTAATGCATTGTCCTGACTTAAAAGCTCAAGAGGCACCCCTCTAAAGGACTTTATGGAGCCTCTTCCACCATTCACAAACCCCCTTTCAGGGACAAGTTTATACCAGGCAAGGGCAGTAATGCATCCTTTCTTTTTGTGTATGAATCTAAGATGGAAGGAGCAAATGACTAGCCAAAACTAAAAAATATATTTTTCTCACCTTGAGTCATATGGCTCAGAAGAAAATGGTTCCTAATATGGCCACACTTAGCACCCTGGTGGAGGTGAATAAGCGCTCATTGACGAATTTGACTCCTAAAGAGTCTAAAAAAGAAAAACAGGCCTTTATGTGCCTTAAATTGCAAGAGGAAGAATCAATCCCCTCTCTTGTTGAGCAATTATATAGTAAAGCTCAACCTCTGTTGCTTGCTAAAATGCTACCTCTAGATGATGCTATTGCTGCTATCATGGCTGTCTTGGCGTCTCATCCCCATTTAGCAATGCATATCTCTGCAGTCAAGTGCATCTTCCAAACAGTACAGGATATTAAAGAGGCACTGCTAGCAGTGGCTGACTTTTATGAACTTGAACTTATGCAAAGAGCTCCAAGGAGAGAATCAACTCTGACCCCTCCAGCCACTTCTGTGGCTGTCTCCCTGAAACCCTGTTTCTGCAGAGCTGCAGCAATGATATTATCCTTCACCATGTGTCGTGATTTTGACCAGATGGAATCCTCCAATGATTTAACGTTATTGAAATGATATAGCCAATTTCCAGCGGAATGGTTTATTGACTAAATTTTATGTTATTTGGTTCAATTTCTGGTTAGTTGCTTCCCAACTTGGGTTGAGCCAAAATTATTATTCCACTGAGTTTTTGTATAAGGTTTAAGTGGGGCCAATTGGTGGCCCCAAATCAGTAGAAGGATCATCAGCAAATAATAGCTGAGGATGATCCAATCCATCAGCAGAATCAGTGGTTGACGCCAACGGCCATTCATGGTCCATTGTGGGATTTCCAGCAGAAAACCTATGTTTCACTTATCCATGAATTCGCTTCTGATCCAATAATGCAGATCCAACAATTATGAGTTCAAGGCAGCCAAGGATGTTTCCGATGCCTAATTTATTATAGAGATAAGACATGAATAGATTTCAGTGGGATGCTGAGATATTCCGAGTCAAAGTAAGCAACTGAAGTAGTTTCTGGTTCTATTATCTCATTTGAAAGTCAAATACAAAATTTGACGTTTATTTGGATTATTTATTTATATGGTTCACCAGTGACTTAAGGATGAGGATGAACCAAAACTAATTTGGACATTGGGAAGGATGGAGCGAGAGGGTTGACGCCAGGAAAGAGAATATGTAGAAGTAGAAGAAGAAGAGAAGTAGTTGGCTGGAAGAACCAGAAGAAGAGCCAATAGTTCGGCGATGGGCGCAGTAGCCCTTCTTTAAATAGTATAAATACCTGGCGCTTCCATTTAAATGAATATCTACCTTTGCCTATTCTACCCTTTGTTATAAGTTTATTATCTATTTCGTTGGTTGTAGTTTAGGTTAAAGGGGATCCAAAAAATGGCATGGGTGACATGCCAAGGGATAGCTGGCGCTGCTAGCCCCGATGCCTAAGGTAAAATGGCAAGAGCTGACCATTCTTCATACTGGTTAGCCTGCCAACTAGCAGAGCCTAAAATCGATTTTCTGACACCATGTGAGGATAGCCAGAAAATTCTGGCAGGTATGGGGCACTGCTCTATCCCAGCATCAGTTTAAAAAACACAGTCAATGAAGTCAGTTATCACTTTGTCTTGTTCTCCTCCTCTTTCAGAGCGGTCTTCTAAGGTGGATCAAATGTCACGTCCTTCCAAGCCACTGTCTCGATCCCCCTCAGCCTCACCTCAGGCTGCACCTAGTTCAAAACCTGCAGTCATGAGGCAGCCCAAACATGTCACTTCCAAGGCAAAAGTATGAGCCATTTCCATTCCAACGCCTCCCCCAAAAGTTAAGGTGGAGGAGCAACACAGGACCTATCCTGCCATAAGGGAAGCTATAAAATTACCTCAAACCGATGGACTCCTTGACATGCATCAAAAATTCTCTGAAGATGAGTGTGAAGGGGGTTGTGAAGATTTTGATCATTATACTTTAGGAGCCCTCAGGTGAAGTGGAGGTATCTGACAGGTTGAAACCAGAGAGAGTGAATATGGCTATAATCCCCCATCAAGTTTATCTCCATCAAGTGTTGAGGGGGTATGAGGTCATTAACACTGTCAGTGACTCTGACCAGCTCATTGCTACTCTGATCTGATCCACCAAGTGTTTATACACTACAAACTATCTAAAAAATATATCTGGAATGGCCAAACAAATTGATCTACTCTCCGTCTAAAGGAGGTCCTCGATCTTTCCCCAACTTGGGTGGAACCTTAACTAAAGTGGAGGTTTTTGTCAATGGAGTGCCGGTTAGGGCTAACCTTAGCACTGGGTCCCTGGCGAACGTGGTGTTAAAAAAATCATTAAAAATATTATAGCTTGAACCTGACCTCAACTAAACCCAGGAGTTTGGAACTTCTGATCTGGCCAACATCCGAGCTACTGGAGCCTACTCTTCTCTGCCCATTCTTTTATAAAGCACATCTTGTCAGCCCCATCGGTGGCCTTGGCCAATAATACATACGACCTAATTATTGGTACCAGTCCATGCTTAAATATGAAGGGATTATTAACTTGAAGCAGGGCTATCCTTTCTTAACTATGAGGTTCCTCTAATCAGACTAATGATGAGCTTCTTAAAAAGCGTTATTCTTGCACAGTTGAGTTTCCCTCTTCCACCTATCCCTACATTACACCACGGCAGGATGGCATACAAAAATGTTTCCTCAATCAGTGAATGCCCTAGAGGGTATCCCTTTCAATGCCTCTGAAGAGGTAGTAATTAAAGCGGGTGAACAACTTTTATTTTGACACTAAGATTACTTTACAAATCCCCATAACTTCTTATTGCACTTAAATAGCATTGATGGAGTTAGCCCTCTAAAGCCCCGAGTATTGGCAGGCGTGCTAGACCCAGATTATCAATGACCTATTAATCTCCTTCTGTAGAATTTCACCACGAAGTACATGGTCGTTGAGAAGCATCAGGAGATTAGAAGAGGCCTGCTATCCCATAAAGGATATCAAGCTAGTCCACTGTATTTGGTCTATGGCTGATATGGGCTTACCTACCAACCAGTCAATATGTACTTTGCCTACCTTTCATATCTCTAAGGAACTAACTCCAGCGTAGCTTGACAAGGTCCACACTCTTCTTGAGAACTATAGCGACATGTCCTACCTCCAATACTGATATTGGCGCATGAAGGGTTTAGACTCACACTATTGATGTTGAAGATTCTCGCCCTATCTCTCTAAACCCTATTGCAAATTAAAAAGTCGAGGAGCTATAGATGTGGAAGGAACTCAAACAGCTTCTGGACGCTGGGCTGAAGGTGCCATCCCAAAACCCTTGGTCATCCCTTCTTTTACTTATAAAGAAGAAAAACGGAGGTCATCTGGTAGTTATGGACTACTGTAAGCTGAACAACCTCACCAAGAAGGACAGCCAACTTATCCCTCCTATTGATGAATATTTAGCCCAACTCTCTGGGTCCAAGTTGTTTTCTGCCATAGACTTGACTAGGGGTAATGTCAGATGGCCTTTCTCCACAGGATCAGGAGAAGTGCGCCCTTATCTGTAGTGAGGGCTTATTTTAACTCACTCAATTACTCCAGGGGTTAAGCAATGCGCCTGCCACTTTTTAGCAGGTGATGGATCAATATCTTCAGGATCTCAAGTTGAGCTGTTTGATTGTCTATCTCAGTGATATCACGGTTTTTTCCAAGACCTTCAAAGAGCACTTCACGCACCTAAAAAAGTATTTCAACGGTTGTGGGCATCTAACATCAAGCTTAAGCCCTCCCAATGCATATTATTCCAAAAGAAGTTGGTTTTCTTCGTCACACTATCTCTCAGATGGGATTCAACCCCTCCAAGTCAAGGTGGAAGCGATATCTAAAATTCCTGTGCCAAAAACCCTTTGCAACATACAGGTAATTTTGGGCATGATGGGGTACTATAATCAATTCTTTCCCAAATTCACCCAGCTCAGTGAGCCCCTCATACGTCTCTTAGCTAAAAATACCCCCTTCAATTGGGGTGCTGAAAAATGCTGCTTTTGAGACCCTGAAACAGTTTCTGCAACAAAGGCCAATCCTCCGCCGCCCTGACTATTGCAAGCCTTTTATGTTGTTTATGGATGCCTCTGAATATGCTGATGGAGCCATCTTAGCTCAATTGGATGAGCATGGGGTCGATCATCCTGCGTCCTACTTCAGCAAGATGCTCTCTAAAGCTGAGCGTAATTACAGCATTACTAAAAAAGGAGTGACCGGCGGTCTTGCTTGCCATAAACTACTATTGCCTTTTTTATAAGAGATATCGTTAAAAGTAATTACTGACCTCGCCTCCTTAAACTGGTTTCAGAATATGAAAGATCCCAATGGGCGGTTGCCTCGCTGGGCTCTTAAGCTCTAAAACTAAGATATGACCATTTAACATTAATCTGAAATGCGCCATATGAATGTTGATGGGTTGACTTGGCTGCCTGTCCTTCACCTTGACAATAGCGAAGCAGAGAGGTTGCATGACCTCCATAAGACTCCTGACGCGTGGGCTGATGAAGATGAACCAGTACTGAAGATGCTATCACGGCACTCCCAAAACACAAAGGTGGCGAGTGGGAAGTTATATAAGAAAGTTGGATTAAATTGGTTTCCTTATATCCAGCCGTCAGAGCATGTACCAGACACCTTGGAGTCTCAAACTATCATGGGGCATGGCAGAGTATGCAAGTCTATGAGTGGGTTAAAGAGCAATACTTTTGGGAAGGTGTCATGGAAACCATATGTAAAAATTTATATTCTGGTTATTATCAGCTAATAACTCCTATAATCTTATTACTTTCACAGGTTTGTTCTTGTGCAATTCGTCCGCGTTGTATATTAATTAATATAATTGGTTGATAATAGTGTGACGACTATTATCATTAGTTAAATGGAATCATGAGATCTTGGCCCAATGCTTGGCCAATAGTTCCACTTAAAAAACTTGAGATGTCTCAAAATAGGAATTTATTCCCTTGTACTGTGCAACCCAATCTTCTCTGAGATTCCCTGGTGACAGTTTCTCTGGTTTGACACACAGTCAGCAGCAATCCCCAATTTGTTTCCACTTCTCTAGATCTCCGCTCAGATCCTTACTCATTTTCTTAAAGAGTCTCCAAATTATTGCACACAACAATAATATCCCTGAGAAAGAATAGAAATAAATTAAAGCTAATTAAGTTTAATACTTAAAACTATATACTGGATAAAGACTTCTATTTATTATTGGTGAATTCTAGGGATTTTATAGTGGGGGATTTGGCGCTCAACCCTTGGTTGACACCTCTTCAATGAAATGGCAGCCGTTGCAGTTGAATCACCCATCCTCATCTCAGCAGCGATTGTCTTCCCCATCCTGGCTAGGATGCTGTCATTGGACATCCATGAGACCTAAAATGTAAAGAGTTGTAAAACGTGTCCCTAAAATTTTCCTCTCGATCCAAGAAAACAAACCATGTTTGGCTAGCGACCTTCTTAGGTAATGGGACTTGTTACCCATTAAGGCAGGTCACAAACTAACTGATCAATTCTCTAGTTGCAGGCGGCATCACTCGCCCCACAACCTACTACTTACATTTCCAATCAATCAGTGATAAAACCTGGCTGATCCCAATCAGTACACCTGATAGTTGATTACTATCAAATTCCCCTATTTTATTGGCATTTCTGCCTGAAAAGAACTTAAGAATTTATCCATATTAATTCCTTATGGATCCGACCAAGTGAATTTTTTCAAAATCCCCCAATCATAGTTACTCCAAAATCAGGGTCAACCTATTTTGATTTACCTCGCATTAGGGAATTATCTCCTAGAAATTCCTGGTAATATAGCAGGCTGGAAATATGGGAAAAAATCCCAAAACATCCCCCCTCTTGCCTAATTTCCAGCGAAAAAAGGACGGGGTAGGAGAACACCACTTCAGACACTCAGTCAAATACTTCATTTGCTAAAGTGGAGTACAATTGTCAATACTCGTCGCTGCTTGGGATGACCTTTGGCATGCAGCTCTCTTCCTCTTCCTCCTCGTAACTTCCTATTCAGAGTGAAGTTCTTGCAATCTACTGTCATGCGAGGCTAATCAATTTACTCATAACAATAAAAATCTCAGGATTTGGGTTTCCCCCATCAGGGCATATAAACCGCTATCATATTCAGGATTCTTGGTCTGGCGTCCATAATTTCTTGATTTTATCCTCGTCCTATATAGGAGACTCTTGTCATCAATGTTCATTTTGAAGCCCAATTAAGAATTCTTATTTATGTTCGCCCTTGTTATCTTCTTCTCATAACCTTTTGGCTCACATCATTCTTAATTCTTATCTGGAGAGCTTATCCCATTATTTTTGAGATTAATTTCTCCAAGATTGGAACTCAATGAATTGTAGAGTGCATAATGTCAACTTTTATATAGGTCCGACATCCCCCTCTCATCAAGCTCTTATGTCAATTATGAGTCACAGTACCAATAGCTGCTCAACAGTTTGTCTGATCAAGATCTTCAGCTCTTCCAGCAGATGGTTTGGGATGCACAACAGAACCTCTTATATGGTCCTTCCAGGACTCATTCGCCTAGTTTGGCACCAGCGGCTAGTCCTTCTGTGGAATTACCAGAAATGGTAACCAACCCTTTGGAAACCAAGCTAGCAATTATTTCAAATTACTCGCTGCTGATTCTCCCTCTGTCATTGATTCCAGAGTTGTATTTTGAAACTCTCATGGATTCAGCTCCTTTTGCAGATGTGCCAAACATCATCATGGATGCTCCTGAAATTTTGCCCTTTGCTCTTGATTGCTCTTTTCTTTCCAGGTTGGATTTGCTTCCTGAGTTCCTCTTCAAACTTGGAATATACTAAAACCCGCTGTCTTGGCTACCAAGCTTACCATTGCAACAGTATTCATTTCAAACTTCATTATGCAGAATTGAGGGCCCATGTCTCTGAGACTTTATCCATAGTGCTGAATCCCTCCGACTATGAGAACATCCTAGATTGGGATATCGCTACTTATGCTCTTTGTTTTGCCAGCCAAGTTCTTCAAAGTTGGGCCACAAAGCTTCCAGCTATTACTGGCTTCCATGTCACCTTCTGCTTCAGCTTCCAAGAAGCTCATAGTTATTGCTTGTAGGATGCCATTTGCTCCTTGCATGACTATGCATTTTTTGTGCATCCCATCTGTATCTTCTGCTTATGGCTTTAATAGGGAGCATGATTTGGCAACTCTCATCTAGTATCCCTTGTTTGCTGCTGGCCCATATGTCCGGTGTTTTTGATGAAGCCATCAACAAGCGCTCAAGACTAATCTTCCGGCTCCAGTACCATATCAGGATTACTTTGGGTTATTCTTGGACTGCCTCTTCCTATACTGTTGCTTCCCTCCCCACTCCAGGGTTTTGCGTTTGGCTTCTTCCAACATCTCAATTTCCCTTCCCCTTAGTCTCTTTATTAAAGCGGTCTGTGTCCTCTCAAAGCACTTGGTTTTATGTAGGTCTAGCCCTTGCTAGCATCCGATCTAACATAGATTTTGACAGGTTACTAATTACTACTGTGATCCATCATTTCTCCCCAAGAGCCTACAGAGGGAGAATCATCCCCCAAATCAAGTATAAAATAATAAAAAATTAAAATTAAATAAAAATAACAGTTTTTTATGCGGTTTTTAATTTTTTTTCTAGTATCTTTATCAATATTTGATTTTTTTCGTCTTCATTAATGGGACTTGACCTTGTTTTGGTTCAGAGGTTCATCTTTTTTCCCTCAAACTGAATCTAGGTATTCTTAGACCTACCAGTTTTTCATGGTTCAGAGGTCCTTTTTTCGGACTTGACCTAATCATTAGGACATAACCAACTTAATGGTTCAGTGGTCCTTTGGGAACTCTTTTTTATTTTGTTCATTAATCATCACTTCAAATACTTAGCATGGACTCAATTTAATACTCTTCTATCCAAGAGGTTCTTGATGGAGTAGACGTCCATCATCGTCTTGGCAATAATCTCAGATGGACCCAACCACAACGCATACAGTTTGTTTCTTCTCCCAGAACCATGCATATTGCAATAGGCAACTCTTTCATCTATTCGATATTCTGCCAAGGACAGTCAGTTCTTATTGTCTGTCAATGTCGCTCTTATCCTTTTTTTAACATAGTATTGAATACTTGTAATTGCATTTCGATCAGGATATTTGTCAATTGGTTCAAGTACTGTTTAGCACTCATCCTCAATGTTGGTTTCACCACCAAATATAAAATTGGCAGTAACGCGGCCTTCCTCCCATATAGCAATTCAAACGCATTTTTCCCATAACCGTATGATGACTAATATTGTAAGCAAATGTCACAGAACTCAGATATGTTCCCCATGAGGAAGTTCTTCCTGCAACCAGCTTCCTCAGCATCATGGCCAGCGTTCCAACTACTCGTTCTACCAGTGCGTTTTTCTCTGTCCAGCAGGGTACAGACACAACTCCTTGGATCCCCAATATCTCATTAAACTGCGGGATCACATGAGGCATGAAGTTTGTCCCATTATTGCTAAGCAGGACAAGCGGGCATCTATGTCAGTATACTACTTGATCCAGGATGTACTTCGCAGTGCTGGTAGCATCTATGTCAGTATACTACTTGATCCAGGATGTACTTCGCAGTGCTGGTAGCATCTACTTTTACCAGGGCCTTCATATCGACCCATCTCATCAGATGGTTGATAGCAACTTCTATGTACTTAAATCCCCCTGTGTTCAATGTCAGCGGCCCTATCATGTTGATGGAAACATTATATGCCAGGTAAATCCAGGTCAGATCAGTCAGTATCCAGTTGTATTCTAAAATTGGATTGTGCAGCTGGCACTCACACAACAAGCTAGATAGTCGGTGACATCATAGTTGATTGACTCCCAGTAGTAGTACTGGTGAATATGGTTAGTCATTTTTCTCAGGCCTCCAAGCCCAACAACCTTATGAGTGGCTTAAACATTAGCTTTTTTTCTGACGGCTTTGGGAATAGTAACTGCTTCCCATTTATAATCTTAAACACTTTTACATCCACGGTCTTAGTGTTTTACATTGCTTTTCGAAGTGATCCTTAATTTCTTAGGTCTCATTCCCAATTTCTCATCAGCCATTCTTTGGAATAACCTATCCGCCAGTGGGTATACCATCTGGACCATTGGTAACCGTGATAAGCCACCCACATGATGGTGAGAAGTCCCCACTTTGTGGACAATCTCATAATTGTAAGCCTATAGCTTAAGTGCCCATTGAGCCAGTCATCCTTCTGGTTCTCTCAAGTTATGGAGCCAATGCAACGAGGAGTGGTCCGTCACCTTTTTGAAGTGAGTTCTGTGGATTTACACCTGAAACTGCTTACAGGCATAAATGGCTGCAAGGCATTCACACTCATTTATGGTGTAATTCCTCTCAGCGGCTGAGATTGTTCAGCTCACATACGCAACCAGATGTTTGTCCCCAAGTTCATCTACTTGGCTTAATGTGGCACTGATCTCTGTCAACAAATCATCGGTTTGTATAATTAATTCTCAATCAAAATTTTGATATTCAAAATTGGAGAATCTATTAAATATTGGCGTAACTCATCATTGGATTCCTGCGCTTCTTCATTCCATACAATCTTTTCTTTGGATCCTTCAACAGATGAAACAAGGGCTTGGCAATTTGGGCAAAATCCTGAATAAATCTTCTGTAGTATCCAACCATTCCAAGGATCACTTAGATATCTCGGAAACTCTTTGGCACAGCCATCATTTCTATGGCTTCAATCTTCTGGGCTTGCAGCTGCAATCCACTAAAGTTTATTATGAATCCCAGATATTTCAACTATTTCTTGAAGAAGTGACACTTTTTTAACTTAATCTTCAGGTTGGTCATGACAGTCTCTAGAATACTTCTTCCAAGCGGCGTAAATGGCCAAAAAACGTCCTACTAAACACATTGATATTATCCAGGTACACCAGGACGCATGACAACTTCAAGTCACTCATTATAGCGTCCATGGCCCTCTGGAACGTTGCAGGTGCATTGCATAGACCCTGGGGCATCCTCGTCAGTTGGTATAGCCTCTGCTGGGTAATAATTGCACATTTTTCTTGGTCTTCTCTTGTCAGAGTGATTTGAAAATATCCCAATATCAGATCCATCGCAGAATAATAAATTCATTCTTCCCAATCAATCTAGCGCATCATTATCTTTGGTAGGGGATATGAATCTTTCATTTTAACCTTATTCAGATTCCAGTAATTGATCACCAACCAATTAGAGCCATCCTTTTTCCTCACAATAAGAATCTAACTCGCCCAGGGACTTGATGATGGAACTAGAAGCCCATGCTTCACTAGTTTGCTTGATTGCCTCTTCCTCTACTGCTTCAGCTGCTTTGATCATCAAATCAGTCTCATCCTATTTAGCAAATTTTCCCCGGTGTCAACCTTATGGATCACATCTCTCGCGCATCCCAAATCATGGTCTCCTGAGCAAATACTTCCTAATACTTTTCAAACAATTTGAGCACCTCCTCTTGCTGGCCTTCCATCAGATCATCAAGTTGCTCTTATCAACCAATAGGTTGATACTATCAGTTACCCCTGCCAGTAATCCCATCTCATTGAGTGTCCCAAAATTGTGGAATTTCCTCAATTTGGATATCAGGATTGGATGAACAAACGCGATGATCTGATTCTTCATGAACTTCATCAGTTTTCACTTTTATTCGCCAAGAAAACTTGAATTTCTCCATGGCCCGGCATTATCATACCAGGAGCCACCCAAGGCTCTACTCTGAACTTTTTCCAGGAGTTTCTGACCTCCCCATACAGCAGCTCAGGTATCTCCAATGTCAACCCCGTGTCAACTATCATCTCTGATCCCAGAGGTATGGACTTCTAATTCTTGATCCTCAGTGGAATTCCCCAATTTTCTAGGATTTCCGTCAGCATTTCTCGTCGCTTCCAACCAACTAAATTTTATTGAATTGGGACTATGCCATTATTGTATATCAAGTTGATGAAGTTGTTTCTCCTATTCAGTGGAGCTTCTACATCCTTCTGACAGATCAATGTTAACGTCTGACCAAATGTAAGGAGAGTGTCTATAACTCTCCTGTTCCCAGCATGGTAGAGCTCAGTGCACAAAGCAAACGCCAGGGAACTAGCCATTAGTTTAAAAGTGACTAGATCCCAGTGGAGGGTGCTGAAGCAATAATTACTTATGCAGAAAAGTACAATCATCATAGCAAACAGCCCACTAATAACGACGTGGTGCATAAAGGGGAAAGGGGTAAACGTCCCAGGTTGGAGGGAACCTGGGCGACCCAACGGTGCATGATTTGAAAATCTAATTGCATTTAGAATAAAGTGGTTAATGTAGCACAAGACCTCCTCAAAGAGGTCCGCGCACAGGTTTGCTAAAGATAACTTCAGAAAAAGTAAAACGGAAAAGGTTTATTAGGAAGTCAACCAACAAGGATGTTGGTCGCGGGAAACATAATTAAACTTCATCAGGGAACTTTGGAGTCTGCTTAAGCAGTCCCAAGCACAGATTCGCCAATAGGCAAACACTACTATCCAAATTAGTAGAAGACACCAAAACCAACTTCACTCAATTAATCGATTGAAGTTGGATCTGACCCAAACATGTAATTTCATAAATGGAACAGGTTTCAAAACCCCATTCCTCAACTAATTGAATTGAACCATCTGCATTAATTGAGTAAACTGTTTGTTTTAACGCCTGGGCCATCGTAAGGGAATGGGCATTAGGCACCTCCCTAGTACCAACCTGAGCATATTTAGCTTGTACCCAGCGTTGGTCTAGTGTGTTCCTGAGATCCTGGAGATCCTGAAGCTTCACCTTCTGGACCTCCTGGCGCCCAGCCTTATCCTTAGGTTTGGTCCCCACTATGAAGTCATTTAATCAAGACATTATCCTCTCCTCCCGATGGGGCTAAACCCCCCTCCAGGGACTTGTGCAAGGGAAAAGTTAATGTGGGCTGGGGCCAACTTCATGGTGGAAACAGTCGGTTTGGGTTGAGATCCAGCAGCCTGGGGGAAACACTTGTGGAAGACTTCAATCAGATCTTGGGCATGCACACAGTCACGCGCTGGAAACCAACTGTTCTCTGCAGCTTCAAAACCCTTCCAGGATACCAGGTACTCAAGTCTCCTTTTAACACGGCGGGAGGCAACTATTTCTTCCACTTCCCACTCTGGCGCCCCATCCACGAGATAGGCCTCAGGAGTCTCTGGTGGGAGCCCTCAAACAACATCAATTTGCTCTCATGGAGGACAGAGAAGATCCAAAATGAAGAGGGAATATCTAGCTGGTTTGAGGCATGGACCACCTTTCTAACCTTGCGGTAAGGGCCAATCCTCTTTGGTCCCAGCTTCCTGCAAGGCTGTTTGATAGGGATGTTACGAGCATCAAGCATCACGAGATCCCATTCCTTATATGCTGGACCCACTCGGCGCTTACCATAAGCATCCTCCTTATAAACTTGCATTGCCGCCTCCAAACTTGTGGAAACCCCTGGTGGACCTTCTTGATAGGCTTGGCAAAGACCACAACCGCTTCAACCTTAGAACTACAGCTGGGCTCCAAATTAAAGGTGTGGTTAAAGCCATGGTTGGCGAAAATAGGGGTACAATTGATAGAAGAATGCAAAGTGTTGTTGTAACTGAATTGGGCCATAGGGAGGTGAGAAACCCAGTCTAAATGATCTGAGGCGGTGTAACACCTCAGAAACTGTTATAAGCACTGGTTCACTTGAACAGTCTGCCCACCTGATTGGGGGTGATAGGCAGTTTAACGGTAGGGGAGAATCTAAAGAGTCTTACACAACTCTTTCCAAAAGATGGAGTTAAACTGGGGCCCCCAATCACTGACAATTTCTTGAGGAACCCCAAGAAGTGCAAACACATTAGTGACGAAGAGCCTAGCCATCTCAGCCGCAGTTATTGTTGTTCTGCAGTGATTAAAGTGGACGAACTTCATAAAAAGGTCCACCACCACCATGATGGTTTTATAACCATCAGAGACAGGTAACTCCACAATGAAATCAACCAAGAGGGAAGTTCAGGGCCCATCAGCCTTTTGGACCGGTACTAACAACCCCAATAAGGGTTGAAGATTGTGTTTCATCAGGTTGCATACCAGAATTCTTTACAATACCTCCCCATTTGAGCAGGCAAGCCCTTCCAATTGTAGGTGCGACGTATCAGCTCCAAGGTCTTTGTTTTCCCAGGATGACCAATGGTGGTTCCATCATGATGGTCCCGGATGATTTACAGGCGCAGTGGTCCAGCAGGTACCCAAAGGCGCCCCTGAAACCACACCATCTCATCTTTTACACGATAACCCCTGGATAGGTCCTCTTGATTTAAAGCGCTCTTAGCAAGTACCATAGTATATTTGGCCAACAGCAGCTGAGAAAAGACAACCTATCTGAACATACCATATTCCTCCGCATTTTACAGAGGTGCAAGCGCTGGCCCACTGGCCGGGGGATAAAAAAGTTGAGACAGAAATTTATTTGGAGGAATCAGCACCTGTGTGTTGTGGTTTTCTACCTCCTTTGGATCAGGAGCTAAAGTAGTGTTGCGGCTTAAAGCATCTGCCAAACCATTATCCTTACCCTTGGTGAATTCGTAATAGGAGGCAAATTGGACAAGGGTCTCATGCCAACGGGTCTGCTGTGGGGTTAGGACATGAGGGGAGTGGTAGTACAGCAAGGCATGGTGATCTGTACATATGCGGAACAGTTGGGTAGAGCCATACAAGTGGTGCCACCAATATTTCAGCGCCTCCACCACTGCTAGTAACTCCTTGTTGTAAACGGCATTATTCAACTCAGGCAGAGACATTTTCCTGGAAAAATATCCCACCGGATGCTCTATACCCTCTTTGCCTACTTGTAACAATTCAGCCTCTATGGCGTAGTTGGAGGCATCAGTAGACACAATGAACTCTTTGTAAGAGTCGACATGGTGAAGGATGGAAGTGGACAACAGGGTGCACTTCAAAGCTTGGAAAGCATCCTCAAAAACGGGGACCACTGTAGCACTTTTGCACCACTAGCCCTCAAGGGCGCTGCCACCTCAGAAAGGTTTGGCGTGAACTTCAGAAGAACGTTCACGTCCCCCAAAAAACTCCTCAATTATTTTACTGAAGTAGGGGCAGGCCACTCACGAATCGCCTTCTCTGTGTCTGGAGTTATCATGTGTCCTTGATCATTCACGACGTTTCCCAGAAAAGTGACTAGGACTTGAAGAATTCACACTTGCTAATTATCAGTGTAAGACTGGCTGACTTTAATTGCTCCACCACTTGCCGAAGGTGTACTGCATGGGACACCTTATCAGGGGAAAACACCAGGATATCATACATGTAGGCAACCACGCATACCCCTAACAAGTCCCCCAACGCTGCATCAATGAGGCGTTGAAAGACAAAAGAAACATTCTTAAGCAAAAGGGCATGACCCAAAAGTGGAAATCCCTTTTCTGGTAAAGGAAGGCAATTAACCAATCTTGTCACTTTTTAATCCAAATATGATTGAACGCATTGAGGCAATCAAGCTTAAAAAACCTTAGCTTTCTCCACATAGCGCGCAATCTGATAGTCCAAAGAGAAGGGATGTAGATCTGGTACAGTGACGTTGACCAGGTTCCCATAGTCCACACATGGGCTCAGAGTACCATCAGACCTCTTAACAAAGAGATTTGGAGAGCATACAGGGGAGGTACGCTGAAAAATCGCACCTTTGGCTAAATGTTCCTTCAACCACACATCCAACGCCTCTTCCTCCAAGACAATCATTGGGCAAATGGGTGAAGATATACGCACTAGATCCACAGTGAGTTTGAAGTCACAGTCATACTCAGAATGATCAGGTAGTGCGTCAGCTGAAGTTGCATCAAAGGAAGATTCAAACCCTCCAAACAAGAAGGTAGGGGGAACCACCACAGTGGGCATCAGCATAGAGGCAAGGCTAAGGGTGTGAAGGTGGGGCAAGTGGGGCAAGTCGCCCTGAGCGTCAGCCTCAGACAAAGGAACAACAAGTGTGCGACCATTCTTTACTGGTAGGGATAAGGTATTCTCTTTCAAGTTGCTAACAACGTCAAACTTCCGCCACCACTCCATAGCCAAAATGATAGGGTACAGGAGGTTTTTGATAGCCTGGAGGTGATCGGACAAGTGGTATTTACCGACTTGATAGTCCACTGTCCCAATGACTTTCAGAGTGGGAATACCTTGGGACGCCCCTCCCTAACCATACCACCAGGTAAGTAATGCAGCCCAAGGTAGTAGGCTAGGCTCAGGTCCATAAAGTTTTCCGTGGCACCAGTATCCACCATCATAATGGTGCTGAATTTTTCTAAAGGGGCAGAAAGGATAGCAGTCAGTAAAAAATACCCAGAATAGTCTTTACTAAAGCTAAAAACGCCATTAAATCACCACCAAACTCTTCATTTGGCAGTAACATGTCACCCTGGTATGATTTTGAATCGAAGAATTGATTGGGATACTTGGCCACTCTTACTACTGAGGCCACATATCCCACCACATCTTCAGCAGGGGCATAAACATTTTCATATTGTAAGCGCAGTTCCTTTTCAACCTCCTGAGTGCTGCGAATCATAGAAGAGGTCTAACGGGGATTTTCTGGGTGATTTGGTACACAGGAGTAGGTTCCTTCTCTGAGCCATGAGAGAGCAAATTTTGTTCAGAGGTATACATAGTGTTTTTGTTATAAAACGCGTTTTTAGATGTGAACGACCCTATTCCTATAACAGCAAATGAATGCTGACGTTATCCAAGCCCAACACCCCCAGGACCATCTGCACTGCTTCCACCGGCATTGTCTGAATGCACTGTCGAATTAGACCCCATTTAATAAGATTGAAATTGGTATTTTCAGTGGAAAGTCAGGTAATCATAACTTCTGGACCTCAAAATGTCCATATCTACCAGGTACGAGCAAAAAGGGTGGGTACTTTCCAGTTGCTGGCAACCATAATAATGCCAAGTTGCTCCAACGTTCAGGAAAAAGAGAAAAAAGTGGTGCGTTAGATTACAGCTGAGGCCCTCAGCTGGCACCCACCATTTACACTTCAGAAAAGTCACACACGGAAAAAGTTTGTTCACATAATTTTTAGGTGGTTGGTCAACTAGGTAAGGAAAGTGTCTATAACTCTCCTGTTCCCAGCGTGGTAGTGCTCAGTGTACAAAGCCAACGCCAGGGAACTAGCCATTAATTTTGAAAGTGACTAGAGCCCAGTGGAGGGTGATGAAACAATAATTACTTATGTAGAAAAGTACGATCATGAAAGCAAAAACCCACCAAAAATGACGTGATGCACAAAGGGGAAAGGGTAAACGTCCCAGGTTGGAGGGAACCTGGGCGACCCAACGGTGCATGATTTGAAATTTAATTAAATTTAGAATAAAGTGGTTAACGTAACAAAAGACCTCCTCAAAGAGATCCGCGCACAGGTTTGCTAAAGATAACATCAAAAATAGGAAAACGGAAAAGGTTTATTAGAAGTTGACCAACAAGGAATCCTGGTCGCAGAAAACACTTTTAAACTTTTTTGGAGAAATTCAGAGTCTGCTGAAGCAGTCTCAAGCACCAATTCGCCAATAGGCAACCACTACCATCCAAATTGGTAGAAAAAACTGAAACTGAATTCACTCAAGTAATCAATTGAAGTTGGATCCTACCCAAACGTGTGATTTTGTAAATGGAATAGGTTTTGAAACCCCACTCCTCAACTAACTGAATTGAACCATCTGCATTAATTGAGTAAACCGTTTGTATTAACGCCTAAGCCATTGTAAGGGGCTTGGCATTAGGCATCTCACTAGTGCCAACCTGGGCATAATTAGCTTGTACCCAGCGTTGGTCTAGTGTGTGCCTGAGGTCAGGGAGGGCCTGAAGCTTCACCTTCTGGGCCTCCTGCCGCCCAGCCTTATACTTAGGGTTGTCCCCACTATGATGTATTTAACAATAACACCCAATATGATCATTGTATTATCCTCAAAGTTACATTTAACTCCGTACTTGTGTAAAAATCCCGTCACAATCAGAATGCGATAGTTTTGGTTAGCCAAAACTATTGCTGGATCAGATACCACCAAGGATCCAAAGTGCAGTGGCAAAAGTGCTATATGCTCAATATCAGATGGTGGTATTCGGCCCAGCTGTCCCATACTCCTTCTTGTGTTCCAAGTAAGGCGAGATCTTCATCATCTTTACCTTCTTGGTCAGACAATATTAATAGGCGCTCCCCTGTCAACAATCGCCCTCACCCATAATTAATTCAATTTTATTTCTATATACATACACTTGGAGTATTGTATAGTAGTGCTTACTGAGTGTATAGTGGCATTATTGGCTTAATAAGGGTGTGAACGATTTGCGCCAATAAATCAGGAAACGATTCCTTTATTTCGCTGATGGGGATCAACAAGTTTGCCTCATCTAATTGGACTTTGGACAATTCATCTGGATTATTGGCAGCTCAAATCTTGTCCGCCAGTTGTTAGGCATACAGCCAGGAAGCTTCCTTGATTATCTCAGGGTCAATTCCCTTTGCCCCAGATCTTGTCATTGCATTTATGTCCAAATTGACCACTTGATACAGCTGATCATGTACGTCTTCATCCATGAACAGATCCCTGATGTCTTTTCCTCATTCATGATATCTGGAGGAACAGGCTTCTCTGCAGATCAAAACTGTTCCTCATCTAGGCTGTGGGCCCTTTTCCTGACTCTTTTGCTTCAGCAGACTCTTTCGCTTGGACCACATTGATTTAATCCTTCAACTTCATATAATGTACTATGAAATGTCCCTTCCCTCCTCATTGGGTAGCAGACCATCTCTTTCTTAGTCATTCGTCTGAACTCTTTGAGATTATTCCCTGGCATGGTTCAGTTGTTTGTCTATATAGCACCTTCATTCCCCTTCATGGGATTTAATCTGCATACTGGGGGGATTGAAACTTCTGTTTGGGGCATTGAAGGTTGCTCCCAATATTTTCAAATTATCTACCATTTGAGATGTAGTAATTTCCATTATGAACACAGAATACATCATTCGGTGCAAATATTGATAGTGCTGAAGGGCTAATTGTAATAAGATTCTGGCATTGAAGTCATCCAGTACTTTCGCTCTGACCAGGATTTGAAATTCCTGGTAGAAACAATACGCAAAGCTTGCTAAAGATTTGTCTTTATGGAACTGGATACCCATAAACTCCTGTTTGCACTTTGACATGTGCGTCAAGCTCCCAAATTCCTTCATTATGGCCAGTTTGGCTCCCGCGTATGACCAGCTTTCTCCCTCCAGGTGTGGCAACACTAAGTTCTAACAGTTGTTGTCTAGGCAATTCATGACCGTCAACGCCTTTTGACACTAACCATAGCCATACATAGTCATATCAAACAGTCAAAAAAATGCTGAAGCGTTATCCTGAGAGAGCGTTGGCAATTTCAGTATTGCCTTAAATTACTCAGAATTATCTCTAGCCAATTCTCTAAGTTTGGCCACTTGGCTCACTTGGGGAGTTACTTCAGGCATAATCTCTGAAATGGCAGAAAAAACAGGTGGCATGTTTCTTGGGATATTCAACTTCCCAATTATTGTACAAGGACTTCTTTCTTCAGCATTGCTTGCTCCGTATGGCTCACAATCACATTTGTGAGTTTTTAGCTCCTCGACCTGTTTGATAAGTTGCTCAATGTCAGCACTGAAATTTCTCAAATGAATATGATCCATTTCCTGCTCCGTTTTCAGACATAATACCTCTCGAAATAAGTCCCCTTCTTTCCTCTTTAATGAAGTTACTTTTTCAGTAACTTGTTCCCAAAACTCACAGCATTATAGATCCCTTTCTCCATCTTGGCAACTCATTCTTCCAAGGCTGCAAATTCTCAATGATCCGCTGAGTTTAGGCATTTGGATTAACGGTGACTAACTCCATCTATATTTTTCTTAACTCGTCTTTATATGACATCCTTTTAAGTTCTTCTTCAACTACACCCACGTAGTGAGAACCGCTTTGTAAAAATATATAGGTCTGGTTTTTATCAGCTAAAAACCTATAAACTTATTGTCTTCACAGGTTCAGTTCTTCTGCAATTCATCTGCATTGTCTGATAATTATAAAATTGGTTGATAATAGTATGATGACTATTATCCATAGTTGAATGGAATTCTAAGATCTTGGCTCAACGCTTGGCCAGTCATCCACTCAAAATACTTGAGATGTCTCAAAATAGGGATTTATTCCCTCGTACTGTGCAACCTGATCTTTTTTGAGTTTCCCTGGTGACAGTTTCTCTGGTTTGACACACAGTCAGAAGCAATCCCCAAATTTGTTTCCACCTCTCTGGATCTCCACTCAGAACCTTACTCTTTTCCTTAAAGAGTCTCCCAATTATCGCACACAGCAATAATATCTTTTTTTTAGTACTAGATGGTCCCAACCCAAGGGGGGGATTCATCAATGTTTATTGTATTACGCCTGGGCTCCTAAGAGCCTGAGGCGAGGGAAGGGAGGGAGGAGGCATCGAGAAAGGGAGGGGGTTTGCGCGCCAGAGCCGTGCTGCAGTGACAACTGAGCGGGGGAGGGTTGGCGACATAGTGCAGACCTTCAGGGCCATCTCAAAGTGTACCCGAAAGTGGGTGATCATGTGTGGAAGGGTCCACACCTGCTGGTCAAAGGCAGCACGAAGGAAGAAGTTATGGATGGTCCAGATGGCTGTGGCATAGGCGAGGACACGGAGGGGTTGGTGGCAACCAGGCAATGTCTGCTCAAACATGAGGTCTTGCACAGGGTGTCCAGACCAGGGCTGAGCATGGAGGAGCGCGCGGGCCTTTGGCCAAAATGCGGCGACACCTGGACAGGTGAAAAAACGATGGAGGTGGGAGTCAATAGGCTCTACACAGCGGAGGCAGCTTCGGTGCTGGAAGGTAGGGCCAGTCCGGTCCCCTGTCCTGTATGAAAAGTGGAGCACCCTCCATAAGGTGTTGGACACCTTTGCTGACAGGATGGGGTGATAGACGTCCTTCCACAATTCCTTGAGGTCAAATCTCACGGAGGGAGGGAGGAGCTCAAGGAGTCTTGGGCGGATGGGAGGACGATCTTGGGGGTTGAGGCGAGTTGTGACAACTTGTCCATTGTGCACAATTGCATGGCGACGGGGGCTGAGGCCAGGGCCTTCCCTTCTGTATGGGAAGGCATGGTAATCCGCGCGCCTACTCGTTTCAGGGCAAGGAGAGCCTGGTTCCAGTAGGGGGATGAGGATGGTTTTAGGCGATGGCCTGGGTGGTTTGTGAGCCACTCCCCTAATGAGGTCAGAGATGCTCTAGGAAGACCCAGAGCTGCTGACACTGACTGGCGGAGGGCGGGCGCCCATAGGGGCATGGGGGTCGCGTCCCAGCAGATAATTGGCCATAGGAACTTCAGGAAGATTGTGATGGCGTGGGATCGCGTGTCCAGAAGCCTTAGGCCCCCTTCATTGCAGGGTCGGGCAATGGTTGAGAGGGCCATTGGTGGATGGTTTGAGCCCCAGATCCAACAGCAGAGGAGTACATTGAGCCGCGTATAAAAGGCATCTGTGAATGGGCAGACGTGCGCTAGGAACCAGACTTTGGAGAGGAGGAACACATTGGCCATCAGAGCTCGACCCTGGGGGTGATGTGCCGCTGGTTCCAGCTGGCAATCCTGGAGTTAACTGCTGCGAGGAGCAAGTCCTCATTGTCTTTTAGCGCAACTCCTTGTTGGTTGGTGAGAATGCCCAGGTGACGGAAGGTACCGCGCTCAGGTTCAATACCAAATGGTGGGGGGAAGGTGGGGGAGCCGACTTGTACAACTGTTGTCTTGGAGGTGTTGACCATGGCGTTGGACGCCTTGGTGTACCTCTCAATGGTCATAGCAGCGAGGGCAACATCCCCAGGGCAGCCAAATGCAATGGCAGTGTCATCTGCAAATGCCATGGTGTGTGTGGGGCTTTACCTGGGACCAGAATCCCTGTCAGCTTGTCCTGTAAGGAGGCCAAGAGGGGGTCAAGGGTGATGTTAAAAAGGATAGGGCTCAGGGGGTCCCCTTGCCGGAGACCTTGTCCAACTGGTACTGCCACTGTAAAACCCATTGGCGCCAGAACTCTGGTGTGGAGCTGGTCATAGAGCGCTGATATCCAGAGCCTAGCTGCGGGTGGGAGATGGAAGTGGGCCAGGGAAGCATCAATATACTTCCAGGCTACCCAATCATATGCTTTCTCCATATCCAGGAGAGCCACAAAGCCATTCACCTTACGAGAGTTAGCAGTCAAAGTCACGTGAAGGTCATTATAGTTGTCCCATAACGACCTCCCCGGAATAAAACCGTACTGGGATGGGGAGAGGCGAGGTGACACCCATTGGTGATGCGGTTGGCCAGAAGCTTCGTGAAGAGCTTGTGGTCTGTGTTGATCAACGCTATGGGGCGCCAGTTCGCCAGGTTCTCACGGTCTGACTTCTTTTGAATGAGGGTCGTGATTGAGCCTCTGGAGTCGGGGAGGACCTCGCCATTCACCAAGAGTGCAGCGAAGAGGTCGCGGAGGGTTCTGGCTATCACTGCAGGTTCCAGAAGTTACACCTCAAAGGGTATTCCGTCTGGGCCTGGGGCTTTAAGCCGTGGGGATTTCAGAAGAGTTTCCATCACCTCCTGGATGGAAATAGGCGCCAGTAGAGCCTCTTCAGCCCGTGGGTCAATGGGCGGCTCTGGAGCCCGCCACAGGAAGTCTTGGATGTCCGATGGGTCCACCTGGGTGGCATGGAAGAGGCTGGAGTAGAAGCGGTGTAGTTCCTGCGTGATTTCCTCCTTATCTGAAGTGGTTGTAGTGCCAATCTTCAGTGCAGTAATATCCTGCGCTGTTGACCGGGATTTCTGTTTCTGAAAGAAGAAGCGGGTGGGGCGTTCCCATTGAGCATAGTAACAAGATGTTGTAAAGTTTGCTGCCCGTTCTTCTTGCAGTGTGAGCTCCAAGTTGAGTGCTTCCTGCGCCGCTTCCCAGTCTTCCAACCATCTGGGAGAGGGCGAAGGCTGGCAGTTTCGCTCTAGATGTCTGATTCTGGCTTCCGCCCTTTTGACTCTGGCGCGAGCTGCAGTCATCTGGGCTTTGGCACAGTTGTAAGCAACGCGGGTGATGCCCTCCTTGGTCATCGCCCATCTAGCCTTGTGGTCAAGCAGGTGGGGTGGGGGAGGTGAGAGTCTCCTGGATGGTCATAGACAGCTTCTCCTTAGTGAAGGGGTTGTTGAAAAGAGCTGGGGCAACCCTAGGCCAGAACCTACGCGACGGTCTTATGTGTGGTTTTGAGGACAACGGTGAGTGACCTGTGATCACTCAGATGGTTGTCACGAGAGATGGGAGAGGAGACGCGGCCAATTAGCAGGGGGCCAATCAGTGCCATATCTATGCGTGACGCTGACTGGAAAGCTCCTCCATCATACTGGATCCTAGTCATGCAACCTAGGCCAGACGCGGAGGGTGGAAGCGCATCTATAAAGCCACTCAGGCGAAGGAAATCCTGGAGGCGACTTGATCCAGGGCGTTCCTTTGCTACAGGGGGGTAAGAGTCACGGAAGCGACTTATGGTTGTGTTGAAATCTCCTAAGAGGACTGTATTCCATGGGAGATTGAGTTGGAGGAGCTCTTCCAAGAGCCGATTTTGCTCCTGACCTGCATTAGGCAGGTAGATGCTTGCAGCAAAGAAGGAGAAGTCAGGAGTGGTGAGTTTGGCCAGTATGAGGCAGCCACCTAGATATTGTGAAAAAGAATGGGTTCTAACCCGGGGATTCAAAACAGTAAGGGCGACATGGTTTGTCCAGAAGGAGTTGCCTCCAAACTGTTCATTCCATGCAGATTGTTCGTGGGGGAGGATATGGGGCTCCTGGACAGCAGCGATGTCAATGTGTGCTGACCTGAAGTTTCGGAGGAGGCGGGCTCTCCGCTTAAAATCCCACAACCCATTTGCGTTGATGGATTGCAGGGCCAGGGTGCTGCCATGGGGACTCATAGCTGTTCCCCTCCATGTCCTGGGGTTGCCAGCGTTTAAACCTGCTGCTGTGAGGCGGCTAGTTTTGAGTCCTTTAGCTTGACTATTAGCTGCAATCCATGAGGAGCGTCGAGGGTTCTGAGGGGAAGGAGAGGGTGGGGGGGCGGAGGACTCAGTAAGCCAGCCTAGGATGCTGCCCCCGCTCTGTTTCAGGGGAAGGACCTGAGGGTGCTCAATGGTGACCTCCGCGGTGTCCCCATTTGATGAGTCTGAGTCCATATTCACTTCCTCCAACACTGCAAAGGATCCGCGCGAAATGGACTGTGGGGTTGGGGTAGGACTCTTTGAGGTGGCGCTTCTACCGCAGGCCGCGGGTTGCCAGTCCATGCTGGTGGGCATAGCTCCATTGGGAGCTGAGGGTTGATGCGATAAATCGCTGGTGGATGTTGGTGGGGGTGCCGCGGAGCCCTGAGTGGGGGTGGCTGACGAGGGGCACCCTGTGGGAGATGCCTTGCGCTTGGTGAGAGAGGGAGTTGACTCTGGGAGATCAGAGGGGGTGCCCATTGGAAGGGGGCATGAGCGCGAAGGTATCCCATACCAATAGTGGGGTTAGCTGTTTCAACTGCTAGGCGTAAGGCCTCAGGGGACAGGTCTTGAACGGGAACCCATTGTGTGGGTTGTGGAATTGCTGCTGCAGCCACGTGGGATCGTTTTTGGCCTGGTTTAGGCCCCTGGGTGGTGGCTAAGAGGGCTTGTTTTCGAGCTGTGCAACCACTATACAAGTGTCCAAGGGCGTTACACCATGAACACCGGGGGCGCGCCTGATCAGGGTCGACAAAAAAGATCTCAGGGCATGCCCCAACTACCGCCACACGAGGAATAATCTCAATGTTGCGGGATACAGTGGGGGAGGGGATGAACGACGCCCTAGCAGTGCGAGCTCTTTGAGTGGGAGCATAGTAAGAGGGGACGCTAAAGTCCACTGAAAGAACAGACCCAAACTCCATTAAACCACGATGGAGTGCCAGTTTAAGAGACTCAGGATCAACAGTCGTTGGTAGCTTGGAAAAAGTTACCCATGAAATTTTCTCCAGGTGAGAGCGTGTGCGGGAGATGCTAAGAGATCCGCGTGGTATAATGACTTGGAGGGTGGCAGCATGGTCAGCAAGGGCAGCTTCAGTGAAGCCCACATCGATGTAGTAGCCCTCCACTGATTCATGGATGGTGGTGTTAATTGGGAATGTCTCCGCAATCGCTGCAAAGTATGAGAAGTAATCCTCTGTATAGAATTCAACAGGGTTATGTTTATAATAAAGGCGAATTGTGTGGAGAGGGTTGAGCGAGGTAGAGCTTTTTGCGCTCTAGTTTCGGCCCATTTCTTCTTAACATCAGCAATAAAAGCCACATCATGGGGATCAGCTTTGGGTAGCGTTGGTGCCAGAAGTTTTTGCCACGCCCCAGTGGCTCCTTTGGTACGTTTGTGTTTGCTTTGGGCTGCAATTGCCGGTTGAGTGTGAGCTGGTGGTTTGGACAAGTTTGCGGAGTTCCCCTGTTGCTGGAATGTTACAGCAGTTGCTGGCGTCATATTAAATTGAGGGGCGGTTTGTTGGGCCTCGCTAAATTGGGGATGCCCATCCAGATTGGAATTAACTCCAGCCAATTGGGAGGAGGGAGATGTTTCATCACCATCCCAATCTATTTAGGTAAATTCAGCCCGAGTATTTGCTGTGATCTCGTGGGCAAAACTCACTGGCTGATTGGTGAATTGGTCGTTTTCAGCATATGGAGATAAAGTGCCGACTTGAGAAGTGCCGATTATGGGGTTTAAATGGGATGGGTGAGATTGGAACTGGTGTGAAGTTCCAAAATCTAAACCATTTAAATCCCCATTGGGAAGAGTAGATTGTCCCAATTTGGTGCTTAGTGAACCAGAATGTGCGGCTAATCCAACCTTACATCCGAGGGTTTGGAGGTCAGGTGATTGTTGGGCCTCGCTAAATTGGGGAGTCCCATCCAGATTGGAGTTAACTCCAGCCAATTGGGAGGAGGAGATGTTTCATCACCATCCCAATCTATTTGGGTAAATTCAGCCCGAGTATTTGCTGTGATTTCGTGGGCAAAACTCATTGGCTGATTGGTGAATTGGTCGTTTTCAGCATATTGAGATAAAGTGCCGACTTGAGAAGTGCCAATTACGGGGTTTAAATGGGATGGGTGAGATTGGAACTGGTGTGAAGTTCCAAAATCGAACCATTTGAATCCTCATTGGGAAGAGTAGATTGTCCCAATTTGGTGCTTAGTGAACCAGAATGTGCGGCTTATCCAACCTTACATCTGAGGATTTGGGGCCCAGGTAGCTGGGTATCGCCCCTCATGGAGGGAGCCAGAAACACGGCATCAGCAATAATAGATGGGGCTGAATTAGCTGACACAATGGGGGAGGTGAATGCCTGGATGGGCTGAGTTGCATTCAACTGAGCAGACGCCATTAAAACAGCGTGGGTGATGGCCTCCTTGGTTGGAGGGGGCCCAGCGGGTTGGTGGGAGGCAGCGCACAAAGAGCTGTTAGGCGTGCAGGTTGCAGAAGTGCGATCAGGTGAACTGGCGCTAGTTGGAGTAGCTCCAGGTTGGGGGGCGGTGCCTGCTTTCATGGCTGCTGCTTGAGAGTGGGTGATTCTGGTTGACCCTGAGGTGGGTAACTGAGGGTTGCTTCATTTGTGGTGGTGCTGGCTCGTTTGGCATAGCCTGCGGGTTCTTTTTCGGGGTTTCCCGCCATATTTGCTAATAGTTTTCGTAGTCTCTTTAGTGGAGCTAAATTTCAGGCTGAATTGATTTTTGAAAAGTTGTGCTCAGCAGAAAGAGATACACAGCAATAATATCCCTTGAGAAAGAATAGATCAAATACAAGCTGATAAAGTTTACACTTAAAACTATATAATGGATAAAGACTTCTTTCTATTATTAATAAATACTAAGGAATTTATAGTAGGGGATTCTGCGCTCAATCTTTGGTTGACACCTCTTTGATGAAACAGTAGCCAATGCCATTGAATCACCCATCCTCATCTCAGCAGCGATTGTCTTCCCCATCCTGGCTAGGATTCTGCCATTGGACATCCTTTTGACCTAAAACAGAAAGAGTTGGAAAAAATGTTTCTAACGTTCTCCTCTTGAACCAAGTAAACCAACCATTTTTGGCTAGCGACCTTATTAGGTAATGGGACTTGTTACCCATAATGGCAGGTCACAAACCAACTGATTTATTATTTTAGTTGCATGTGGCATCACACGCCTCGCAAATTACTCCTTACATTCCCAATCAGTTGGTGATGAAACCCAACCAATCCCAATTGGTACACCTGATAGTTAATCACTATCAGATGCTTTTATTTCGTTATTAACTCTGCCTGACAAGATCTTAATCTTTTGTCTGGATTAATCCCCAATGGATCTGACCAGGCGAATATCCTAAAATCCCCAAAACATATTTACTCCTAAATCAGGGTCAACTGATTTCCAATTCACCTCGCATTAGGGAACTATCCCCTAGCAATTCCTGGTAATCTAGTAGGTTGAGAATATGGGCAAAAATTTCAACACCTTAACTGAAGTCTTAGATTTAAGGTTGACCTGTAAAAACAATCTAGCTTCAAGACCCATTATCATTATCAACCCACAACGCCCCAACAACCTTTCCACACCATAAGTTTGGATGTGGTAGGTCCTCTACCTCAGACCACCGGTGGTAATCGTTACATCTTGGCCAGAATTGATCCTTTTACCAAATAGTTGAAGCTGTTGCTCTCCCCACTCAGCCTGCTAAAGCTACTGCCACCTTCCTACATCATTATATCTTTATGCAACATAGTTGCCCCCAGGTCCTCATATGTGATAATGGGGAAAAAATTTCCTCCAGAGTGGTAAAGCTCCTCTCCACATCCATGAGATCGCACAACTCTTCTCAGCCCCCTATAATTCATCCACAAATGGTGTCATAGAAAGTGCAAATGGGACCCCGGTTTCAATTCTTCAGAAAATGGCCAACTAAGACCCTTTTTACTGAGACCATTACTTACCAGTGCCCTCAGTGACTACCATATCAGCTACCACCAATTCCTTAAGATTTCTCCATTTTATGTGTTGTATGGCTGAGAACCTGGGGTGGCTACTTTACTAGCCAAAGATATTTTCTCAGTTAGGACTGATGAAAAGATCAATCCATGAAGAAGTTAGTTCAGCACATGATCCAGTTATAATCAAGGCAATAATTAGTTTAGCAAAAACAATTCACTAAAGAGGGTCAGGCCAATGAGTTCTGTCCACCACTTCCTTCCTTCCAAGTGTCAGATTTCGTACTCTACTACCACAAACATATCATGCCTAGAAGGGAAAAGCTTGAGTCCATCTTGGAAGGGCCTTTCATTATCACCTATAAGCGAGAGGATGAGTATTCCATTATATTCCTTGCTTCTGGAGATACCATTAGCTGAGTGCATAAACGGTTCTTGTAACCTTCCTCCCCCTACCACTCCTGAAGGGGGTTTGTCAGACTATTACATGATGATGTATTAATAAGAGTGGTTTGGAGGTAAAAAATGAAAAGATCAGCTAAAAGACTCTGGTCAATTCCTGGTGGAACCCCTCAGATTGGGGTAAAACTTTTACAAGTACTTTTCAGGCAGATAGCATGAGTCTGGTAGTCATATTGCACCAACTATGCAGCGAAATCAGGGGTCTATTGGAGGTTCTTCCCCGATCCACTTCTAATTTAGTACAACCTACACCCTGGAGACCAGCCTCTTTTATAGGGTTGGAGGGGGTCCAGCAAGCTGCAAATATTTTCCCGCCCAATATTAAGGTATAGTATATTAAAAACCTTGCCTCATGAATCTATCCTACCTGCCATTGCCCTCCATTGGCCATTCCATAAAAGCGAGTTGAGTCTCCAGAGCTCTGATAGGTCGAATCCTAATATTCCTAATGTAGACATTACTAAGCTAATCCAAACTTTGAGCTTCAACAAATAAAGACTAAACAATAAGTTATTGAAAGGGTTTGCTTTTTACCCCGCTAATATCACTAATAAAAAATTATAAAAGTTAAACCCGTTTTTTCCATTATATTAAATTCTCACATTTTATTCTTCCTGTGGCATCAAAATCCCCTGTTTTTACAATAGCAGTAGAGAGTTGTTATACTCTTGTTTCTGCTAAATTGTCAAGTCCTGTGCAATTAGCACCAGCAAGCATTAGCCACTGCCACGATTTTGATAACTTGAGTGGAGAGTAATATCAGCATTACTAGCTTAAATTCCTAGCTGTCTTGCTTGCCATTAATCATTTTCATCTTTTCTTATATGTAGAATCATTTTTAAGAGGTTATGGATCATGTCTCATTATGGTGTCCTCAACGGATTAAGGATCCTGATGGACGGGTTGCCCTCTAGGCACTTAACTATAGAGTTATGACTTCTAAAATTGTTCATTGATCCAGAATGATACATTAAAACGCCAACGAATTTTCATGACTGCCCATATTGACTCAAAACGCCTCCAACAAAGATCAAATTTATGAACGTATTGGGAAATATGAGGAATGGTGCTAAGATTCTTCTCCAAATCTACAGGTGATTGGAGAAGATGACAGAGTAGACTCAGATTAAGGTTTATTCATTATTTATACAGGTTAGAATCTCCTGCTTTATGTCTGACTATCAGCAATAGCTAAAGACACCCTGAAGACCATTCTAGGATATTCCTTGGCGCAATGAGATAATTCTATCAGTAACTGCAAGAGTGATGTCACATGGAAGGAATGATTAAGTCAATCCATGACTTCATCAAATTCTTGTCTTATTTGTGCTAGACAGAAACCTCCCAATCTGAAGTATCAACACCAGATCGTGAGTCCTATTGCTTCATTTGCTAATTTAAGTATTGACATTATTGGTCTTCTACATATGACGATGTATGGCTATTTGTACATCATACTAATTGGTGATCAATTCTCAAAATGGGTTGAGGGCATCTCAGTTGCAACCCGCTTCCAAAGCTACCGCTTATTACTTTTTATAAACAGGTCCTCTCCCACCACAGTAACCTTAAGGGACAGTTATCTAATTATAGCACCAATTCCATATCTCATGTGATTACTAATAAAATTAATTAATGTCACTTATCACTCCTTCACTCTTCCATATCATCCTTCTACTAATGGAGTGGCGGAATAAGCATATGAGAATTTAATCACCATCCTCCACAAGATGGCTCAATTGGACCATCCAAGTGGAAAAATATAAATCGCTGCTCTATTGACACATTGTGTAAGCTACCATCATTTAATTCAGATGTCATTTTTGAGCTCTATATGGCTGAGAGCTAACTTCACCATAAAGTGTTCAGCCCATATTTTAAGCCTCCACGCATGAAACAGCTGGGCTAGCAATTCAAAGGCTGAAGGATGAGTTATTTCAATTACAAGCTCTAGCCACTAATTCTATGGGGACTATAAGTAAATGAGAAGCAGATTAAGCTATGATTAAAACTGGGTTTGTTTGAGTATCAGCTAAGGGATCTGGTCCTGTCCTACCATTATTGGCAAGGAGCCAGATAGCAAACTTGACATGCTCTGTCAGTATTTTATCAACTTATTTATTGTTGAGGACCATAGGTCTCAATAACCTTAATCAAATCAGGCTCCATTGTAAATTTATTCCATGCTAAATTTTGTAGGAATTAAGCTGATTCTTGTTCACTGGTGCTTGACGCCTGCTGGATCCCACAAAGTGTTATAAAAAATTACATATGAAGCGCCAATAAAAATTGGATTTTTATAAGTTTTATTTTAAGTGTGATAGAAGTAAAAAATGACCCCTCAACATCTGATCATCTAGTATTTAAAGTATTCTGAGGTTTGAAAGGAATTTGAGGATATGTTCAGAATAACAAAGCCTAGCTAAATTAGGAAATATGGGGGAATAGCGTATCAAAACTTGGGTACTCGCTTCTTGGTAGTGTAATGACGGCAGGGGAATTCTGATTGGCCAAAACATACCCATAAGGTAACAATTTTATGTACTTTGGCCAATCCTAATTTGAGAAATTTCTTTCACTTTGGGGGACCCCCACTAAGCCTATAAAACGGGAGTCCCCACGTAGGCGCTTTAAAGGACTTTGTTGGGGTTGGGGGAGCACCTTATGATGATCGCCCCAAAGTCCGTCATGTGGTCAGAGTAATCTGACCAGTCAATTTTACATTGAGTGCCCATGCAGGTTTTGAACTGGTGTTACCCCAATTAATGTGGTTCCACCGAGAATTATCCAAGTTCTTTTGGCTGATATCCTCAATATTGTCATGTTTACTATTAGTAAAATACCTCTTAGTAACATCAGAAAATTGCAAATGGCTGATATTTACCCTTTTTGGCTGAATCTGACATAAATCGTTCTTATTCTTCAGCTGTGAGGGTAAATGTCCGAAAAAATTCTCTAAAGCTATGTCCCTCCCAGTAAGATCTTGATGGGGCATCGTTAGATATGATGGAATTCGCGCTATAATGAAAGGAATTGAATGTGAGAAAATAAAAAGCTTGGAAAAGGGAATTTTACCACTGCAGAAGCTATTAAAACTGCTACTAACAATAATCGCCTACATGTGCAACTATAATCCTGAATCTTCACTGAATCTGCCAGATTATCTGAGTAAGATCCTGTCATTCAGAAATACCTTGATTCCTCCAATTTGATCAGGAACGATATTGATTATTAGAAGCTACCACATTCCAACACAAAATTCAGGAAAGAACATGCTATTTGGAAACCGCCGTAACCTACTTGATCCTGAATTTCTACCAAAGTGTATCCTACATGAACATAAACTTTTACCAAAGTTTTAGATATCCATGAATTTAAAACCAATAAAGATATACTTGTTCTTAACCTTTATTTTTTTCTAGTTTTACTATAGATTGCCTAGCATTGACTAGAGATAAAGCCTGCATTCTGGCATATATTGTCCTTGGCAAGGCATCTTTTCCACCAAGAGATTTGCCCTAGAAATCTGAAGACTACTTGGAGATTCAACCAGAGCTATAGCAACTAATGATCACAAAGTCATTAAAGGACCTGGTCTTTTAGATTATAATAAAAACTCAATAGTATCCATTGTACTACTATATAAACTAAAGTCCCTACTAGTTTTTCTCTTGAAAAATAAGACATCAATTTTCTGTTGTTAGAAGGCAAATAAAATATACTTGCACAGTTTTCTCCATAAAAATCACCTTTTGCTAAATTCATTTAGTGTTTCAGAAGTCTTTCATATAGCAATTTTTTATTATACTGGAATCATAGAAATTTAGTATCAAGTAGTGCTTTTATACGGATTTCAGCGGAATAAGATTTTATCAGAGACAGTGGCTTACTGATTAAAGGAGATCCGCAAAGTTCCAAGAAGGAACTCAACCTGTGTAGTAGTATGCATTTGCCGCGCACTACACCTATTGTACGGAGCTTTCAGATCTTGTTGTCATGATTTTAGAAACTTATTTAATTAATTTCAATAGGTGAAACTGAATTAAAGATTCTTCATGATGATTCCTAATTATAATTTCTTTGATACATGTTAATATGAGGCTTACTTAAAGGAGATAACACTTTACTGTCTCTTCCAAGGACTTGATACTGGAGTATTAGTTTGATTTAGTAGTTTCTCAACTCTACCATGCATAATGACATATTTGTTTGAAGATACTACGCTCTTCTTGTTTTATAAACAATAATAAATCCACCAAGCTTTGAGAATGTCTATAAAAACATTTTATAAAAATTAGTCTGGTTTCATTGGAATTTATTATAAAGTGAATTATATTATGTCACCATCCGAGTTTGTCAACTGATTAGGTGCTCTAAAAAAGCAACTAAAGCAATCTATGAAGCTATAAAGACAATCACACATTATACCTTAAAATGCTAAGCTTTAACAAGAGAGACACCATATTAGATAATGAAAGGAAAACCTATAACTACTTTATATAATTTGAATGAAAAGTTCTACACAAATTAATGCATAAGAATATATGTACATCATACATCTGAAGAAAATGACTATGAGCAATGTCAACAATCACATATAAAAGTTAAAATAACTATATTGAAAAAGACCTTATATTGCTAAAACATCTACTGACCAGAAGTTGTTCAGGAAAGTGTACGTTTCAGAATGAGAAAAATGAGAAGGGCCCAAAATGGATAATACTGTTTAAAAAAAGTTTAAGCATATTAAGTTTGTATATTGAATAACCTCTATTATAATTCAAAAGACTATTGCAAGTGACAATCTCACAAAGATGACGAGGATTATACTAGAAACCAGGGTTTTCTGAGTTTCTCATTGCTTTTATTTGCGTAAAATCATAAGGAATACCAACTTATTTTGATCCGCTTAAGGCTTAGAAACAAGTTTAAAGTTACATAGATTAATATAGTACATGAAAAGAAAGATAGTATCTAATTACATGCACGCGTTAGGTTCTTCTTTATAAAAATGACTAATGGTATACCATACAGAGCTTTTATTTTTAGATCTTAAAAGGCATGTGATCTCTTCTTTGATATAGCACTTATAAAATTACGCCCTACCCCCTGTCAAGATCAACAACAGTCAATTGACATTGCTTTACTTCAAAAAAACAGTCTGATTTTATAGAAAATCTTTAATTATTAATGACAGTGCAATACATATACCAACTTTTTTTTATTAATTCTTGTTATCATTAATTATCATGAAATTATTTTCAAATATTGTAATAAAGAAATTACTCCTAGCTATGGGACCATCTAGTACTAAAAAAAGAAATTACTCCTAGCTATAAGATACAAAGATAGAATTAAGGCAGCATGGTGTTATTAATGTGTAGATTCACAAAGAAGTTTATTATGGGAATTATTTACCATAACTGATTTATTGCAGTCAAGGTTGGTGCATTGACTTCATAATGTTTGACAATAACCGCTTTCAAATGATTTTTTTGTACCAAGCCCTTAAGGAGTATGGCATACATTCCAATTTTTAAAACCAACCAGTGGTCAGCCCAACAAGACAATGGCATGAAACATCATAATGTTACTTAGCTAATGAGCCAATACCAATGGATGTGCCTGAGCAATTAACAATGTACCTGTGTAACTAACTTACTAATAATTTTAATGCCTTATATATCTTATAGATTACAAAAAATGCTCATTTCACAACTTCTTAACCATTATCAATATTGAAACTCCATTATGGCAGCGATGTACTCCTTTTAGAGTTAAAAGAGCATAGCATTAATTTGCAAAGCACCAAACTCATCTCCAAATGACCATATTGCTCAATTTAAGCTTGTAAAATTTGCCCTGGAAGAAAATAAAATTATATTAGTGGACTAATCTATTTTTCTCCGTCTCCTTAGGCCTTCCAAGTGGTTTTAATACCAAAAAAGGGTTAAACTCTGCATGTGCATTGACTACAACCCACTAGATAAAATGACTAAAAAGAATAAATGACCCCATCTCTATATTATTACATAAATTAATTCAAAGGACGGTGCAAATTTTTTACTAAAAGTATTTTGTTCTTTGGGTAATATCTATTGGGAATAGAAGAAGAATTTATGACAAAGAATCTTTTTACTTAAGTATGGTCAATTCAAGTGTAAAATTACATCTGGGACAACCAGCGCCCCAGAACCTTCTAAAAGTTATGGACAACCTTTTATGAGATCTATTGGTGCTATGTGTAATGGTGTACATGATTATCATTATGATGTGCGTCACAAGTGTAAATCAACACCTCCACAGTATAAAAAAGTACTCAGTAAAATTTAGAGTTTCAAAACTACTAACTAACGTGATGAAACATCTCTTGTATATGTCAAAAAACAAACATATGTTAAATTCCTGATTCCTCAGAATTAATCTTTATAAAATAACCATGATGTGAAGTAATATCAGAAAAAAATTCAGAAATTTATGTGGTGAAGTTAAGTTAGATAAACAAGTACCAAACCATAATTTCAATATGCTAGGTTGCTTTTTACTACATTTCAAAAATCATGTGCGAGCAGTAATCTCAGAAGTAAGTTGGTAATATTACCACTTCCACAGATAAAAGCGCATGATTTTTGTTATTTAGTTTAGGAGAATATATAACTTCGGCATTTCATTGCCAAGACTTCATGGTCAGTAAATAGATTTAAATTTGATCCCTAATCGTTTTTTAATAAGCTTATATAGACTTACCTAAAGCATAAACACACCAGAAAACTTCATCCGTTATATCTTAGAGACCATATCTGTGGTCTACTCCATCACCAACATAAATTATTTTTATCTTTGAGCGGATCTACCATCCTTTTCTTACTGCACCTAAAGCCTTGATTTGCCAGTTATGGTTAGCTACTCCAACCAGGCCTATGGAATCTCAGTATCTTATATTTTGATCTCCCAAATTTACCAAATACATTCTGCCATTTGGTTGTTTTTATGAGCTGCATTTATTGCTTTATTATTATAGGCTAACAAGCACTTACTGTAAAATTGTTTTCCCATAAATTCACAATGTAAAAATTTAAAGAAAGTGTAAGAGCTCAGATAGGTGCAGTTTGTTGCTAAGGCTAAACAGGTGCCTGCTAACTTATCCACTAATATATCATATAAAAAATGTCCTGTCATACTTAAAAATGGCCTCAAATTACAATAAGTCTAGTTTGAAGCTTACCCCAAAATACGTGAGAGGTACTTTCAGTTTCTGGTGGTTGACCAGAAAATAAACCCTTTGACAACCATCAAATTAAGCCAAATTTCCTCCCAATGCTTGAGCTAAAATCTAATTCTCACCTTAAAGCCTATTGCAATTACACAGCTTTGGGTGGTCATTTTAGCTTCAACTAAATCAAGTACTTTATCAGAAAGCTTGGGCTGAATATTCTTGCACATTATGGCTAATTATCACTGCATTAAATCTTGGCAATTGGTCCCAATTATTGGGAACAATATTAAACATATAGTATACAAAATCAATTGGTACTGACCCAAAGTTTACGTTTAAAGCTCCAAGGACAATCAGACAAACAATAACATAATCAATTTCCCACCCTAAGGCGAAATTTGTATGTTAATCTGCATAATCAGCACGATAGCACTTGCACATGGACCACCCAAAAGGGAGTACCTAGTGCTATCAAAAGAGAGGCCTGCCAACATCCTGATTAGGGGTATGTCATCTATTTAATTGATGTATTGAGCTTCACAGAAGGTGTATTTCGTCAGCAGTATGATGAAGCTCAAATCAAGAAGATCAAATGATAATTTTACATGTTTTTATTGGTTTTTTGTCCCTAAAATCCTCCCAATTTTGAGAGCATTTTGCCACGAATAATTTTAAGAATAGGTTTCAGTTGTACCAGTTCAAGGAAAACCTGAGGTGGTAAAATATATGTTGAAATTTTGTGCTTGAATGTGGCCAGGAGATGCCCTAGAGGTATAGATACTGGCACCTGACCTAATGACTAATTATCAAATAAATACCTTCTAATAAAAGATATTTTATTTCATCTCTTTCCTTGTTTTCTAATCTGCATTTTTTCTTGGAGAAGCTTCAACAAGATGGAAGTACTAAATCTCCAGCTTGTATCTATCCCTGCCTTAAAAGTTGTTCCTGATTATGAAGGAAATATTGAGCCTGAAATTGACCAGTAGAGTCAAGGCTATTTCAATAAGCCTAGTGAGTTTCTGAATTTTCAGAGTACTGTAAGCTTCTGGCAAAATTGAGGATTTATTAGCTGAACATCTTCTGATTTAGCATGCAGAATTTTAATTAGTAAAGTGAACTATCCTCAGAACTTCACAATTTGTGCTCACTCAAAACCATGACACCCTCCAAAAATAAATTCCCATAACCAATTCCTGGCAGATTCAGCCAGCTGAGAAAATGACAACGAAATGTATACTAGCGACAAGGAAATCTCAGATTATTATTACCAGCTAACAAGGCTCTGAAGCGAGTATCTCCTACTATCTGGATCTTATTCTAATGGGGGAGCTCATGCAGATACAACCATCCCAATTGATTTACATCTGCAAGCGTAAAAGCTATGCTAGAAGCCCTATATCAGGGCTTTAGGATAGAAATTTACAAAATGATCCCTCCTTTGGCCTGTTCTACTACCTTAAGGATCAGGCGCTCAAGATGGAGATATATATGTAGTACCACGATGCAACCATGACATCTCTTGCCAAACGTCTCACAAACAGTCAAGCAACTGAAGAATCCTTGTTAACTTTGTTTAACCCTCAATTAAGCATATTCAGCGAATTATTGATAGAAAAAATCTGGAAAACACAAAAAATCTACCGTGTGCAAGGGGAGGTACAATCTTCCCAAAAATGCTCTACTTGACAAAATAAATTCTCTTTTTGCTAAAGTCTGAAAGGCAATTGTAATAATATGGGACTTGCCAATGAAGCTCATTAGAGATTAAACATTATCAAGGAGCTTCTAAACAAAGGAGTCCTAAAGTAAGCCGCAGAAGTTCTTGCTCACCATGGGCTATCACACAAATGGGTACAAAACATGAATAACCGCTTTCAAAAACTGAAAACTCATTCTGATTACCTATTGTCTTAATAGGAATGACTTACTCTATATGCCACTTCAGGCCAAAGAAATAACCTGAAGTTAAATGTAAAAGTTGATGACTTCAAGAATTATGTTCAGGCTGAGCTGAATACTGTAAACAAAATTTCTGAATACCTTGCAGCAAAACCAGCTGTCCTGAATAGGGATGAAGAGGATGTCCAGATCAAAGAGAATTTTATAAACTTTGGACTGTGGTGTCGATATTGCAGGCCAGAAATACTGAAATTACTCAGGAGAATTAAAATCTCAGAATGCAATTATCAACTGCAAATTCCTGAGGATACAGTATGGCCAAAGATATTAAAAGCATAATGATAAATTAAGCTTTATTCAAAGAGGAGTATGAAAAATAAAAAATAACATACATACCTCAAAATCAAGGCTGCCAGTGCTCAACCATCTTTGACAACGAGAAATAAGAAAAAGCTCTTCTTATTCGTCCAAAAAACAGCCTGGAAAATTAACTAAGGGCAGAATTTAAGCATCATAATCCAGTGGTTTAAAGCAATATCATCAAAATGAATCATCAGACAATGACACTGATACAGAAACTGACATTTCGAACATCCATTATATGCCTAGAGTCCTGGCATCAATCCTGACTCCAGATACACCTTAACGGGAAAGAGGGATGATCATGAGCGATGATAAACCAAGACGTTCAAGAAGAAGTACAACCCCTGTGTATGAAACTGGGCGAGATGACTTCAAACCATTGAGTTTACCAAAGTTTAATAATAATGGGAATGTTCAATCTTTCCTCAAGCTATTTGAAAAAGCAATGAGGGGATCATCAGACCATGCAAAAGGATCAGAGCTGATTAACTCACTCAACGCCCATATCTGTGACCTCGTTATGCCCTATTTTAGTGACGAACGGTCCTATATGGATGCCAAAATTTCAGTGAGAAAAAAGTTTGGAGGGCCTGATAAATTAGAAACCCAAAAAAGAGAGAGCTTCTTAATAATGATTTAAGAATAATGAGACTATTAAGGACTTTGCAGATAGATTTTTCCATGAGGCAAAAGTTTTGCTTGGATGCAATGCAATAGATAAGTTTGACGCCAAGATTGCAATGGAGCATGCAGTTATGCCATTCCATGAACTGCACAATGTCAGGATACCTGCATTTGATGGAAGCTTGGAAATCCAAAAGCTTACCAATTACTTGAGAAGCTGTTCCCAAAATTTCAATACCCCTAATTGGGCCAAAGATCAGCAAAAATCCCGTCTTTTGGGCCTAAAAAGCAACACTATGCTGACCAGGGGAAAATTTTTCAAAATTATGAACCAAAACTTCTAGTAGGTGCAGCAAAAAGGGCTGATTACGTGCCACAACTGTGGTCAAAAAGGGTACTTCGCTAGCAAATGCTACAGAAAGTTCAAAAAAAGCCTGGGGTCAACGTTACTCTAGAAATTAACAGCGACAGTGAGGCGGGAAAAGAGCATGTGGAGTTGAGGCGGAATGCTCTAACTCCACCAATGTTCAAACCATTCCACCTGACCCTGGCGAGCTCTTTAGGGATGAAGATGTTACCAAAGATACCCTCAGCCATATTGTGGATAATGATGTCATGATGGTCACTATGTGGGCCACAGCAAAATAAACTAAACCTTTGAAAATCACCAAAGAAGCCCAAGCAGAGGTATCAAAACCTTATGCAAAACATATTATTGATCAGGGCTTAGACCTCCAACCCAGATGTTCAACTGACCTACCTAAGCTTAACAACGTTCAAGTAGCTAATTACATTAAGACCTTAGTAGATAAATTCCCAGATATTACTCAAGACTGAAATCACACGGGAATTGGGAAGCAATCACAGTATTCATACAATAAATACCTCTGAAAACTACTCTGAATGTACTTATGTGGACATAGCATTAAACAAGGTGCAAGTTTGGGCCATCATCAACATTGGTGCTCATATTAATATAGTCAGCACAAAGTTGGTAAAAAAGCTGAATTTTGCACCTGATGTTGCCCACTGTCAGGAATATGGAACAGCTGAAGCGCATACAACTAAATCGCTGGGCACATACAGTAACCTACCTCTCAGATTCGGATTCATTGTAGTAACAGCACCTTCCATAGTGTTGCCAAATATGATCTGTGATATCCTAAGTGAGACTGATTTCCTAAGGAGATATGGAGTTGTTACCAATCATAAGGACGATACTCTTACCATTCTTGGCCAGACTATTCCACTTTACTATAACCGGTATAGGGCAGTTGAGAAAAAGAAACCAAGCCTTTTAATAAATCTGTCCTACAAAGATGGAGGCATCATGAATGAGTATATTAAAGCGTGTTCAAAGATAAAAGCAAAACTATTCAGATTGATGAGTCAAATGACATTCCACTTAATTCAAATCAGAGCATCACTATACTATCTGGAGAACAAGTAATTATCCTGATGAGACTAACAATTAATATCCCAGAAGGACTTTATGATGAGTTATTTCAACCATGGTCTAAATCACGATTCTTACAAATCATTGCCCCTGGTTTTTTATTCTGGTCATGGAGAAATACACATCTTGTGTGCAAACTTGCAAAATTGGCCCATCTCCATCAAGTAACATAAACAATCACATTTCTGCATCTGTTCCCTACATAAGAAACTCGCTCATTCTATGAGTTTAGAACTTTTGTTGAATTAGGGCTCACTGATAAGGACCTACTCAGCATAAATAATGTCATCCCTATGGCAGATTTAAGCAACTTGACCAACTCTGAGAAAGTCCAAGCTCAAAAGTTATTCTCTAAAATCAGGAAATATTTGTACAAGATGATTTTGACTTAGGATGTTCTAAGGGTGTCAACCACAAAATTGATATTGGAGATCATAAACCAATTTGATTACGCCTGATTAAAAAACTTGAAATCATCAGAGGAAGCAGTATACAAGTAGATTAAGGGACTCCTCGATTGTGGCATGTTGGTACCTTCAAAAAGTCAGTGGGAAGCACCAATTTTATTAGTGAAGAAAAAGGATGGAAGCAACCAAGTAGTCATTTATTATTAGAAGTTAAACAACATCACAAAGAAGAACTCGTACCCAATGTCATGAATTGATGATGCCTTAGATAGGCTAGGGGGCACAAGGCTCTTCTTGGCAATGGACCTTATCAGTGGATATTGGCAAATAGATATTACAAAGAGGAGCGCAAGAAATGTGCAATTATAACCCAAGAGGGCCTATTCCAAATGACGAGAATGCCTCAAGGGCTCTGAAATGCCCCAGCTACTTTTCAAAGGGCTATGGACACCATTCTGGGAGATTTGAAGTTATCATGTGTACTAGTGTAACTTGATGATATCAACGTTTTCAGCCGTACTTTTGATGATCACTTGGAACACTTAGAAGAGGTTTTCAGAAGGCTAGCTGCTGCAAACTTAAAAATCAAGCCCTGAAAGTGACAGTTTTTCAAAAACCAGCTGTAGTACCTCAGATTTGCAATTGACAAAGTGTGTCTTTGGCCCCAACCCTCTAAGCTGGTTGCCATCTCTAGAATGAAATGGCCCAAATCCAAGCGCAATATCCAAGCGTTCCTAAGTTGATTGGGTACTATTGCCGATTTATCACTGATTTTGCACAACTTGGGGAGTGATTTTCTATCTACTTAAAGATAAGGTCCCATTTAACTGGACTCCATCTTGCTAGGATGCATTTGGCCAACTCTAATTAGCCCTATTAGCCACGCCTGTCCTTTAATACCTGGACTTTGACCACGAATTTGTTGTCCAAACTGATGAATCCTGAACAGCAGCGGGGGCCGTGTTATCCCAAGTTGGAGAAGATGCTAGAACATCCATTTTCCTTTGCTAGTAAGAACTTAAATGTTCATGAAAAGAACTACATGATGACGTAATGAGAATGCTTAGCTGTCACATATGCTTGCAAGCAACTTTGGGTCTACCTTCATGGCACTCAACATAAAGTTGTTACCAATCATGCTTCCCTTAAATAGTCAAACAACTTAAGAGAACCGGAGGGCCAATTAGCCCGCTGGGCATTAAGGTTTTAAGCTTATGACTACACCATTGAGCATCGAGCTAGGGCAAAACATCATAACAGGAATTGCCTATCTCAACTACCCACCATTGCAGCACTTAGTTGGGACACCAATGAGTTGTTTATGAAAATGATTAGTGGAGAGTCTCAAGATGAGCCCAAATCCGCCCAAAAATATTATTAAATATATGAAAAATACAACCATCAAAAACGGGACATTTTAAAAGATTGTTAAAGACAAAAAGTATATTTCCCAAGACCCTCGGCCTAAACAGACCTAATAATGGCGGTGCATAAGGACATAGGGAATGGCGGATTCAAGAAAACAAAAGAGCATCTGAAGCAATTCTACTATTGAAAGTCAATGCGTTTCAACATCCAAGAAATGCTAGAGTGCTGTGCAGAGTGACAAGGTGAAAAACTGTTCCAAAAAAGCACATCTTACCAGCTTGTTTGGCCAAGTTTTCCTAGCACAAGGTATCTATCAACGTTGTCAGCCCACTTCCAATAAGCAATATAAAGACCAAGCACATAATTGTAGCCATCGACCACTTGATCAAATGGTTCAAGGTCAAGCCATTTGGGAAGCTGGAGCGGCAACTACCACAAAGTTCGTCCTTGAAAACATTATCCACAAACATGGATGTCCCCAGGTTATACTGACCAAATAATGAAACCAACTTTACCGCCTATGTCCTTGCCAAGCTCTACCAATTAATGGGAGTATGAGGCGTGCTTTCTGCTCCCTATCATCCTGAAACTAATGGTACTGTTGAGCGCGCAAATGGGACGTTGGTGAACATTATCTGGAAATTAACATCTAACAAACCAATCCCACAAACTAACGCCAAACCGTTCTACAGCGACCACCAGCTTGCAGTAGAAGCAGCCACCACACCAGATTGCCATCCACTTCGCAAATCTGCCACCAAATCTGTGGCTGCACTCTCAGGAGGTATTCCACCTCCCGTCATCCCCATAAATATTACTGCACAAAGTAAGATCAACATGAAAACTTTACACAAAAATGTCACTGAAGTCATCCAGAACGTGATGACAGTAGCATGGAATCTGAAAGCAAAAGTAACCTGAACCAACATTGCCACGTTTGTTAAATTCCCAGATGCCCACCTCAAAGCTGAAGATGCTTTGGGAAGATACATTGTTGGTATAATGATGGCTGGCAAATATTTGGAAATTACAGTCATCAAGGATATTGAACCCCATGCCGCCAATGCCCCCACACCCTTACTATCTGCCTTAACACGCACCCTACTCTGGAATGAGATGGATGCAGCTGAAGACGAGCCCCCCAATCCCCCCTCCCCGTCCACCATGGAGGGATAGCAGTATTCGGTGCCCACCTGGTTGGATATTTTGTTAGGTACAATTCAATCGATCTGTCCATTTTATGAATTTCATTTGAATTGTTATTTTTATTATGATTTTAGTTTTAGTTTGGTAATGTCTGTCCCCTGGTTGGCTTACCACGGTTAAATAAATAAACATCTAAAAAACATCCAAATGGAGCATTTATCTAAGTTTGGCAGTATTTTCCTACAATAACTCCTACCATTTATCAGCCAGGATGTCCCAATTTCAAGTATTATATGGAAGACATCCAGCCCTATTAATGCTACTATATTTAGCCTTAGAGAAACTGGCAAAAACACTTTTTCTCAATACGTCAATACTATTGTAATTGCTTTAATCAAACTCTAGCTCAGCTCTTTGACAAAGATTTTGCAGTGAAAAAAGTCCCAACATCAAAAGGACTTAGAAAATTACTACAAATTGGATAGACTAAAGTTAACAAAGAAGTTCTAATTTGCAACACCCATGGATCAGGCCGATTGCAAAAGTTAGATTGCATCTGGGTAGGTCCATTTGAAGTGATTGAGAAAACATCTAAGTTTATATACGCTATCAATGATATTAGGACCGGTTTATAACAACCAAGTCCATGCAAATTTCCTAAGAAGGTTCAATAAGTGGGCTGATTAATAAAAAGAAAAAGTTTAAAATAATAAGAAGAAGAAAAAAGAAAAAAGAAAACAAACAAACAAACATTTATATATATATAATATTAGTTTTATTTTCATTAATACTTTAGTTTGCACTTGAGGTTGGGAGAGAATCCAACTTCAGACTCATTGGGCATTTGGGCTGAAGTTACTAAATAGAAGATCCAACCCTGTCTCATTGGGCGCTCAGGCCAAAAATAACAAATGATGAAGACCAATGAAGGCTAATAGGGAATCTTAGGGCTTATGTTAAATTCAAGTGGGGGAAATGTCAGATTCTGGTGGTTGACCAAAAATAAACCCTTTGACAACCATAAGATCAGGCTGATTATCATCCCAATTCTCGAGATAATACCTAATTCTCACCTTAAAGCCTATTGCAACTACACGGCTCAGGCCAAATATCTCAACTTCAAACTGATTAAGTACTTTTAAAAGCTCAGGCTCAATATTCTTGCATATTATGGCCAATTATCACTGCATCAAATCTTGGCAATTGGTCCCAATTATTGGGAACAATATCAAACATCTATTATACAAAATCATTTGGGACTGACCCAAAGTTTACGTTTAAAAGTCCCATGGACAATCAAACAAACTTTAAATAATCAATTTCTCGCCTTAAGGCGAAATTTGTATGTCAATCTGCATAATCAGCATGCAGCACTTGCACATGGACCGCCCAAAAGGGAGTACCTAGTGCTACTAAAATAGAGGTCTGCTGACGTCCTAATTAGGGTACATCATCTACTTTAATTGATGCAAGAATTTTACAGAAGGTGTATTTCGTCAGCAGTATGACGAAACTCTAATCCAAAATATCATAGAATAATTTAGCACGTTTTTATTGCAAATTTTGTCCCAGAAATCCTCTCAATTTTGAGAGCATTTTACCACTAATAATCCTAAGAATAGGTTTCAGTTGTATCAGTTCAAGGGCCAAACTGAGATGATAAGATATATCTGTTGAAATTTTGTGCTTGAATGTGGCCAGGAGATGCCCAAGAGGTATAGATACTGGCACTTGGCCTAATTACTGATTATCGAATAAATACCTTCTAATAATAGATATTTTATTTCATCTCTTTCCTGGTTTTCTCATCAGAATCTTTTCTTTGGAGAATTGTCAACGATCTGAAAGTACCAAATCTCCAGCTTGTATCTATCCCTGCCATGGAAGTTGTTCTCAATTATAAAGAAAATATTGAGCCCTAAATTGTCTAGTAAAGTTGAGGCTACTTCAATAAGCCTAGTGAGTTTCTGAACGGTCAGAGTACTGTAAGCCACTGGCAAAAATGAGGATTTATTGGCCGAATATCTTCCCAATTAGCGTGCAGAATTTTAATTATCAAGCGAGTATCCTTAGGACTTCAGAGGTACTCAGAGAGCGTTGAAATGGTTTGCAACTCACTGAAGATGCTTTGGGATGTTTCTCAAGGATTAAAAAATGATGAAGAATCTGTATAAAGAATATGACTCATTCAAGTGACAGTTGTTAGTTACACAAATTTTGCAGTATTAGAGTGCAGAAGTGGGCAGCCTTTAAACCTTCTGATAGCAGATGTTACATTAATGACTATATGTACAAGTTCCTAGAGACTTATTAGAATGGCAATTATAATGAAAAATTATGATTATTGTACTTCTAACAGGTTTTGGTTGGCATTTTCAAATTGATTAGACACTATACTATTATGCTAGTATTGTAAAAGTCTCTTGATGTCACCCAAAGTTTGATACTGAACTTTTTGTAGGACAAGAAGAAAAATGTTTATATGAAAACATGAAGAATAATCTCAGAATGCTGTTTCTCTCATTGAAAATCTTACATAATCTTTAAAAGAATTAATTGTGATTATATAATATAGGAAAAAGATTTTAGAATTTATGGATCTTCTGAACAGTCAGTCCTCATAGAACTTCATCTCAAAGCATGCAGTGCGCTTCTTAGAGTTACATATACATAAACCCTTGCTGCCAGTAAGCTTGGTAAATGGTAAACAGTAATTATCTTTCTAATTTTATATTATAATAAATTAAAGGTTGAGTAAATTGCATTCAGCTCAAGTAGTTAGTACTTCTAGTTCATTACATTTAGTAAATTGTATATTTCCTTGGTAAACATGGGTTGAACTCAAACGCATCGATGGAAGAAACTTTTTTGCAAATAAACTAAAAAATAGACTCATTGAGTGTGTGTTAGAAGGAATTAAAGGTTTAAAATTGACCTCAATGGTGGTCCAAAGGGCCTATTGGAGCCTTAATAGGAAATATAAACAAGTAATTGTTTATAAAACTTCTAATTTGGTGAAAAAAGGCCAGGTAACTAACAGCTCATTTTTTATTTAATTAAGGTATTGATTTAAAAGAAGGAGTATCACAATCATGGACAAATTACCGTTGCAATCTGAGGTAACAGGATTTACTGTACTAATTCTTAAATTATGCTTAAGAATGGTTTATTTTGGATTTTCACTGTTCATCTCACTTGTTTTTTACTAAAAGAAAGAATGGGGTGCTATGGCTGTGTGTAAAATTCCAGAAGCTCAATAACAACACCAACAATAGTTAATTTCTACCTAGTGCTGATCACATTGCTAATTTTTTGTGCACAACCTTTTTCAAGTTGACTTGAAGGATGCATTCAACCAATATAATGAAGTTAGGAGATTAATGAAGAATGGTGCATAAATCATAGATATTTTTATTTGAGTTTCTGGTGTTGCTGAGTGGGTTGTTTAATGCACCTACATTTTAATAAATAAACTAACATGGTGCTTAATGAATATATGAATCATTTTTATCTTGTCTTACCTTAGCAATGGTTTGATTTACATAAAAAACTGATAAATTTCTTATTGCACTTATACTTGGTCTCTAATTACTTGGAAAGTTATAACTTAAATATAAAACTACTAAATCGCAAGTTTGCACAGAAGGAAGATGCGTGTTGGCACTGTAATTGCAGTGATGTTCAAAGGAACAACTTCAAAGCTGCTTGTAGTTAGACATGGTTATTTTTAACATACAGCATGGGGCCAGAACTAAAGGGATGGACAAGGCTCTCTTAATAGCTTCAGTAAAACCCAAGGAATAGGAAGCTCATTAATAATATAAAAGCAAATAAAGCAAAAATATTTATTTATAGCTTTTAATATTTATAGGGTATTTGGATTTATCAGGTCCATTATTTTCACATTCTGGCCAACATCCAGGATTTCCTTGAGTTCCAGGAAGAAATGAAGGATGAGACAACTTCATTTGTACCATTGTGGTCTTCCTAAACCCCCATGGATTTCTCTTTGTCACCTTGGTTTTTGTGATTTCAAATCTTTTATCATTTAATCAGTTTTTTTTATAGGCGGCCATATGACAATTCATTATCAGGGTTTTAAGTATTGGTAAAGAGGCAGGATTTTACTTCATCTTTGTTCATTCATCTTTGTCCACAGTATGAGTTTTGACATTTCACCCCCTCAAGATCCTGTTAGAGGGTCAAAAATCTCTAAGGAATAGCTCATGTACCCAGTTGACAATCATGACCCTTTCAGCAATAACGATTAAATATTACATTCACGTTAATGGATAAATATTTAAGGGACGGACCAAGAGATGGTGAGCTTGTCTTTTCTTTTTCCATGGCGATGAAGGTAAAACATTATCAGGTCCACCAGTTGATAAAATGGAAGGGATGGTCGTCATAAATTGCTCTGACCAGTCTCCCAGGTTGTGGTATGCATAAATCATCCATAGCTAGAGACCTTAATTGGATAATCTCATTTATCATTGCTCACAGGGTGATCTCAGAAGTCTCAGGAACTGTCAAAGTTAGCATGGTTTGTGTAATAGTTAGTAAGAAGGGTTCCCTGCCATAAAGTGCCTTGACAGGGGACATCTTTTTACTTGTTGGTAGCTGATCTGATAAACAAGCAGAGAACTTGGTAGAAATGGCTCTATTATAATGTATTAATAGAAGCCATATTTCTTAGATTGGTAATAAAATTTCTTTGCCTCTTGATAGCTCTAGTTGTGGAGGTTTTTATAAGGTGCTTAGAGATTGGTGAGTGCTGAATAAGTAGTCAATTACTGAACCACCTCTGAAGTGAGAATTAGACTGGTATTAGGTAAGGCACTCTCATGCTACCATGCTGTATGAAGATATGCTGATACAGGAATAAGGCAGTTGCCAAGGCAGCGGCCATAGGGATAATATAGCATCGATCCATTTGATAAGGTGGTCCTTAACTAAAATCATATATTGAGGGTTATGGACTCCTGTGGGCAAAGGACCTATGACATTAATAATTACGGTGTAAAAATCTGAAGGCACTATGTCTTTATATATTATATTAAGTTAAGCTTGTCATGCTGGCAACTACAATACAGGCGTCTAAAACACTCTGAATTGAATTGAGCATTCCTTCTCCAAAGGATCAAAACTCCAACCATTGGTGCATTTTTGTACCGCACCATGCCCAGTGTTAGTACAACCGTCCATAACAACCTCAGGCTGATCCAAGGGCTAAACGTAGGGAAGCCAAATCTTCTTTATTTAATTTATACAGCATACCATCAGTTATATTTTTATTAGTTCACTCAGTTTAGGCTCACTATGGACTTCATCTTTTTAAATGCCCTAAAAATATAAAGGCAGAGGAGATCATATAAGAAGTCCCTTTTGCGGATAAAACAGTCAGGAATGGCAATCATGAAAGACCAACAGCATTTTTGTTGATTGTGTCTAGTTGTTAACTATCAAGAAGGTGTAGTTCTGTAATAATAGAGCCCACTGGGCCAGACAGCCATTGGGATCATGCATCTGTTGCACCCAGAAAAGAGAGGCATGATCAGTTATTACTGTGAAGAATATCACATAAAGATGAGGATGGAAATGTTTGTTGCAAGGATCACAGGTAACATTAGCTTTTTGTGCCGCTATTTTTTATCAGATTTAGACAAGTTTTGTTAAAATACTCATTAATATGGTTTAATTGTTGTCATCATGTTGTGCCAGGATGGCACCAATAGCAACATTACAAGCATTGGTAAGAGCAAGAAAAAATATTGAATTTGGGGCGCATCAGCACAGGAGTTTATGTAGTGCCAGTCTTATTGTATTAAAGGACTGCTGTGTATTAACTATCAATGGAAAGGTATTTTTTCTGTAATAGATAGACCAAGGGCTCTGCAATCAAAGCAAAATGGGGGAATAAATTGGCAGTAGTGCCCCACCATTCCCAAGTAAACCTGAATTTTCATGGCCTGATGACATAATTGAGGGTACCAACTGTAAGGATAAAGCTGGTTGTCAGAAGGTCAAAAAGGTTAAGTTAGCAGGCCTTCCTGACCTCAAACATACCTTGGACCAACGCTGGGTTCAGTCTAGATATGCCCAAGTTGGTCTAGGTTTGTGCGCTATGCCTAGCCCTGTATTATGAAAGGGCGTTAAAACGCACTAGATAAATTCTTAACGGTGATGGTTTGGCTTGTTTGCTCTGTGAACGGGATTTCAAAACCCATTTAATTTTTGAAATTTCTAAATTGGGTCAGATGAGACTAACAAACAATAACTTTAGTTTGTCAATCTTGAGATATAGTACCCTGGCTGATGGAATCATGCGCCTGTTGGTGCACTTAGGCTTAGCACCACTTCCACCAATTGACAATTCCCCCCCCAACTGCTTAAATATGTTCCCCTGAGACCAACCTTCCTTGTAGGTCAACTTCCTATTTATAAAACCCCTCGAGTTTGCATTTTTGAGTATGGTCCCTTGGGAGAACCTGTGCGTGGAATTCCTCAAGAAGGTCTCTAACAGTGTTGGTCATCATATTTTCACTAAATTGTTTCCCATATTTGGTCCACCGCAGTGCTATCCTGGTACCCTCCAAACCAAAACACTTAATTACTCCTGCACCAATCTTCACTTGGTTGTGGACTACCATTGGGGTCTAATGTTGTTTTGTTACTTATATTTTAACTCCTACTATATACCGCGCTGTACACCCTTTCCCTGGGTCCCTTTTGCTCTGGAATCCTGCGCGGTTACCTGTTCATCATCTTACTAATGACTAGTTCCCTGGCAGTATGGCTGTGCACCTTGCATTACCTCGCTGGGAATGGTAGAGTTACAGACACTCTCCTTACATTAGTCAACCAATCACTTTTATTTATGTGCACTAGAATTATCTGTGTGAAGCATTCGCTGGGTGCAAAATGGGTGTGCCTGATGTTTGCCATGGCCTCAATGGGTCTCACCACCGTTTTCTGATTTACCCAATAGTTGGGGAGTCTCAGCATTATTCTCGCTAATCCCAACTGGGATATGCCCATCCTTCTTGCTCATACATGGTGGATACGGATGCTTCACAATCTGAGAGTTGTTCTTCCCTGACTTTCCACCAAAATTAATAAAAACGCTATAATTAATATGACTTTTTTCTTGGCACTACATTCAGATGGTGCAGGTGGGATCATTGACGAAGGCCCTGGGGTGATGGCCTTAGATAATGATGCACAACCCGCTGCCAAAATGGGTATGGGGTCTAACACGGCACATAGAGCGTTTTATAACGATTTTTCCTTATATAAATACGAGACAAATATCTTCACTTGTGGCTCTTATATGGAACCCATTTCAGTATACCAAATCACCCCAAAGAACCCGCGCTTTAACCCTACCATGATTCGCAGAACACAGCGGTGGAAAAGGTGTTACTTTTGCAAAACAAAAATGTTTATGCAACTTCTGAAGATATGGTGGGATATATGGCTTTAATATTAATATTGGCCAATTATCACTCACTATTCTATGATGCAAAACATACCCTGGAGGCATGCTTATGCCTGATGAAGTGTTTTCTGGTGAAGTGTTGGCGTTTCTGCTTTAAATAAAGTACATTCAGGACATATTTTTGACTGCTACCTTTTCATCCCCTTCAGGTAAAATCAGCACAACTATTTTGGTGGATACCGGAGCCTTTCAGAATTTTATGGTCAAAGAACTGGCCGACTATCTTGAGTTGAATTATTTGCCAGGTGGTATGGTTAGGGGAGGGGCTTTCCAAGGTATTCCCGTGTTGAAAGTTCTTGGGTTAGTGGATTATCAAGTTGGCAAATACCAGTTGGCTGACCGCTTCCAAGCTATCAAAAACATCTTTTACCCCATCATTTTGGGATAGTAGTGGTATTGAAAATTTGACATCAGAACCAACTTGAAAGACAATAACATATTTTAACTTTGAAGAATGGTCAAAAATTAGCTGTCCCCTTGTCTGAGGATAATTCTCTGGGTATGGCCCCACTGGCCCAATATCCACAATCTCAGTCTTGCTCCTTTGCTGAAGTCCTCTCTGTATGTAACCTTACCTTACTGTTTAGAAGGGTTGGAATCTTCGTTTGATGCAGCTTCAGCCAATGTACTACCAGCTCATTCAGAGTTTGATTGTAAGTTTAAGCTCACCGTCGATCTATTGTGGATATCTTCTCCCATTTATCCTTTGACTTTATGGGAGGAAGCGGCCTTAGATGTGTGGGTTAAGTAGCAGTTAGCTAAAGGCGCAATATTTCAGTGTACTTCCTAAATATGCTCCCCATTTCTCTTTATGTATAAGGCAAATGGTACCTTACACCCATGCGTTGATTATGGAAATCTCAACAAAGTCACACTATCAGGTTTGCATCCCATCCCACTGGACTCACAGATTTCACGCTATTTTGAGAAGGAGAGAGTCTTCTCCAAACTAGATTGTTTAGACGCGTTCAATAAGATCTGGATCAAGAAGGGCCATAAGTGGCTAACCACGTTCTGTACCATAAAAGGAATTTTTCAATTTAGGGTTATGCCCTTTGGGCTTAAAAATGCCACTGCATCTTTCAACGCCGTATTAATGCGTCTCTGGGGGACTTGCTGAGGTTATGCGCGGTAGTTACATGGATGATAAGCTGGTGTTTTCCCCTGATCATGAGTCCCATGCAGTACACCTTTAGTAGGTGGTGTAGCGCTTGAAGGCAACTGACCTTACACTAAAGGATCAGTAAGTGTAAATTCTTCAAGTTCCAGGTCACCTTCCTGGGCAACGTCATGTTTGATTAAGGCCACAAGGTAACTCCAGATAAGGAGAAGGTGATTTGTGAGTGTCCCACCCCAGCTTCAGTCAAGGAATTGAGGAGTTTTTTTGGGGACGTGTACTTTCTTTAAAAAATTTATGTCAAATCTGTCATGGAAATGGCAGAAGAAGTTTAGACTGGCCTGCCAGTTGGGATGCGTAAGCACCCAAAAAGCAAGCCAGAATGCCAGAGGCATTGCTGACTGAAAGACTTGATATGGAGCTGGGCAGTGGGAAATGATGAATTGTTGGTGCAGCAAAATGGTAAGTATGATCTCGATGATGAACCACACTGAACCCACTCCCAACCCAGGAGGTCTTGCTGCAGGGGGTGGGATCACTGAGATAGTCTCAATGAGGTCCTCATCGTATGGGGCCATTTAACTGGGGTGGCAAGGAGACAGATTCTCTATTGCAATTGGTGGACATACAGCCACAAAATCTCCATGTATTGATTCCAGAAGTTAGTGATAATGGGGTTGTAGAGCCAAAAATATTGGACTTGCTAAACCCAATTAATGATGGAGGGGGCCATAGTGACCAAGAGTACTGTTAGAGCCCATCTGGTATATGGACTGATGTACCATCAGGGAAACGCCATCAGGGATGCAGTCAGAAGAAATAATAAAAATTGTTTGGTTTTTTGGCAAAATTTTATTTAAAGGGAAAGTAAGAAAATTGACCAACAGTTTTCACAGTGCTATGCAACTGGTTAAATAGTGGTCAATTGGGGTAGTGATAAGCTGGGATCAGGTTCCGCAATTTTGACCATACTGGCGAATTGTTTGGGAATGGGCGTGTTTGTTTCTTGAGAACTGACATTGCAAAATTTGGTGGTGGGCCGAGTCGCTGTCAGTTTGACCTCAAACGTCCAAACCAGGGCTCAGCTATGTTTCCAATGGTTGGCGCGACAGCATTTGGATTGACAAGTGACGGGAATCCCCCAAGGCCACCCCTCATAGGGGCAGGTCCATTTGGTTGGGAACAGGTTCTTGACGCCCAATCCGCCTGAACTTGGTCACTGGACCATTTGTTCAGTCAATGGCATCACATCAGCTGCAACGTCCAAATTACCTACCTGGGGCCTTGAACCCTCATTAGTGGCACCTGATGCATAGCCTAATCATCAAGGATGATCCTTAACAACTTTGATAGGAGGGTGCTTTGTTCAATTGGCATATTGATCAAATTGGAACCATTGGGCGTTCTTACTGATACCTCAGTCTTCATGCCTTTCCAGCCATTTGAGATTTGGGAATCAGCCAGATTGCCACTCAAATTAGATCTGTCAAATTTCAATTCGACAATTTTGGTGCAAATTTCACTAATTCCCCAAAACAGTTCTGCTGAGGTGAGTTTGGGTACTGGGGTGGGATCTGAAGTGAGAGATGTTACCCATCGCTTGTCTACTATGTGAGCGAGATCGCCCTGAGTAACAAGGGGTACCACCATCCTCTTCAGTGTCTTTTTACTCTGGAACAGGAAGATGGCATGATCAACAGCCAGGGGACGTTCCCCAAGACTTACAAAACCCTTTTTAAAGGAAGGGCACCCCCACCTGGAAACTGCACCAGAGCCACATTCTTGTGTGCCTTGGGTAACTTGATAGCCATAATCATCGTGACTTTCTGAGGGGCAGGGAGCCTTGGGGTGGGATATATGGAATGCTTTGACAAGGTCCATGCAATTCTTGCAATAGCGCGCCTTGACCCAACTATTTTCGTAGGCTGGATACCCTTTCCAGGCCACTAGATATTGGACATAACGTCATGACTTCCGGGATGCCAGGATACCCTCTACCTTGGCTTCTTCCTCATTATCGATGATAATCAGTTCCAGTTCCGTGGGAATTGCACCCTTGAAGGGCGACAGCTGGGAAACATGGAAAACAGGGTGCTGCTTCAAATGCGCAGGAAGCTTCAGTTGAAACGCCCTGTTACCCAATACCTCCTCCACTAAAATGGGGCCCAAGCATTTACTGGTGAATTTATGGGAAGGGGTTGAATTTTTAAATGATGGGTATTAAGCATAATGTAGGAACCCACCAAAAAATCATGACCCAGAAGATGCTTACAATCTGCAAACTGCTTGTAGTCATTGATGAATTGGTAAGGTGTTCCCACACTAAAGCTTGAGTTGACTGTATATGGGCAGCAAGGTCCACAGCAGCTTGAACCTCAGGCCACAAGCATGGCCTGACCAAAAATGAAGGATTATAACCCAACGTTGCTTCATAAGGGGAAAACCCCATAGACGTTTGGGTCCCATTATTGTAAGCGAATTGAGCGAGGGGCAAGTCACTGGCCCAAGTATCCTGTACTGCTGCAGCATAACAACGCAGGTACTGTTTGAGGACTTGATTGACCCACTTGGTCTGTCCGTTAGACTGAGGGTGATATGCCATGGACCATCAGGGGGATATATTCAGGATTGATAGGAGTTCACTCCAAAACTGCGCGGTAAACTGTGAACCCCAGTCACTGATGATCTCCTGGGGAAGACCAAACAATGAAAACACATGGCATACGAAAAGATGGGCAGTTTCTTCCAATGTAATTGCGAAAGTACAAGGGATAAAAAGTGAAAATTTTGTGAAACAATCCACCACTACCATCACTACTGTGAACCTGTTAGAACAAGGGAGTTCAACAATAAATTTCCACGGACACTGAGGTCCATGGACCCTCCGCCTGCTGTAAAGGGTGCAGGAGGCCATTTTTCCTGGAGTGATCACTTGGCCCTAGCACAAGTAACACAATTGGCGATCCAAGCCAGGACCTCTTTTGTCAGTCCTGCCCAATTAAAGGTGCACTTGATCAAATCAATGCATTTCTTGTTACAAGGATGTCTGACCATGGGGGGATCATGATGTGCACAGAATACCTCCGAGCGGAAGGAGGGGGAACCCAGATGCAAGAGAGGAAGTAAATGAGTCCCTCATATAAGGAATATAGAGAGTGTTTGTGACTCGAGTGAGCCAACTGCTCAACCAAATCCATGCCCTCAGGACAGGCCATTTGACCATCTAAGACCTGAGCTACTAGCAGGGCGTCAGGAGCCAAAGCGACGGAGGAAATGATGGGAGGAACAATTGACAGGATCTAAGTTGCAGGAATCACAGTAATGAGATCCATCTCCTCTGGTTCCGAGGGACAGTGGGTGGGGCTGCAGCTTAGGAATTTGGGTAGTACATTGACGCACCTTTAACAAATTTGTAATCAAAGTTAAAGCTGCACAGGTCCTTATAGGTTCAGGCCTGCTGATGCGCCAATTTTGGGGTTTGCAAAAAATACAAAAGGGCCTGATGATCCATGCGGACTGTCAATTCATGGTGGGCACCCTGCAACAGATACCGCCAATGGGTTAATGCTCATGCAATGGCTGCCAATTCCTTATCGTAATTGGCCCAAGGCTGCTCCTTGGCTGTGAACTTTTGGGAGAAATAAACGACCAGATGTTCAAGACCATCGTGCTCCTGAAGTAACACCACTCCCACTGCTACTGATGAAGCATTGCATGCCACAATATACGGTTTAGTGGGATCAGCATGTTTCAAAATGTGCGGAGACACAAACACCTCTTTGATCAATTTGAACGCCTGCTGGCATTTGGGCGTCCAACAAAAAGGTACGTTTTTCCCAGTAAGGGGGTGGAGCGGTGCGGCTAACTGGGAAAGTGCTGGGGGAAAATTTTTTTAGGAAAATGATTGTTCCCAAGAAACTCTGAAGTGGTTTCTTCATAGTCAGAGTTGGCCATTTCCAGATTGTATCTAACTTGTTGGGAGGGATTGCATAGCTATCTTTGAGAACCAGGTTCCTAAGGAAAGTAATCTCCTCCTTATAAAACTCACACTTGGAAGGTTTGAGGAACAAACCTGCCTTATGCAAGGCGACCACCACCACTTCTAAGTCAGTAGCATGTTGCTTGGGAGTTGAGGGAGTGAACCAGGATATCATCAATGTATGCAATTGCACAGGTAAACTGGAGATCACCCAGTACATTGTCAATCATCCATTGAAACTTAGTGGGAGCATTCTTCAGCCCGAAGGGCATAACCCAAAATCGAAAAATGCCTTGCTTCATTCAGATTGCAGTTAACCATTCCTGCCCTTCCATTACCCAAATTTGGTTGAAGGCGTTCACCAGATCCAGCCTTGAGAACAAGCGGGATTTGGTGATTGCCTGGCTGATTGTCTGCTCCAGCGGCAATGGGTAGGGATCAGAAACGGTTATTTTATTCAAATGACTGTAATCCACGCAGGAATGGAGAGAACCATATGTTTTTTAGCGAAGTTGATGGGGGAGGCAATGGGTGAGGTCTCCTTGAACAACCAACCTTTTTTCAACATGTCATCCAACCAGGTATTGTGTGCAACTTCTTCCTCCGCTGTATGGGGATACAACGGACAGTTGATGTTTACCAACTCTGTGGTTGTGCGAAACCCACAATTGTACCTAGTGTGCTTAAGCAGGGAATCCGCCTTTTCCATGTTGAAGATTCTCTGATATCACATTAAGCTTTTGGGGAAATTGGCTGGAATGCCCGCAGAAGTAACCAGGGTAGTGATAGAGCTGGTTCCTTGTATTTTTTTGAGGGTGTTGATCAAAGGGTGCTCTCACTCCAAATCATCGTTGGTAAATGACAACATATTAGACTCAAAATGAATCTTCACATGTTGTCGGCGCCATCACCCCACACCTAAGATTACCAGAAACACCAGGTTTGGCTTAGCTGAAAAATGATCACAAAAGGTTAACTGGTGGATTGAAAAGGGTACTGGTCAGTGAATGACATACAAGGACTGATAAGCAGATGAGGCCACCATCACTGAGGAGCCCTCATCCATTTCCAGTTTAAATTGTTTCGCCAACTCAACACTCATGAAGTTCCCCGCAGCTCTGGTATCCACCAGAGATTTGAAGGAGACATGGTGCAAACTGACACTAATCTTCATAGACAATAAGAAATAAGTGAAGTTTTGTTTATTGGAAGAATTGACTGACTCATTTGTGACTGAAGAAATAATGGTCATATTATGGGTATGGTCAGGGTCTTTTGCTGGAGCGAAGATTGGAAGTATGAGACCATCTAGTACAAAAAAAAGATTGGAAGTATGAGGGTGGGGGAAATGACTTTCTCCATCTGGGCTTGGACAGAATCATTAATAGTTAACTCTGTACCCACCAACTTGGACTCGGGGGTTATGGCAAAATTGGTACCCAAGTCAACTAATAATTTGGAGATAGGCGCGTCGTCTGCGTCTACTTTGGGTGATCAAATCAAGAAATTCGCCTTCTAATAATGGGTAACATGATGGGGTAAGGCGTTGATAATGTTTGCTGAGGAACATATTTGATCTACTGATTCTTGGATGGTAGACCAAACCTCATGATGAGCGGAACCCAAATCAAACTAGATCTAAAGATTGCCTAAAGCATATTGATAGATAGACCTGATGCAGGGGCAAGTTCATGAAAGGTAGTAATCAAAGAAACCAAGCTATGGGCTTCGGCCATTGCATAGATCAGTCAGAATAAGTGGTCTGATTGGGACACAGAGGGTCTCAAAGTGGCCGACAAACAGCCATCAGAGGGGTGGAGTCTTCTGCTTGTGAGGAAGAACGCAAAAGACCTCTCACCCAACGATGGGCATCCCCATCCACAGCGTCTAACAACGCTAGCCCTTGTTGGGCATGAGATAACGTAGAAGCGTAATTGAGTTCAATTGCTGTATGCATTTGTACTTTGGCAAGTGCGTCGAGAACTTGATTGGCAATCTCCTGGGAGGGGACACTTGATTTTCCCTCCAGGCTAGAGGAAGGAGGAGTAGACGCAATCTGCGCAGCTTGGGTGGCTTGGAGAAGATTTCCCAAGGTAGAGCAGATACTTCCCCAAAGTCATAAAGTAACCAAACAAACAACAAACAGCAAACTACTGATTGCATATTCATTTTGTAAAGAGTAACCACTGCAGCGCCCAGTTCGAAGAACAAGGCGGAAGTGGCTAGAAAAATGGCTGGTCAATTATGTCATGAAAATGGCAGAAGAAGTTTAGACCGGCCTGCCAGTTGGGATGCATAAGCACCCAAAAAGCAAGCCAGAATGTCAGAGGCATTGCTGACTGAATGACTTGATATGGAGCTGGGCAGTGGGAAATGATGAATTGTTGGTGCAGCAAAATGGTAAGTATGATCCTGATGACAAACCACAAAGAGCCCACTCCTGACCCAGGAGGTCTTGCTGCAGGGGGTGGGATCACTGAGATAGTCTCGATGAGGTCCTCAGCGTATGGGGCCATTTCAACTGGGGTGGCAAGGAGACAGATTCTCTCTTGCAATTGGTGGACATACGGCCACAAGATCCCCATGTATTGCTGCTGGATGTTAGTGATAATGGGGTTGTAGAGCCAAAAATATTGGACTTGCTGAACCCAATAGATGATGGAGGGGGCCATAGTGACCAAGAGTACTGTTAGAGCCCATCTGGTATATGGACTGATGTACCACCAGGGAAACGCCATCAGGGATGCAGTCAGAAGAGATAATATAATTGTTTGGTTTTTTGGCAAAATTTTATTTAAAGGGAAAGTAAGAAAATTGACCAACAGTTTTCACAGTGCTATGCAACTGGTTAAATAGTGCAAATTGGGTAGTGACAAGCTGGGATCAGGTTCCGCAATTTTGACCATACTGGCGAATTGTTTGGGAATGGGCGGGTTTGTTTCTTGAGAACTGACATTGCAAAATTTGGTGGTGGGCCGAGTTGCTGTCAGTTTGACCTCAAACGTCTGAACCAGGGCTTGGCTATGTTTCCAATGGTTGGCGCGACAGCATTTGGATTGACAAGTGACGGGAATCCCCAAGGCCACCCCTCATAGGGGCAGATTCATTTGGTTGGGAACAGGTTCAGGACGGCCAACCCACCTGCACTTGGTCACTGGACCATTTGTTCAGTCAATGGCATCACATCAGCTGCAACGTCCAAATCACCTACCTGGGGCCTTGAACCCTCTATAGTGGCACCTGATGCTATAGCCTGATCATCAAGGATGATCCTTGACAACTTTGATAGGAGGGTGCTTTGTTCAATTGGCATATTGATCAAATTGGAACCATTGGGCGTTCTGACTGATATCTCAGTCTTCATGCCTTTCCAGCCATTTGAGATTTGGGCATCGGCCAGATTGCCACTCAAATTAGATCTGGCCAATTTCAATTCAACAATTACGGTGTAAATTTCGCTATTTTCCTCATAACAGTTCTGCTGAGGTGAGTGTGGGTACTGGGGGTGGGATCCAAAGCGGAAGAGCTGTTACCCATTGCTCGTCTACTATGTGAGCGAGATCGCCCTGAGTAACAAGGGGTACCACCATCCTCTTCAGTGTCTTTTTACTCTGGAACAGGTAGATGGCCCAATCAGCAGCCAGGGGACGTTCCCCGGGACTTACAAAATCTTTCTGAGGTAGCAGCGCTCTTGTATAAGGCGAGCAGAGTTTAAGTGCTCCAGTGGTCCCCCAATTTACAGGATGACTTCTAAGCTGTAAAGTGAACCTTGTTATCCATATCCGTCCTTCGCCATGTAGATCCATAAAATGAGTTCATTGTGGCTACTGATGCCTCCAACTTCGCCATAGCAGCTGCCCTATTACAAGTAAACGAAGATGGAATAGAGCATATGGTGGGTTTTTAAGAAGATGTCTGCCTGAGTTAAACTAAGCCCTATATGACAAAGAGTTATTGGCAGTGGTGGAGGCGCTACTAATTGACGTCATCATTTGCATGGCTCATCTCAACCCTTCAGCGTACATACAGATCACCATGCCTTGTTATACTACCGCGTACCTCATCTCTTGACCCCACAGCAAACCCGCTGGCATGAAACCCTGTCCCAATTTGTGTTTTTATGATTTTACAAAGGGTAAGGAGAATGGTTTGGCGGATGCTTTGAGCTAAAACCCTGCACTGGCTCCCAATCTAAAGGAGGTAGAGATGCATAATACCCACTTGATGACTCCACATTGTAAGATTTTGTCACAACTTCCCTAACCCTTGGCCCACAGGCCAGCGCTTGCTTATCTTGAAAATTCGGAGTAATATGGTATGGTCTGAATGGTAATCCTTTAACAGCCTTTGTCAGCCAAAATACCATGGTTCTCGCTAAGAGCGAGTTGAATTAGGAGAATATTACCAGAGGTTACCACAAGAAGGATAAGATGGTGTGGTTTCAAGGGCGCCTTGGGTTCCTGCTGGACCATTTAGCCTGGAAACCATCCAGGACTATCATGGCGGTATCAACATTGGCCTTCCTGGGAAGGCGATGAAAATAGAGCTAATCTGTTGCAATTATAATTAGAAGGATTTAGCTGCGCAAGTTTCCAGGTATTGTAAGAAGTGCCTGGTCTGCAATTAAATGAAGCCAAATTTCCACCCCCTCGCGGGGTTGTTGGTACCAGCTCAAAGGGCTGAAGGGCCTTAGACTTCTGTATTGGTGGGTTTTATTATGGAGTTACCTGCATTTAAAAGGTACGACGCCATCATAATAGTGGTGGACCGGTTTACAAAGTTCGCCCATTTTATCCCTTGCAGAACCACAGTAACCGCAGAATAGATGGCTAAGCTCTTCATATCCCTCTTGTTTGCTCTTCATGGGGTCCTCAAGAGATAATTAGTAATTGGGGGCCCCTAGTAAACTTCTTATTTTGAGATACGATTTTTAATACATTTAAGATCTGTTCCTGCCATCCAACTGCCTATCATCCCAACCAGATGGGCAGACTGAATGAGTGAACCAGTGCTTGGAGCAGTTCCTGTGATGTTACACCGCCGCGGACCATTCCAAATGGGTTCTCATCTCCCCCATGGCCCAATTCAGCTATAACAACGCCCAACATGCATCAATTGGTTGTTCCCCCTTCTTTGCTAATTATGGCTTCAAATCCGCTTTTAACATGAATCCCAGTTGTGGATTTAAGGTGGAAACTGTGGTGTACTTTGCAAAAATGATCAAGAAAGTACATTAGGGGGTGAGCACAAATTTGTACGCAGTGATGCAAGCTTATAAGGAGAATGCGGACGGGAGAAGATGGGTAGGTCCTGCGTACAAAGAAGGGGATCCCGTGATGCTGGAAGCTAAAAACATCCCCATCAAGCAACCATGCAATAACCTGGTACCAAAGAGGATTGGGCTTTACCGCGTTGTCAGGAAGATGGGCTACGCCTCATACCAGTTGGATCTCCCAAACTCATTCTAAATCTTTTTGTTCTTCCATGAAAGTAAGCTTAAGTTGTTTGAGGGCCCTCCCAGAGACTCTAGATGCTTATCTCGTGGATGGGGCGCCAGATTGGGAAGTGGAGGTGATTGTAGCCTCACGCAGAGTCATAATAAAGCTTGAGTACCTAATATCCTGGAAGGGATTTGACGCAGCGGAAAACAGTTGGGTACCAGCATGAAACTGCACCCATGACCAGAATCTTATCAAAGTTTTCCATTAGCAGTTCCCTGAGGCTACAGCACCCAAGTCTCAGCAAACCACCGCCGCTATGAAGTTGGCCCCAGCCATAAGAACTTTACACTGGCAAAAGCTCACTGGAATGGGAGTGGAGCCTCAAAAAAATGAGAGGGCAATGTCATGGCCTGATGACATAATTGAGGGTACCAACTTTAAGGATAAAGCTGGTCGTCAAGAGACCAAAATTTTAAGTTAGCAGGACTTCCTGACCTCAAACATACCTTGGACCAAAGCTGGGTTCAGTCTAGATATGCCCAAGTTGGTCTAGGAGATGTGTGTGATGTCTAGCCCGGTATTACAGCAAGGGCGTTAAAACGCACTAGCTACATTCTTAACGGTGATGGTTTGGTTTGTTTGATCATGGAATAAAGGTTTCAAAACCCATTCAATTTTTTTAAGTTCTAAATTGGGTCAGCCGTGCCTACAAACAATAACTTTAGTTTGTCAATCTTGAGATATAGTACCCTGGCTGATGGAAGCGTGCGCCTGTTGGTGCACTTAAGCTTATTACCACTTCCACCAAATGACAATTCCCCCTGATTATTTAGGTATGTTTTCTTGAGACCAAACTTCCTCTTCAGTCAACTTCCTATTAATATATCCCCCATTAGTTTGCGTTTTTGAATATGGTCCCTTGGGCAAACCCTGTGTGATGACCTCCTCAAGGAGGTCTCTAACAGTGTTGTTCATCATATTTTCACTAATTTTTTCCCATACCTGGTCCACCACTGGGCTGTCCTGGTACCCTCCAGATTAAAGCACTTAATCACTCCTGCACCAATCTTCATTTGGTTTTGGAGTCCCCATTGGGGTCCAACAAAATTTTGTTTATTTATATTCTATCTCCTACTATATACCGCGCTGTATACCCTTTCCCTGGGTCCCTTTTACTCTGGCATCCTCCATGGTGCATATCCACCATATTACTAATGACTAGTTTTCTGGCTGTGTGGATGTGCACCTCGCACCACCTCTCTGGGAATAGAGAGTCACAGACACCCTATTTACATGATTTTTTGCAAAATTCTTGTTGGAGACATATTATGTATATCCGTGACTTTATCTGACTATGGTTGTATTCCGTCTTTTGTTACCTTGAATCAATAATTTAACTCTCTTTGGGCAAGCCACATTTGGAAGGCTTCAATTTTATTTAAGTTTTTCAAGGCGCTCAAAGTCTTGTAACAAGTGATTGAGATGGGAGCTAAATAATTAAGAGAAGACGTTGATATTGTCTAGTTATACTATGACGCAAGACAATTTAAAATTCCCAGAATGCCGTACATAGATCTCTGGAATGTAGAAGGGGCGTTGCATAGCCCCTGCAGCATTTGGGTAGTCTCAAACAATCCCTTTTTAGTGATAAAAGTGCACTTGGCTTGGTCCTCTGGGGCAAGGTCTATCTGTAAGGACCCAATGGCTAAGTCCATTGTTGAGAAAGAATGTGAGCCGGTAAGCATCTAAAGGAAATTGTCAATCTTGGCAAGAGATAGCTGTCTTTTTTGTGATTCAGTTTGGATTATGATGGTCCATCGCCACGCAATATGTCCCATATTTCTTCTTCACCAGTAGCATGGAAAGGCCTAGGGCTCTGCAAAGGCTTCGATAGGACATCCTCTAGAAGTTGTTTATTCAACTGTTACTTGTGCTTCTTCCGCCTTGGATTTTCAATAAGGCTTAGTCCATGTGTGCAGAGCATCTCCAGTATCTACTAATGGGATACTCTATTTATTTTCTAAAATCATAGGGTCCAGAGGAAAAAATATGTCAAAGTTTGGTCAAATTTTTTCTTTGGCCTTTAGTTGAGCTTTTATAAGGTTTAGGCCGATGGTATGTAGAATGGTGGTTATAGTAGAATGTCTTCTAGCCCTAATCTCAAAGTATACTGAATTTATGTATGCTATGTAACTTGTCAAGAGCAGCATCAGAAGACATGCTATAAGATCCTCTTTCCCTATGACTTGCAAAGTTGGGGTCAATAACATAACAAAACCAAGATGTTCCCTGAATAGGCCAGATCAAATATGCCAGGGTAGGAAATATCTCCTTGTTAGACAGATTATCTATCCCACGAATTTCCAGAATATGTCCAGGAGGGATGTGTACTTCAATTCTATCTACAATAACTTGCTTCATAGCGGGTATTACTCCCTGAGATGGATAAAATAAAGCATTCTTTCCTGTGCTTCAGTGATAAGGGTGTTATTTTTACACGCAGTCCACCTAAATGATACTCTATCTGATTTAAAATTTGGCTGTCTTCCATTAGGCATATTTATTCTGGTTGTCCTTCCTGATGATGGGAGTTTGTAAAAAACGTTACTCAAAGACCAAGTATAGAAAAATAAGGCTCAGATAGGATATTATACTAAAAATGCTCACATTGAAACTGAGTCCCTAACAATAAGTTGTAGCTTTGTTTCCAATAACAATAGCAAGATCCTTTGTAGGAAGCTTCCCAAACCATATGGTTAAGGCTGAATAAGCAATGTGTGACCTACTGGATTGGGCCCCGCGGTTTCATATTCAACATCATGTTAAAGGTCGGGTGCAAATTTGACTTTAATGACCAGCTTAAAGTATATAAGATCTCACTGAAAATTCTTTGTCAACAATTGCTTGAACTTTAAACTTAAACACTCAAACTACCGCTTTGGTGACTAAGTCATCAAATTGTGGTTATAGGATAAAGAAAGAAGTTGGAGGGATAAATAGGGGACAATAGCAATCCAAATCACTTTCTTTATTTTCATTAATCATATCAGGTGAATTGGTGGAAGAGAGTGCAGCAGATAAAATAGCCCAAAAAGTAGTGACTGAGGTGTAAAGTAGTTGTCAACATGAATAGCCTCTCTCATCATGTTGATGGAGTTTTTACCTTTTCTCATTATCAATTCTTTTGTAGCAACTTTTGACTTTATACCAACATTTTCTGCAGTAAATACATTGTAAATTCTTTTTATTTGACCCCTTCTTATCAAGAGCATTGACCTGGTTACGTCAGCTGGGAGATTAGCTGAGTTTGGAAGCCTTCTGGAGTAGACTGGCAAAGATTTCAACAAAAGCCTCATATAAGTCCAGGATACTTGTAAAGTTTCTTTTGACTTTGCTGATATTTAACTATAAGTCAGGGCGAGACGCCAAGGCTGAAATTGCAACATTATGAACGTCCTCAAAGGAGATGTTAGATTTTGATGGTTGACTCAAAAATAAACCCTTCAAGAAATTCATCAATGCTAATAGAGACTCTCCCATTAATGGATCCTTTAATCCTTACCAATATATCCGCATAACTAAATTCATTCCAAAACTGCCTAAATTGTACTTAAATTGTCCTGATTATCATAGCTAATAGTAGCTATGATATAATTACATTATGGTTGATTATGGGATCTACTTGGGTGAACCAAGTAAATCTACGGCACAAATCTAATTGTATTTACAATTTTAATGCAAAAACAATACATGAGTTTCATTTTTAATGTATGTCAATCATTGTAATTGGCACAATAGTACTTGCACATGGACAGCCCAAATAGGGAGTACTTAGTACTATTGAGAGGCCTGCTGGTATCCCAATTAGGGGTGCATCATAGTTTCAAACTCTATATTTTTATTCTACCCATTTATTTTTACTTCATCAGCTGTATGACGAAATGTAATTGGGCTGATTAAGAGGTGAATTTACACCTCTGTGGTGCTAATATTAAACCTAATAATTCTCCTAATTATGATAGTAGTATTGCCTCCAATTGGGCTGAACAAATTGTGCTTAAGTTAATTCAAGGGCTTAATTAGCTTGGGTATACTTTAATATTCACTGCCATAATCCATAACAGCTTGGCATTGTTTTAATGAACTCATCTAATAGATGAGTATGGCCAGGAGATGCCCTAGAGGTATAGAATACCGGTGCTTGGCCCTAAAATAGAATCATCATCTTTCCATATTTTCATATTTTTATCTTTTTTTAATTTGACTTCATAATAAGAAGTGAAGAAAACTATTCAGGGGGAGATTGTTATAACTACCAGTGTCTGGAGAGTTCCCGATTAAAGAAGGAAAAAATACCCAAATGTAGACCAGAAGAGTCAATTATTTTTGTTTAAGCTTTGTGATCTTCCAAACATTTAGGAAATACCATAAGACACATAGTATACTTGAGAAATTTATTGGCTGCAACTCTTCCCGAATATCAAAGCAGGAATACATTAATAAGTGAGCTAGTCCTCAATTTCTCACAGGAGATGCGTTCACAAGTAACTAAGGTCTGGGCCTCATAGTAATATCAATTGGAATATATGGTGGTGTTCATTGTGTTTGATATGAATATCCATTTAGACCTGCTTCTGAGAGTACAGGCTCTGATCACTTCTGAATTTTTTATCAAAGCAGTCTTAACTAGACTCCAGGTTTGGCTGTTTTTAGGTGAGGGGCCATATTTCTTTGACAATATGACTAAACAGGTGGGAAGGAATTTAACTTTTTCAAATAGTATCCTCTTCCATGGGTGCTTAAATAGACATATAGGAAGAAGGCGATACTACCTTTACCAGGCACTTACTTTCTCTAAAGGAGTGTTTAAAGTTAGTAGAAACAATTTTGGATAAACTTTAATACCATTTGGTTTAAAAGATGCTAAGTAGAGGAATCATTATTTTTGTATTTGGTAAGTTGCATCTTATCAAGTTGAGCCTTCAATCTGTTCAACCATTCTGTAGGTCCATACATTGACTCATTACTATGGTAGAGATGGTCTTGTGCGCAATTTTCTCCTTAAGCCCTTATAATAGCTTCCGAGCTACTACAGCTGCTTTAGTAGAGTGTTGTTCAATTTTAATGGCATCAATCTGACTAGTAAGTTGGATTAGCCAGTCATTGATGCATTATTATTGAGCGCCATACAGTCAGGAGAAGATACTAAAGTCTATGAGCCCGTTGGCTAGGGCTTTAAGGGTAAAGTTAGGGTGTAGAGTTAGCCTCCATGATCTTCACCACGGCTGTTAGTTACACCTGCAACCTGGGATTTTAGTCAAATGATTTTACTTTGGATGTCATTATTTAAGATGGAGAAAAGTCATCTTCAGTATCAGTTATGGTAGGTCCAGGGGGACCAGGAGGTCATTCTGACCCAGGTGGCCTTGGAGGTCTGATATCCCCTATGGCCCAGGTGGTTTGTTGACCCTGGGGCCCCTATAGGTCCACAATTCCCTTGAGGCCCATGAATTCCAGCGAGCCCTTATGACCCAGGGGGACCTTGATAACCTGGGGACCCTTTGGGCCAGTAGGGCCTTGCTCTCCTAGCTGTGCTTGTTGTAAGGCTTCCTTGAATCGCACAAAACACCATTCCCATTGTTCTTTAAGTATGTGAATACATCTTAAGAGCGACTCATTAGTCTTTCAGACCTGAAGGTAAGCTTCAGTTACAGCAGTGTCCACTTGAATCATAAGTTCCTTTTGTAAGTACACGAAGTCTCCTTCATCCAATAGGGTCATTTGGCTTCAAACTTTGTTTATTAAGCGCCAATTTTCATTAATATTGATATGGCTATCTTGCATGAATGAAAAAGCCAATTTGTTATTTTTCACAGGTAGATGAATGAAGTGACTGGATCAGGTCTAAATGTTGCAATACTTATTTAGTGGCGTAATCCTAGAACCTGCATAATTTTTAATGATCAGTGTACAAATTTATAAAGGTATTGATATGCTCTGGATCACAATTCATTGGTTGGTAAACTAGGAACTAAGTATAGTTTCCTCATAGTAGAGGTACCATCTGTTGCTCTGATCCAACTAGAACTTCCCTCAGGTATGAATATATCATTAATCAGTTTGTTGTACAATTGACTGAGGCTGATTTTCTTATCTGATATTTGCTATAGTTCACAAGGGGCATTTATCCTCTGTACTCAGCCATAAACTCAAGTGTAGCTGGGATAGGGATGCCTACTTCAAAGCAAGCATCTCTGATCCAACTAGTAATGCTTCTAACCTTGTTCTCTTGAAAGGTTTTTTGATCATGATTACTGCCCATCTTCTTTAACATCCTCACTATTTAAAGGTAACTTAGAAAGACCTGGCAGGTAGTACTAGTCTTCTGTTGGCATGTAGATTGCAGGAACAGATAAATGAATAAGCTTTAATGCTTCTCAATGTTAAAAATAAATATATTTAGCAAAAATACAGTAAGAGGCCAAAACTATTAAGATGGCCAAGGCTCACTGAATAACCTCAGTAAAGTCCTAGGAATAGGAAGCTTAATCTAATATATAAGCGAAAAACGCTTAATATTTTTTTGAAACTTTCTTAATTTTGTATGGTATTAAGGTTTGTCAGGTTTAGTATTTTCCACTTTTGACTGATGATCAAGATCTCCTTGAGATCTAAGAGGAAACGGAGAATGAGACTACTTTCTTTGTGTTATTGTGATCTTACTGAAACTCCATGGTAGTCTCATTGTTATTTTGTTTTTAGGTGTTTCAAAAGTTCTTCTTCTTTTATAAGTTAATTTAAAGTTTGGAAACTCTGGCAATCTATTATCAAGGATCAAAGTTGCCGTGCTGAGGCGGAAAAGTTACCATTACTCAATTAATCTTTCTACGCGGTTCAAGTTCTGACAATGAGTTTCTTGGCTATGTTAGGGGAAATAATGGGCTTACCTAGGCTCCTTGAAAATTGTAAGTACGCATGTCATGCCCAACGCCTAACTTCAACAAAGGGGTCCAAAAATTCTTAGATATGCCGATTCTTCTTGGATTCTATCAAGGTAACTTAATGCTGTAACACTGAAGTTGGGAAATAAATTTTTACATAAAACACAGCCTCTCATTCAATACAATCAATATTGGTTTATAATCATTGTATACCTAAAAAGATTAAACTTAAGTATTAAATCGTTTAACTATAATTGTTCCTGTGACACCTTGTTTTCACAACTATACTTCCCGCGTTGTTGGGGTTCATTGCTTTATCAATTTTTATTAGGTTTCTTATAGTCTCTATTGTGATTGTAATGAACTTATGAAATCCATATCCTCTGAATTTGCTGAGCACTTAATCACAAAGTAAAAACTCAATATAAACCCTATTCCCTGGTTAAAAAGCTTTTCATCTGATTGGATACTCAAAAGGTCTTGTGATGGAATCTGCAGCAAATTTAAATTAGATTGCCTTTCCAGGTATAAATTATGTTGGACCACTGTCATGAAATTAGTAAGTACTTTTTGGGTGTTTATACAAACCAATATTGGATTTTTAGTTAATTAAATGTCCATGAAGTATTTCAAGTAGTTCAAGCATAACTAATTATAATTTATATCAATTAACATGTTTCAAAAGGGTGGAAGTCTATAGAAAATTAGTTTTTTATCTAATATGCTATGACAATTCCTAAAAAATATTGTTTTTTTAGCTTTGATAGAATGCTAATGCATAGCTAAACTAATAATTTAAGTGGTCACCAGTGTGGCGTCAAGAATTAATTATTCTAGCTTCTATATTAATTAGTTAGATAAGATGCTGTATAATTTTATGATTTCTTATAATTGTTTGATATTAAAAACTCATTCTCTGCCAAATCATTGCCCCTGACCCACTTTAACTCAGAATCCGTGCTGTTCAAATGGAACTTGATGTTGACAATTTATTTTTTATCAAGAATGTGAATTTTTTCTCCCCTGTGTTGGGTATGGCTGGTTGAGGAGCCTTTTGTGGTTAAGTCCGCTACTTCAGGTTTTTTGGTTAGGTTTTTTTCTTTCAGTATGGAGATATTAGTAAGATTCAGTCTGTAGCCTACTATCATAATAAGCTCATCCCAGAGATGTAACTACCCTAGTTATGTTTATAATATGCGGGGTATTAATTGAACGTTTAAGATTTAGCTTTAGTACCTTTGTGGGCCAAAAACCACATGAAGATCATGAAAAACCATTATTTTTTCACATATATTTTCACCCTAAGACAAGCTAATAAAGTCAAGCATGATGGTCGCTTACTCTAGCAGATTTTAACATGTATATTGTTCACAGTCCTTGGATGGTTAACATGTCGTGATTACTTAATCCATCATCTTGTCTTGATACCTGCCAATAAAGAGATTTTTGAGTAAAACCGCAGGTGCTGCTGAAAACAAAGGACCTTAATGAACTAATTCCTGCCTTGCACTAGTTGGCTGAGGGGATGAGAAGTTGGAGGTTTAGGATACCGACGTTTTTTGCCAAAAAATATATAATGACTCATACAGATCCTGTGAAGTACAAACACAAAAAGGTACACGCTGGAAGGCCATATAGCATTTTATCCAAGTGGCTTTATGTTTGAACCAGAAGATAAAAATTATGTGGAGAGTAGTAATTATTACATTGTGACCATTAATAAACATCCTGGAAGGAATAAGATATTTCATCTCATTCAACATACTTTTTCAGTGGTTTGGTCTGATTAGTGCTATAGCATACTACTTGGCTGTATTTTAGAAATGCAGATGATCTAAGGCTTGTAAAATCATCTTGACGGACAGTTAAAGCCACTATAAGTTGAACAAAAGCACTGGGAACTAGTTCTAAAAAATTTTATTGTATGTTACCCCTCTCCCAGGTTTACATTATGGATCTGGGGTATTTTATTGGTTTACCAAGTTGCTCTACTTCTTTCCCAAGCCTACAAGTGTCACTAAGAATAGATGGCTGGTTGTTTATGTATTGTTTCTCTCCAACATAAAGCTCCTAAAGATAATATCCCATACTGAGGGTCTTAGTTTAAATCACATTTATAGAAACAACTTGTCTCAGATCTCATAATAAAATGTGCTTGTCTACCGCTTATCATCCATAAATTATTGGAAAGACTGAGTGCATAAACCAGGTTCTGGAGAAATATCTAAGGTGTTATGTAAACATGAACAAAATGGTTGGGTTGATCTATTGCCAATGGCACATTTTTTGTTATAACAACCTTAAAAACACCTCTACTAGGAAGTGACTTTATATCCAATCACATCTATGATGTTCACTGAAAACCACTGCCTACAACGGAATAAAGAATCTAAAGAAAAAGTGTTTCTTAAGTGGGTGCCATTAGACGCATGCTTTATACTTGGCCAAATTTAAGTTGAGCTTTCTAAATTACAAGAAATTTTTTGACAGAGATTGGATACCTAGTAAACCATTAAAGTTGGAATTTAAGTATATTTTGATGCATCAATATCCTTATATGTACCATATTAATTTCTTTTCACATCGACACTTGGGTCCTTTCAAGGTAGCATAAGTTGTAGGGAAAACGGCTTACCAAGTTGGTCTACCTGAAGAATGTGATATTTATGATATGTTCTATTAGTAGCTGCTGTTTAAAAAAATATAAAGTTTACTACATCATCAGAAGATTATAGAGACAGAATATTCTTATCAAGGGCCCCTGCTTGAGTACAAAGCGTAGTGTTTACAGGAAGATGGCATATCATGGAAGGTTGCAGTACCTAATCAAGTGATCTGCTTAACTTATCTGAAAAAAGCGCTTTAATAACAGTAGAGAATCTAAAGAACGTCAAGAGTTATCTTTGAAATGAGAAGAAGGTGTATCAATAGGTACATACCTGGTGAGTGAATGATTTAAGAGAATATCCTGTCATATTAATAAAATACCTGAAACCTTATAATTAATTTCAGATTGATGAACTATGCTGCAAAGTAAATTTGTCATAAATGTAAACTAAGTGGCAAAAGTTAGTTTGGTTTATTTATATCAAAACAATTTGCAATGATTATTAAATTTGGTTATTGTTATGTTTTTAATCACATGCAAGAAGTAGTTCCAGAATTTAAATAAGTTTTAGTACTATTCCATAAGTTATAGATAACTTGCTTAGTTCAGTGAGTGAATTATGATATATACTTTTGAAATTCTGTTACTAAAACTTCTCAGGTAATAAATTTATTTTTATGCAAACATTATCTAATTCGTTTACTAAAGCTCTATAAATAAAATATACCATTTCAACCTCCCAAAAACCCTAAACAACTATTTTCCAGAGACCTCATCTGTGGTCAAAACCCTCAATCTAACATTCCATATCCTTAAGTTTGCGCGCCAAACTATCAGGGAAGTCATCCCCATGTGCAAGCCCATATAATAGTTGTACAGCCACTAGATAGGGTTAGAACTGCACATAATTTAAATGGCGGATTGAAAAGTGCTTATCAAGGAAAGTTAAATACACAATAAGAAGATTGCTAATTGCTAAGGTTCCAAAGCTAAGTCCAGCGCTGCAGCATCTGTGGCTTCATTTCTTGGGTCCTAGTAAATAACAAAATTGCCAAAGTATATTACATAGTAATTTGTGTATTAAGCGTTAGAGATACTAGTGAATTTTGAGAGATGAAACTGCTTATAAAAAATTTAATGGTTAACACCTACACTTGTTAGTTATTCTTAGTATAATTATGATTAGTCAAAATATTTGAGGGTTAAATGATAAAGGTAAATCCTGAGCCTTCAAATTAATTGTTGTTGAATCATCTTCAATTGGCTTATCAGCTTAATGGTTATTATCAAAGAAATTTTATTTTAGTGTTGAGGCGGTCAAGCTTTGAGGTATACTATTGCTAATTTTAATCAGGCCGCATCATCAAAGAAATAAACTATACCTTCCATTGTTGAGGAATGACGCCAATTAGATTTGATCAAGGTACTCACTTTAATCAGGTTGAGGCCCAATTTTTTTAATATTTGCGATGTATGGGAGCATTGTTATTACCAGACAAAGCCTGTATTATGACACTCACCAACTTATCCTTCAGTTCTAATCCTTAGGCGCATCTAGTGTTCTTCTCAATTAAATTAAATCCTCAGTTGTGCTAGTTCATGGTTAGCTTCCCCAACCAGATTAACAGGGCTAGTCTCTGAAAATTATACCCAGCATCAAAAAATCCTTAGCCACACAGTTACCCTTAAAAGGAAAGTGTACTAATAGAAACAAAGAATAGGCCATATCAACCTGGCCTACATCAATATATGCTAATAAGCTTTTTAATTTTCATGGCTTTGTAAATTACTGCTGCAACTATTATTGACTACAGTTAAGAAGCAACACTGTTTTACAAGCTACAACATAAAGGTGCATATTGGAACTTCTTGGCTATAAGCTATACTTTATTATGTCAAATGAATTTATCACATGCGCCCTTGTTCCCATCTTCCCAGATTTCTTATAAAACTCTTAAATTTCACATATGGCAGTCACTTAATACTTAATTCAGTACCTACTTATTTGCAATATAACACTCAACTACTAAAGAAGCACATATCCAGAAATTTTGCAGAAGTGAAGATTTTCTGATTAGATAATAAAACCTTGCCATAGAGTTTACTCCTTTATAACTTAAGCCCTTTGTGGAGGAAATAGTATTCTAAGAATACACTGAAAACGCCTCCATAAACAAATTGTATAAGTAAATACCTAATTTAAGCACTGATAGATGGTAGAACAATCTAACAGAAATAATCTTAAGTTAGAAGATCAGTCAAACTCAATACCATTGCTGACAGGGTGTCTAGAATTTCAAAAGAGCCCAGTCAAGTAAGCAACTTTTCATATTATTGTATAGGCTTAAGGATTAATTAGCCATCTATGTAATTTCTTGTTTAAGTTAAATTTGCCTTCAAATACTTTAGACAAAAAAAATATACTATGCACTAGAATTAAGTTTCCTAACTTTATATGACCAATGTTTAATGTTTCAGGGTTCAACTATAAAGCTAAACATGGATGAGTGGTAGCATAGCAGGTAATTCCTGCTCAACTATGGGTCAGGTTTTAATTTGACACAGGTTCAAAACCAGCACAGGCTAAAAAAACTTGGCGTGGTATATTTTTCCCAAGGTTGACCCACCTCGTTTACTTTTTTATAAAGCTAGACAGGACTTTTCACCCCTTTAGATCTTAAAGCGGCATCAATCCTAGGGCTCTGCCACAAACCAAGATCATTGCCTAGTGCAAACCCTAGATGTATTATCAGTAGTTCAGCCCCTCCCTTTTTAACCTGACCCACCCCACAATTAACAACAAGTCCTAACCCTTTACTATCTCTAATTCAGCACAGCATTATGTGTAAAATTATGTAGCCCCGCACTGGCTTTAGAAGTATAAATAAAGTGTGTGGGTTAAAGTCAAACCCACCTTTTTTGACAACAGCTCAACTATTAACAACATTAGTTCTAAAATATTTTGCACCTTTAGAACTCAGGTGACATGAATTTATATATGGAAGTTCTTATAAGTAAAAGCTCAGGTAAAAATGGTATAAAATGAGCTTTAGAGTGAACAACAAATCTTATTATTCAAGGTAGAATCAGATGATCAAAACATGTGATCAGATGATTTAAACACAGAATCAGATGATCAAGAACTATAACTAAAATATTGACTCTTAAAATCTAAATCAATAGTATAAGCAGGCTAATTTAAGGCATTTAAGCTATACTATTCCCTCGCCTCATCCCATTGGTATTGTATCCAACGGCCTACACATTTTACGTTGTTAGGTTTTTTAGTTTCCTGGGTTTTTTATATTGTGAATATCCCATTCTATATACATCTTTTTAAGCTAAAAATCCACCTTTTGAAGACTATTTAAGTGATAATGTAGTGCCACTACTATTGATATTTGATTTGTTTGTGGTTTTTTTTAGTACTAGATGGTCCCAATGTTTGTGGTTTTTCTTTTGGTAATTGCGTTTATATTTTATCTAAGTTAATCCAGACACTCAAGTAGTTGCAGTTATACATCATGGAAGCACTCACCACAAATCTTTTTTAAAATTAGACTAAACTTTAAAGTTAATTGCCTTCTTATTATAAGAGCATTATGTGCCTTAAGGATTCTAACATGGTTACTTATGCATACAATTTGGAAGACAAATTTTTCTTGGCATGTCAGTTCTATGACACAATTACCCAACTTAGAATATCTTTATGACGTTGTTGGTTCATGTTCTTCTGGTTTTGTTTTTGTTAAACACAAAGCAAAGCTTATCTAGCTTGTTTATCTTGCTCTTTACAGGTTTATCATGTATTACCCTCTTTACCGTCATAAACCAGGATTACCTGCCCACGTGTCACAACCTATAAATCCATTTAGATGCACAGGTAGGCATGGTAGAAACATCAAGAGCCCCATAATGTAAACTCCAATATGAATATTTCACTTCTTGCTATAATTTTAAACTTACAGAGTAAGAGGTTGATAACGGTGAGTATATATATAATGGACCTTTGAGATTCTCAGAAGCAGCTATAAACTGGCAGAACCATATACCTCTTCACAGTATAAAGGCATTAAACCACTTGGGACTTCCATTGACCCATTTAGGGGATCTGAGACGCATTATGGATTAACTTTTGAGGATGATATTCTCTCTGTCTGACTTCCCATTCTTACACCCACTCATAATCCTAAAACCTTTATTTTTTTGAATCAGCAAAATTTATTTTCAGAGATTAAAAACTCCGCGTTGAGTTTTGATCTTTATAAATGGAGCACAACAAGCATAAACTTTCTTTCAAACAGTGGTCTTAAATAGGAGCACCCTCATCTAGAATAAATTTTATACTTAGGGTAACTCCAAAAGAATTTATTACAAATCTAATATGAAGAATGGCTAATTCAAATGAAAAGGTTTATGAGAGTAATAAATTATGGTGACAAGTTTGGATAGGAAAAAATGGAATGTTCCATAATGAACAAGTATTGAATCCTTAAAAAATAATTTAGCTGATTATATTTTATTGTTGTATGCATTTCAAAAATATGATATTAAGACCTCCATTTGGATTTTTTTAGAATAGTGGTTTTTTTTTTTAGTACTAGATGGTCCCTAGAATAGTTTTTTTAATTTTGGAAATTATTGCTTATCTAAGTCAATCTTTCCACTAGTTCAACCCTTAATAACAGCACCCTGATAGTGATAGAGTGTTGTAATTTCATATTTGTCAATAAATACATACCTAAAACAACCTCAGTTTCAACTATTCTATAAAAAACCTCACACACTATGGTGTTAAAAGTAGGCGATGATGGAATAAACCTGCTAGCTTCAATTATAAAAGTATATATGGTTGTAACTTCTGCTCAAATCGCTGAAGAGTTTAGTTTTTTAATTTACTATAGATATCTACATGCCAATTACCTATACAGAAAACTCAAACCCATTCCTTACTCTACATGATTCCATACATAAAGTAGACTTTGCTTTGTAATCTGTGGGTTCTATTTTGGGTGTTCAGTGACCTACACTTACACCCCAGTAAACTCTTTGTGGGATCCAGTTTTTAACAAAATAACCAATACCACAGCTTCATGATCATGTTGCGTATCCACGCTCTTAGAACTTGGGTAAGACTTTTGACCAACAAAGCTTGGCAGGCTCATATCAGACTTTCCTAGTGTGTGAGTCATGGGATTTCATGTCTAACATCATCACTCAACATTTTCTTTCCTCAAGTTGCACCTCTTTTGTTGGCACTCTTGAGTCAAAGACCATTAAGCGTTGTTCTAGTGCAATATTTCCTACTTCTCATACTTTTGAAAGCGTGTATTGAGTCATCCATATTTCGCTAGAGTTTAACTGGTAGCTCAATCACATTCTAAACCTTCTTGCTTGACCTCAATATTTTTATATCACTACTGATCCACTGGTAAATGTGGCAATCTAGTTAACTCAAATGACCCTACAGTATCTCCTATCAAGTATCATTAATATATATAACTGAAGCAAAACTTCGTTTAACACCTGTGTTGTGTAGACATGTCTGAGGTTTAACATTTTCTGACCCCTTAAATGCACAGTCAGCGTCCTTGCTATATGCATAAGAGCTAAAATGTCATCATAACTTTCAAAAATTCAATAGATATACCGCTCAAAAATCCAGCAGTCATAGAAACTTTTTAAATGTTTGTTCCCTCCATGACACAATTATATTTGACTGTGTTTATTTAATGTTCACTGTACACATTACTGTTGAAGGTTAAAAATTTTTAATTAATGCCCTGGTGGGTATTGATTTTATATATATTATTATTGATCTGAAAGTTGAGCAGGCTCTGGATCTTAAAGTAACAACGGGTACAAATCTTATGGGCCCTTCACGTATCCCTATAAAAATGTTCCCTTTTATAAGCCCCCAGTTTGTGACTCATGACCATGAGTTTCTGGCCAACTTCTCTTCCATCCCTGAATATAATCAAATCTCCTGGTGGTTAATTAAAGGCGCCACCAGTCAGCACCATTGACCTAGAAGGGATCATGTTGACTTTAACTTAAAACTCCACTAAGGCGAGGTCCTCTCCTCCCTTCATAATCAACAAGTGAATGTAGTGGTGTCAAAGATAGAGCATTTATCTACTGACGTTGTACCTAAATTTCCTACTTTGCAGAAAATTCTGGAGCTTTTTCTGCCCATGTTTCTTGTGAAAATTGCTAATCATCCCCCAACCACTTAGTATTTAGCATGAACTTTCAATTGAAATTTTACTTAATTAAAATCAACTGCCTGTTGTATCCAACATGGCAAAGGAGGATCATGCTTTATAAAATATGACTAGACGACATTTTTGAGAATGGAAGAATGTGTAAGAAAACTGTAAAATTTCACCCAATGATTTTGCTTAGGAACTAGATGGCACACTGCAACCACACACCAATTATGGCCACGTTAATAACGTTATAATCTATATCATATTCTTTTCCCTTGTGTCTGCTATTTCTTAAACAATTTCCAAATTTAAGGTTTTTAAAATTTGACTTTGTAACGCTTTATGTAAGATGTGGTTTAAGTCTGACTAAGAATGGTTGACTGCAATCTGAAATTGTTAATATATTTTACAGCCTAAGCCATGCCCTTTAAATAAAAAAACCCGTTCCAGACATTTTCCAGCGCCTTACTTATATTTTCTTGGTGGATCTCAGGCTTACCTGCGCCATCGCCTATATTGATTATATCCAGATCCACTCGTCCAAAGAAGAGCTACATGAAAAAAATTGTTGGATGTTTTTCAGCCCTTCACAAGAAGGCCTATATGCCAAATTATTTAAATGCTAATCTATAAAGATGAATTAAAATAAATTGGAAATCTGGTAGTCTAGGATGTTTAAGCTATTGCGGCTTATAAAGGGAGCAATTTTTGGCCCACTTCTGTGATGCAGAAAAAACTGCTAGCTTTCTTAGATATGCTATCTTCTTGCATATGTTCTCACCATTCATTTTTGAGCTTTCATCACCTTTATACCAATAAGCTGACAAATGTGCCTTCAATTGAACCCCTGAATGCCGATAAGCTTTTTTATACAAAAAATGAGGTCTTCACCACCACTACTGTTCTTTTTCAGGCTGACAAAAATAAGCCCTTTATTGTGGCTTGTGATGCCTCAGACATTGCTGTTGGCACTGTCTTGTTGCAAAAGCATCATGTTTAATAACATCTAGTGGCTTAATCTACTGAGAGTTTTCATAGCTAAGAACTTTTTTTGAAACAGTACTAAGTCATCTGCCGTCGTCTGGTCCCTGATGCACTAGCGTTAACTTTTATAAGGGGCAAGCATACTGTAATTTTATGCACAGACCAAAGGTTGCTCACCTACAAAATAACAGAAGTCTGAATACATGCAGACCAAAAAGCATTATATTATGCTTAACTTCGCCTATCAATATGAGCTGTTAAGGTGTGCGCCACATCTTGACGGATATCTTTATCTGAAATCCTCTTTTTGGCCCTGACTTTAATGATAACTCTGAGTAAGTCACTGTAATCCCCTTATACAGATTTTGATTCTCCCCTCCTGCTAATGCTAGAGTTACACCTCCACACTGAGCCTTTAATCCAAACCTCATGTTACTAAGCCACCCAATGTCCCTATAACCTCCTCTGAGCCTTCTGGTCAAGTGAGAAAAAGCAATACTACTTATAAATTCATTTGAAGCTGAAAGAACTCTCCTTGACGTAGTTTTGGAGACTCAAGCTTCAGACCCTGAAAGTCTTAACCTCCTGAACAAAAAAATGACGCTGGTAAGGCTCCATCTGGATACTATTACCAAATTATAATAGGTTGCTTTTTCCATGATAAAGTCTAAGTTCCCTCTTTATTACGTTTTTGTGTTATAAAAGACCATGGTGATACCCCCACAACGGGGCACCTAGGCGTGAAGAAGTGAATCAACTTGATTAAACATGGGTGTAATTGGATTGGACTCACAAAGTATGTTCCTGCTTAGGTGGAACAATGCTCAAACTGTGCCTATTCCAAGTTCAAACGGACAGGAAGAGATGGTCTCCTCCACTCCCTGCAACAATTAGAAGGCCCAAAGACTTCAAACTTATTTGATTTTATCATGAATTATACAAGTCAAAAAGGGTTTGATGCCACTATGGTAGTGATTTACATATACACAATATATGCCATTTTTATTCCCTGCTTAACATCAATGTCAGTGGTGAATAACACACAGCTACTAGTCAAATATGTCTTATCCCAGTCTGGTGTCCCATAAGAGGTTGTTAGTAACAGAGGTCCACAGCTTACCTTAAGATTCTGGGAAACAGATTGTGAGATCTTAAAGATCAACCTTATAGGTCGTCAGCCTACTAACACCTAATCTAATGGTTTGACTGAAAAGACCAACAAGTCATTAGAGCATTACCTCCAGTGCCAAGCCATTGCTTCCAATGGCAACTAGACATTTGATCTTCCAATGTTTTAAAATATTCAAATATGTACTATATAATTCTGGTGTGTCCTCCTTTTTTGAATTTTAGGCACAATACAGTATTTACCATTGGAATAAATATTCAAGATGAAGTACCAGAAGCTGAAGAGTTCGCATCAAATAAAATAATTATTAAGAAATGCATAAACAACTGAAAAAACGATAAATAAAATTAAAAAAACTGCTGATAAGAAATGGCGCATGACTTAGCATATCTTGTGAGTGAGTTGGTTATGGTTGAAATATGAATTTGCATCTCTGTTGCTATGCCATAAGATAGCTTGCAAATGCGCATGCCCTGATGATTTCCATAACTTTAACAATAGGTATCGTCATATTGACTTTCCTAAACATTATTATTCCACATAGAATTTTGTTCTTACTCTCTATCACTATTAAAAGGCAACAACCCATCCTATTATGTAACTAATTTAGGTGAGGATTCTTCTTGGTTTAATATGGCAAAGTTTTTTGTTCATGGTGCATCAAACATAGCATAAAGTATTTTTTGCCTTGGAGAGGATATCCCGCTTATGAAAATAGCTGAGTCACCTGCAGGCTTGTGCCAAAAATTGGGAGATAGTTGCAAATTTTCACAAAACTTACTTAAAGACATCAGCACCACCTATTTCAAGTCAGCTTCCGTTAGAGCAATTAAACTTCTATCCCCCCACATGAACTACAACTTTGCAAAAGCCCATTAAAGGGGAGTGTACTCTATCCTTTTTCAAAAGGTATTGTAAGGTTCTTAGATGAATCTATCAAGTCAAGAATAATTTGCATCCTTCATACAAAAATGCACTAGCCCGAGGGCTGTGCTATTGACCCAAATAGGGATCTGGGACAAACTTTGGATGAACTTTGTGTAGATGTTATCCCTCCCTATCTGACTTCCCCCACCTTACATCCAACTCTCAATCCCAAACCATTTATAATTTCTTAATCACCAGAACTCTTTTTTCAGATATTTTTAGCTCTGCATGAAATTATGATTTATATACAGGGAGCATGAAAAAACTCCTCTTTTAAATAGAGCGCTCAACAAAAATAGCTTCTGTTGGAGACTGCTACTTATGGTAAGACCATTTGTAAAGATAACGTACACAATAAATCTCAAATAATTAGTAAGTCAGATAAAAAGATTTACTAATAGGATCAACTGATTTGACAAGCTAAAATGATGCCCATGTTAAATCTGACATTTGAAACAAGTTGGATCCTTCCTAAATAGTGTATTCAATTAAATTTGATTGTTAAATATAATTTCAAAAGATGTCATTTATCCCCTCAATAGAACCTATTTAAAATTGTGATTGCTCTAAATTTTAGATAATGCCACTCATCTAAGCCCACCTCCACAGATACTCAACTCTGAACCTAGCACCCTGCTAATGATATGGTGATGTATAATTTATATTTCTACTAAAAATTCAAAATGTCCCAGTTTTATCGATTTATTTTAAGGTTTGTTTTAATGTAATAAATGAGTAGGAGATGAAGAAATAGCACCAATCAGTTATAATTGAAGGAATATCTATATTTGGAACTTCTGCATAAATAATAAAAGTTAATTTATTTTTTTCTTTCTTGTAACAATCACTTTAGTTACTACAATTTGATTCAAACAGCAAATTTGGATAATCACACACAGGAAAGATGGGCGACTTTAATAACAAAAATAATACAACATGGGTGAGCGTCGCAGCAAGCGGTGCGCTTAATGGTGCAACTAAGGGCAAGAAACGCCCTGGAGGGGGACCAGGAACCCAATCTGCAAAGAAATCGCAAACTCAGACACCATCTGGGCTTATGGTATATACTGTAAAGCACATGCAATACATGTACATTCAATTCAACCAACCTTTGTCAAAGGTGGAACATGGGATCAGACTCTTCCTTGGGGATGAGTCACCAACCCTGTGGGAGAAAACATGTGAGGCACAACCCTCACTTTTCCCTCACGCAGTGTACATAGCCACCAACAACATGGGCTGCGGCTGGATTGATATTGGTTTTGAAACAGTCAATGAAGCCGATGCTGCAGCAAAAATCTGCGTAGAAATTGCCCTCCCTGAGGGCAAAAAAATTGTGTGCACCGCACGCACCAGATGGAACAAAGCAAACACTTTGTTCATCTCCTTTGACTCGCTCCCCACCAACCTTCCTCATAAGGTAATCGAGGAGGAGCTCCTCAAAGGTCTTGTGGCCTATGGAGAAATCCAACAACTTGAATTACAGCAATTTCGCTTAATGCCTGACCTGTGCACGGGCAAAGCTATTGCTGTAATCAACCCCTTCCCAGAAGTGGAAGAGGATTTATCCAGAATTCCCCACACAGCAGAAGTTCACTTTGCAGATGGGGGCCAGTCAGCTGTATTCTGAGTTACACCGGAACGCGCACCACCCATTTACAACCACTGTGGCTCACTGGGCCACAAGGAACATGTATGCCCTGTAAAAGAGGGCTTAATGGAAAATGATTTTAGTGAAGAAGCTATGGATGAAGATAATGAAAACTTCGCCAAAATGACGATGGTCACCACCCATTCCGCTGGGGTGAAGATGGACTATACTCCATCGTGGACCCAGTTACAAGTAAACAGCGTAAAGCAGCACAAAAAGCCCACAAGAGAGCAGTGGCTGAAGCGGCGGCACACGCGGAATCCGCCATTAACCACGGACAAATTCAGGAGGATATTTTGGATATTCACCAAACCAGCCAATCAGAACAATATGCCCAGGTCGAAAATTTTCACAATAACCAAACTGAGCCACAAAGCGTCATCAGTCATGCACTTACTGAGGAACAATGCAACTGCAATTTGGGTGAAAATGCGGTACACAATGCAACAAAGTTGAACCTCAAAAATATAAAATCCATTCAACAACCCGCATCAAATCAACATGAGACCTGTGCAGGAAAAGTTGATGCAAATGCAAAAAACCGCAATTCCCTTGAATCATTGAGTCAGATCAAGAAAACCAACAATTGCAGTGAAAGAGTTGGAGTACAGATGCAGAGCATGGCCAAAATGAGCCGCGGTGGGATAGGACCAGAGGGTCCTCCCAACCGCTCCTGAGGCGCAATGGGCACCTCAGTGTCAATAGTGACATTAAATATTGCGGTAGCCAGGGCTCATACGTCCCAAGCCAAAAAGCTGGCATTCCTGCAAAAACCTCTTGTAGACATCTTGGCCATCCAAGAAACCCACTGCCTACAAGGGGAACAAGAATCCTGGTCAACCAGGGTCGCACCATCACAATCAGTATGGACGTCTCACTGTGGGGTGATAGTCCAAACAACAAAAAATTTAAAAATTACAAATTCATCATCACACTTGCACGGTCGAGTCCTGATAGCAACAATCACATGCCAAGATGAAATAATTTCGTTAGCATGTATCTATGCACCGTGCACTGCAACTGAGAGAAAAAAAAATTGAAAAAATTTCTACCCTCACCCTCCCACCAGATATCAACATGTTAGGTGATTTCAACTGCAGGGATAACCCCAATACAGATTGATGGCCTAATCCCAGAGATAACCCACCTGGACACATTGAATATCACATAATGAAGGCATCTCTTGGCTTACAGGATGCTCTTCCTCCCAATTCACCAATCCTTCCCCATATGACAAGACCCAACATACGTGAGGGACTGCTCATATCAATGAGTCATATTGACCACATCCTCATCCCACAATCCCACCACTAAAGAATCACTAAATTTACAATAAAAAAGATCTTTTTTCTGATCACCGATTAGTTACGGTGCAGTTAGCACCAACCCAATCTCACCCTCAGGTGTCGCCTTGGAGAAAGCTTCACCCAGAAAATATAAGATTGCCTGAGATATCTGAATGGGTTGAAAACAAGGCTACAAACCCAGAATTCACAGCCCCATTCACTTTGGATCCCATTAGAACATGGGAAAATTTAAAAAAAGATTTAATCAACAAAACCTGACATATTGCATCATGCAAGTACATTGCGGACATAGCCACAATCAAGCGTACCTTGGCAAACTAAACCACCTGGAAATAAATACTCCGAGATCTGGCTATAGCCCTAATTGGGGACGCAAATGGGCAGAAATTTCAGCCTGACTTAACAATCTCATCTTTGAACAGCAACACAGAATTAAAGTATTGAACAAAGATAAGTTCATAAAAGAAGGCGAAACCTGTTTGACATACTTTTTCCATCAATTCCACTCCCGCGGAAATCAGTCCATATGCACACAGGTCCACAAGACCAACGGCACTGTGGCAACTGACCCTGAGGAGGTCAAGGCAGAAGTACACCGCTATTACACTGAATTATATTGCGATATGCCAACAGATCCACAAAAAATTAAAGAATTTATTCAAACTGCCAAGATACAAAGTACACCACCAAATTACAATATACTATCCCTTATCACATGGGAGGAGCTTTGGGAAACAATTCGCGGTGCACCACGTAGGAAATGCCCAGGGCCTGATGGGATACCCTACGAATTTTACAAAAAATATTTTCAACAAATCGCCCCCCTCCTATTGGCGTCAATGAACCAGAGTTTGTTGGAAACAAGCCTATTACCAGGAGGCCATGAATCCTACGTTATAACCTTGTATAAAAAGGGTGACAAGTTGGACCTGGCCAACAGGCGCCCAATTGCACTCTCCAACACTGACACAAAAATTCTAACAAAAATTCTAGCAGCTAGATTAGGCGCAATTGCATCTGACGTCCTATCACCCAACCAGTTTGGGTTTATACCAGGGCGTTCAATATGGAACAACATTCACCCTGTTGCAAATATTTTCCAACCAAAGCAACTAGTGCCCTGGTCTTCTTGGATCGGGAAAAGGCGTATCACCGTGTTAGCTGGCCATACCTAAAAGAATGTCTACATGCCTTCAAACTCCCACCAAGGTTTATAAAATGGGTGATGCTCCTAACAGAATCTGCAACCATGGCTGTATGCAGCCCTGGATTCCTAACAAACAAAATTAAACCACACAGAGGTCTCAAACAAGGGGATCCCCTCAGCCCACTGCTATACAATTTTAGCTTTGACCCACTCCTCCGAGTAACTGACTCACGTCTCAGGGGATAACCGCACAAGGACAACCAACAGTCAAGATACTGTCCTTTGCAGATGACTGCGTAGCAGGTATAGCAAACAATGAAGATGCCCAACAGCTGGAACACACTCTAGAGGAATACTCCAAGGTGTGCAATGCATCGCTCAACAAAAGGAAGACAGAAATAATCCTCTTAGGCAAATACACAAACAGTTTGGGCCACATCAGAACCTCACACCAACACTCGAATAAAAAACCTAACTATTTTACCCTTTGCAACACCTCCCACCACCACTCCTATCCGACACCTTGGAATCTGGCTAGAATCAGGGGTCTATGCTAATGAGACAATGGAAAGTAATCTGTTACAACGGGTATCCAAACGCGTCGCCTCCCTCAAGGGAAGAACCCCAGGATTAACAGGACGAGTTACAGTTGCTAACTCGCTCATCCTCCCAATACTGTGGTACCAGGCCCATGCGATAGCCTTCTCACCTACCTTTATAACCTCAATTCGCGCGCTTATCCAGGGCTGGCTGTGGCCTGGCTCTCACCCTCTTATAAGGATGGAAACACTATTTGGCCCACGCTCAAGCGGAGGCATGGGACTAATAGATTTTGAGAGCCATGCCAATCACATCCTAGGTACCTGGATAAAGGAAATTCTTGCTTCAGACCTCCTGCAACAACATTGGTCCAGAGCAGCAAGGTCTAACTTTGCACAGGCGCTCAAACTAACCAACCCACATAGTCCACCCAGACTACTTTTATACCTTGCCAAGCACCCTACTGCATTGGGTCCGCATGGAACCTCCCCTCATTTCAAACATATCATCTGAACTATCCGCCATATGGGATGGACCATAGAGAACATGGGTACTATACAGGGAAGGGGACGACCCAGCCCCCAATTCAAATTAAGAAACCCAGAAAACCACCCCCAGAGGGATATGCTCGCAACAACCCCAAGCATAGCTAGGATAGAATACCAAGATATGCTGGACATTCCCTATGATTTAACCACACAGAAAGCAATGTGGAAAATGACTCACCACCCACTCCTACAACCAAGGATAAGAGCAAACGCCTGGCGCTGTTTGAGAAGGACCTATAGGACGGCGGACCGCTCCAACTCCCTCCACAAAACATGTGCAGTATGTGGAGGGGAGGGATCCCTACATCACTGCCTAGAAACATGCCCCCCAACCAAAGCCATATGGCAGGAAGTCACACGCCTGCTCAAGATTCAAAACGAACAGGAATTCTCAATATCAAAGAGTATCTTCGCGCTCCAGATCGAGTCACCAATCCCATCTACACTCCGCTCCCTAATAATACCCATTGCAATGTGGACAATACACAAAATTGCATTAGATGCGTTCAAGGGCACGGTTCCAACCATTCATGGGATTATTAACAGATTCCATGTCCACTTACTAGAGCACTTCCAAGCCTGGCTCTATGGATATATAAGACCAAGACAAAAAGCGCTCATAGAATCATGGTTTCCACTCTGGTTCCTCCACACAGACCCTTTCCTCCACACCTGCTCCATAGCAGGGGAAACCCCCTCGGAGTAGTGCATCAACCCCCTCATACCTGGCAGTCCCGCTGGCAACAGGGGTAACTTGAGTACCCTGGGGTGCCCAATTTTTATATTTCTTAATTTTTATATTTCTTAGTTATTCTCTTAGTTTCACATATATTTGGTAATGTCTGTCCCCTGGTCAGCTTACCTCGGTTACATAAAATAAAAAAAGTTAATTTAAAATGTACTAAAGATACCTAACAACCACTATCACCTGTGCAGAAAACTGAAATTCTTCAATTTTACACGATTTACGCTCATAAGCAAATTGTCACCTTGTTATATGAGGCTGCTGTTGTGAGGTTTCAGGCACCTACACTTACATCTCAGTTTTCTCTTGGCACTCTCCAATCATATAAGTATTTATGCAAAATTATGACAGGCTCAATAATTCAAAAGTCAACACAAAGATTTTCAAATTCCTAACTATTTAATGGTGGTTCAAGATATGGTTACTAATTCAAATTTTAATGACTATGAGTGGACTTGACTCAAGCGCTATTAAGAAAGGTAGTCATTGTAATTAATTTTCTAAATTATAAAAGTTGTCTATCATATTAATTAGTTGAAACAGCCTTTTTCTTACTCAAAAACATCCTCCTTTCCATCCTCTAGTTCAGTTACTAATATTCAATCTTCTCTCTCTTTCTTATCGGTGTAACTTTCCAAGAAATTTATACAGCTAATAAGTAAAACACAATCATCCACTGTAGTTTTGCTCTGATGTCATCAGATTCCCTGCCAGCTGCCCCAGTGTGGGCAGTGGAGAAACCCCCCTGCCATTTTCTGTCCAACAGGAAAACGCGCAATTACTGGCTCACCTAATCACACCAAACCCTGGGATGATTCATTCCTCCCAAGGATCTCAACGCCCACCTCGCTTAAACCCAAGCTGTGCCCCATTGACTCATGGTGCTCCCCATAGAAACATGTAATCCAGCCTTAGGGTCAAATATGGGAAACTTTTCCAACACAACGACCAAGCCATTATCAAAAATGGCTCAGATGGTGATGAATCTCGCCTGTTTTATTGGATTCTGCCTCTGTAAGGGGTAATTCAATATCAGCTTCATCTGTGAAGCTGATGCTGCCACTTCAGCAATGGTGCCCCTGGTCTTCCAGGATACTCCTTTCCCAACAACTCAAACTAAGCTTCCAGTGGAAACCTTTTTGGTGGTTCAGTTAGCTGGTTTGCCTACCCACCTTCCCCCTGAGGTGCTCCACCAGAAGCTGAAGGAAGGTTTGGCAGCCTATGGCTCCAACCCCATCTTGAAATTTATGGTCCCAAATGGAGCCACATGCCTCGCTGGGCCTCGGGTGTATGCCACAATCAGCCCTGAAATGAACAAATTTGTCCCATCAACTCCCCCTCGTGCTGCTATCCCCTCTGCCCATGACCATCCGTTCTGGGCCTACGTCAAGGGCGGATGGACAATTTGTCCATCCTGTTTTGAGTTTTGACACTTAAAATGCAAGTGCCCATATCTAGAAGCTTCTGATGGCACTAATAGTTCATCTGACGGCTACCAATCTGCCGCCCACTCCACAACAATTTAAGAATGGGTAAAATCCTATCCCCCCTCCCCCAAATCCTGTTGCTGCAACTACACCTGCAGCCACCAATCAGCCTCCACCTTGCCCCAGTGCCACACATGATTCTTCGAATCAAGCGCAGGATGGACCCCATTTCAATTCCATGCAACCTCTAATAAATCAACCAATCCTCAACCATATGCTGACTCCCTAATTCAATTCTCCATAACCCATGGGAGTTTTTGGATACAAATTGCGAATCAGGTAATATTATAAAAAAACATTACTGCAAGTTGACCAGTTCTGTAATGCAAAATGGGATGCAGAATTCCCCCTCATTTATATGCCTCAAAGCCAAATTCCAAACCATTCCACAGTGACCAGCAGCTCACAGTAGAAACAGCCGCCACACCAGATTGCCATCCCCTCTGCAAAGCCGCCGCCAAATCAGTGGCAGTGTTCGCAGGAGGAATTCTACCTCCTATTATCCCCTAAAATTTCTCTTCAAAAAATAAGATTATGGTGAAACAACTACACAAAAATGTCACTGATGCTATCCAGAATGTGGTAATGGTAGCACAGAATTTGAAAGCTAAGATTACCCAAACCAATATTGCCACATTTGTTAAACTACCAGATGCCCACATTAAAGCCAAAAAAGCTTTAGATGAATATATTACTGCCATTTTTATGGTTGGCAATTACTTGGAAGCACCAATTATCAAATTTAAAACCACATACTGCCAATGCCCCAACGCCCTTGATATCTGCCTTGTCACGCACCCTACTCTGGGAAGAAATACTGCTGCTGAAAGATGAGTCCTATGATCCCCCTCTCCTTCCGCCATGGAGGGATAATTGATCTCTGCTGCCCACCTGGTTGGTTGTTTTTGTTCGATGTGTTACATTCAATCACTCATCTGTGCGTTTTGTTTGAATCAATTAGTTATGTTACTTTTTAGTTTTAATTTTTAGTTTGTTAATGTCCGTCCTCTGGTTGGCTTACCTCAATTAGATAAAAATAGTTGATACAGATTGAAAAGGTGTGCCACGTGAACTCTAAATCTTAGATATGTTAGTGGTTTGACCCTTATGACCCTTATGACACATAGTCAGTGCCCATGTCATATACCTGGCTGCTGCTATCACGCCAACCCAGCTTTTATGCAAAAACAAGAAAAATAGAAACTTTTCTTAGTTAAGAAATCAATGCCAAGTGTTTAATTATACAAGGACTTTGATGAAAAATGACTGCAATTATCTCTTTATCATGTGCATGTAACGGTTTAAAGTCGCAAGTAACATTAAACTATTTAATAGAAACTAGGGCAGGGTTACTTTATTGATTGCAAGTAGTTTAAGCGTTGGATCTGATAGTCACGCCATGCACACCTGTTATGATGGCTTTATGCAATCTGATGGGAACTCTCTCTTTTTGTATCGCCTCAGTTTGTTGCAAAGATCATGAGTTTTTAGACCAACTTTTCTGATACTATCAAAGCTCATATACACAATGATCTCATGAGTAGATTGGTTAAGTCTTGGGGAGCAACTCGTGCATCCTGATTGGGTGGATTTCCATTTTTAGACCAAGAAAGGGAAGAAACCGGCGGTCATCCCCCTTATCCCCTGGGGGACTTAGCACATGAGGAAGATATAAAGGCGAGTGAAGGCCTATCCCTTAAAGATCATGTCATTTTCCTCATGTTAACTACCCATAAGCTGGTGCAGAGAACCCAGGGTGTTCGTGGGGAAGTGGTGGCGGCCAGGGACCTCTGTTAGCAGAGGGTTAACATCAATTCAACCTCGATAATTTGTCTCCATAAGTTCAATTTTTGATAATGTTTTTAAATAAGATCCTCCAAGAGTAAATCTAATATTTCATTTTTAGGCGTGGGTGATCTCATCCGCCGTGTTCCTATGCCACCAATTGTCATGAGACCATTCCTGATATGTATGACTGCAAAAAATTCTTTTCCAGACTCAATGGGACCTTCTATACGTGGCCTGGGAGTGGGTGAACCCAATTACCCTCTTTACAAAGCAACGCTGATTTGGCTAGCAAAATAATGTCAGGAGGGAAAGTTGGTGGCAAACAGTGAGCGTGAGTTAGCTGTCAAGGTCAGGGTTTGATATGGCGCCGTAGATTTTATTAGCCCCAATATGTTGCAATTGAATTGGAAATATTCCCAACAGTGAATGTGATCATTCAGTTCCCAAATTTGTTCAAAAGATTATAATTCAGCGACCCTGACAGGTTCTTCTGCCACTTCATTTTTCATTTTTTTATACTTTTTAACACTCTCAGTAAAGAGTATTACCCAAATAAAGTTTCAAATTTCATTCTAAAACTTAATAGTCCACCAGAAGTTTTGCAACTATGGCCGCTAATTTTAAAAGTATGTGGCAGGCACTCGCAACTGACTTCCTATTATTTCGTCTGTCACTATGGATGGCTGTAACAAAGGTATTCTTGCTGGAGTTCATGGTGTTCACTATCCAGAGTTTCAGGATGGTCTTATTATTAGCAGTACAGTCCACGACATATGGAACGACCCAAATTCTCATCCTTCTCCATACTGCCCTATGGGTGGGGTGCTGCATTTTGTTTTGTTTTATGAATGGAAGATTTGACCATCAGTGATGGTGGTGCCTGCATAGGGGCTAGTCCATTCATGGGATCGCAGGTTTAATGCTCAGATTAGAAAATATCTCCTGTCCCAAACACTAGTAGGGTCTACCAACAGGTTGAGTTGAGGAGGACCCATGGTTTCCCATATCCCTCTAGTGGAGAGGCATGATTGCTGCAAACATGGGGGTGTTGTGTGTTCCAGTGGTTACTAACTTATCCCCTCATCACGCCATTGTTTGTTCTGATGCTTTTATTCTCAGCTAATTCTGCCGCTTTGTGAGAGCAGGTGTACTTGAACCTGTTGACGCCCCAGTTGTCCATGACAAAAGTGGCAGAGGTAGGGTTTGCCAAATGGTGGATCTCATGGTTTCTTCTCCCAATAATGGCCTGGGGATGGTTCAGAAAATATTTCTACCCTCTTGAGTGCCTCTCACAGCTTAGCTAAGAGACAAGATCAGGCACAATTTATACTAATGGTTAAGATCCAGTTGGGAGCTCGTGTGGTCCCATTAAGGCTTTTAGACATAAGAGCTTTTGGGAACTTTATGATTTTCAGTTATCTCAGGTGATGGAACACAATCTAGAGTAAAACTCAGTTTTAAGTGCATCATCATTATCGATGACCTGTTACCTGGTGAGACGTCCATTACAATTTCAGTACATGGGCTTGCTTCCTTTACTGGTTTACAGCTGTGGAAGTTTTTAATGTCCAGTTACCATGGAGTTTGGTTGTTGGCAGCGGCAACAGGTTAGTATAGCCCTGGATACCAACGTTTTGTTGTTTGAAAATATGCAAATGAGTGGTGAATTTCTGCTGATCAATAACTTTTCCCCTATTGGAGAGGTGGGGCTGATTGTTTTAACTTCCTTTCTTGATGGAATTGATGGCAGATTTTCCTTCCATCTTTGACCAGTAAAAAAACATTTTTTATAAAGAAGGCTAACTTTCTTCCCTCCCACTCTGAGTATGAGGACTTTTTCAGCTGACAGTGAATGTCATCAATATTAATTGTCCTATGTAGCTTTATATAGAGTATAATGACAAGTCCCTGCAGGTGTGGTTAAATGATATGCTCGCAAAAGGGAGGTTGTTTTGGAAGACCTCTCCTATCTCTTTTCATAGTTTTCGGCCAGAAGTCTGATGCATAACACTCCTTCATGGAATTTAGGCATCTAAATAATACTACCATTCATGATCCCTACCCCCTCCCTGAGGAGTCGATCAGCTAGGTAATTGTGAAGTCCCAAGTGTTTTTAAATCATGATATAATGAAAGAACTTAACCAAATTAGGGTGGCGGAAGACCAGGAATGGCTTATGGATGTTATATTAGAAGAGGGATCTTTCAGTCTCGCGTGATGCCATTTGGCTTAGTAATCTCTGGCCACATTCCAGAGGATGATAAATGTTGTTCTCAGTGACCTTCAGCTCACTTGTGTTGTGGAGTATATCAATATTATCCTCATATTTTCACCCTTAGAAGAATAAAAAAGGACCTATAGGAGGTGCTGGCTGTGTTTCACAATTCCAACCTCTATGTAAAACCCTCTAAAGCACGATTAACAGTAATAAGGTTACCTTTATTAAGGACTTTGTCCTGAAGTACATTTACACAATTTCTCAAAAAAAGCTTGAGGCCATCCTCTCATGGCCCACCTTCACCACTCAGAAGAAGTTTTACAGCTTAATGGGCACCATCATACTCTTAAACAATTCTTCCCTGCCTTCTCACAGTTGGCCGTGCCGCTGAATTTATTTACAGGAAATATGTTTGATTTCTTAGGACAGAAGAGTGCCAATGGGCGTTTGAGCCATCTAGGAGGTGTTCGTGGTTGCACATATTCTCATGAACACTGGCCCCACTAATCCTTTTATTGTCACATGTGACACATCATTGGCTTCTGTGGGGCAGTGTTGCTTCAAAAGCAGGATGGTTTAGAACATCTGGTCACATTTCTTGCATAAGTTTGCTTCGTTTGAACAGTTCTGGACCAATAATGATAAGGAGTTTGCTGCTGTGGAGTAGTCACTTATGCATTAGCGGTACCTCTTCAGGGCACATAACATGAAGTGACCATGCAGATGGACCGTCAGGAACTCGTGAACTTCTGTAAACTGTAGAAACTGGAACGTTGCCAGTCCCAGATGTATCACAACATCTGCAACTTTATTTTTTGTATAGTTTTGTCATAGGTTCACTGAGTGTTCTCCCCGACTTGTTGAGCCAAAAAACAGCGTTGAGTCTGATGGAGGAGGAAGGACAGGAGCTTACCATGATAATTCCGCCAGCCCAGATTTTGGCAACTTTTTTATTTCCATAATTTGGTGGCAGAGTGAGAGTTAAAGGTTAAATTGGTCACTCAGGAACTGGCAGATCAAATGGCCCACATGGAGTGTTGGAGCTGATTGACATACTGGGGCTACTGGCACATCGCTGTACTCATTATTAGTTAGTGTAAAACATTTTTTGTCTAAATCCCAAGTTTAGTTTTAACCCTGATTTTGTGATGAGGTTATTCAGGTTCACCATAACCCTCCGTCAGTGGGTCATCAAGGTAAGAAAAATGTCATAACTTTATAAAGTGGATGTACAACTGGCCAGAGATCTCCAAGGATATCCCAGTGTGGATCATTAGTTGTATAACGTGCATGTGGGAAAAGTCTGATTAATCAGGTCAGAATGGCGTTCTCCATCCTATACAGCAGGCTGAGGGTCTCAGGACTTCAGTGTCTGACAACTTCATTGGTGAGCTTCATAGTTTTTAATTAGTTTATGTAATCATGACAATTGTAGACCGCTTTACCAAATTCAATTAATTATATGCACTGTTCATAGGCTATCATCTCCAAGGAAACTGCTCATCTCTTTGTGTGGCATGCCTTCTTAATTTTTGGTTGCCACAGGAAATTTTAAGCAACTGGGCCGCAGTTTAGGTTAATTTTTAATTGGCACTCCTGGCTAACATAAAAATAAGTTGCCTCACACTGTATTTCACCCCAGTCTGAAAGGCAAATTTAGCGGGTCAACCAGATTCTTGAGCATTATATCCAGTGTTAAGTCACCACTGCACAGGATATTTGGGAAAATGACCTCTTATTAGCACAATTTTCATATAATAATGCATCATGCACATTTACAGAGTTCTTGATTTATGAGGCCACATTAGGATATTACCTTTGATTATCCACCAAGTCTGTTCCTTCGCCTAGAGGTCCCTTCTGTATGGAAACATATGTAACAGAACTGTAGCATTCCATCCCTGGTCTGGAAGCATCTGGCTAAAGCCATCAGAAATTACAATAAGTTTGCATATCAGAAACTTTCTCCCACTCATGAGATCATGGTTGGTTCCTTGTTAATGCTTGTTATGCACCACCTTATTAACGTTCCCTCATAGAAGTTTGCAAGAAAATGTTTGGGTCTTAAAATGGTCAAGGAGATTTGTTATTGGGGCCTTTAGTTGGCTCTTCATTCTCATTGAAGCAGCTCTTATCTTTCATGGTTCCCAGTCTTTACTTTTTTAAGGTAAGCCATTCATAGATCCTGAGCAAGTGGTAATTCAATACATAGTGAATGTAAGGTAATAATATTTTCGCATCTCATCACTCAAGTCTTACAGTGAAGTCCTTGGTGGCATGTAAAAGCTTTTCCTTATATGAAAATAGCTTGGTTAGTGTCCCGTTTGTGCAATTTTCTGTGGGTTGGTTAAGGCCTTCCACGTGGCACATCTGGACACTCCCCTCCCTCCACAGAAGGTTTCTTCCATCATGGCAAACAAGCTCTTAAAGGCGCACAAAATTGTTGCACTGGCTCAAGTTCTAAGTGAGGGTCCTCTTTACTCAAAAAAGGAAGGACAATGTAAGTCTTGGGGAGTAACCCCTGCGGCTCAATCAAAAGGTATTTACATTCAAGACCAAGAAGGGGAAGAAGCCAACAGTCATTTCTTCTTTATTCTGGGTGATTTAGCCCATGTAGTAGATAATAAGTGGTGATAGCTTATCCCTTTAAGGTCGTGTTATTTTCAGCCACGCAACTCATGAGCTGGTGTGGAAAATCAAAAGGTGTGTGGGAGTGGTGGCAGCCAAGGGCCTCCGCCAGCAGGGGGTTAGCAGCTATTCTCTTTCAAGTAAGTTGTCTTTGGTGTTTCAAGTTCCACTGATGTAGTTCAATTAAGATCCGCCAAGAGTAAATCTAGTAAATCAATTTTAGGCGTGGGAGATATCATCCGTCGTGGCCCTTTGTCACCAGTAATCGTGAGCCCATCCCTTATAGGTTCAGCTTCAGTAAACCACTTAATAACTCAGTGGGATCAGCCATATGTGGCCTGACCAAGGGCGCACAGAGTTACCTACCAGCAAAGTGATAGTGATCCTCTGAGCAAAATCTCTTTGAAAAAAAAAGTTGGCAGCAAACTTTGAACATGTGTCAGTTGGCCAGGATGGGATAAATCAGCACTATAGAGTTTCTAAGTGCTGATCCAGTGCAATTAAATTGCAAAATCATTTCTAACAGTGAATGTGATCAATCAGCTTCCATTTTGTTTCCAAGCTTATATGTCAACAACTCTGATAGTTTCTTGCATCACTACATTTTTCTTCTTTTTTTACCCTTTAACTCTCCCAATAAAGATATCCTAAATAAAAGTTCAAATTTTATTTGCGAATCATAGATTTCTTTAAGACTTTTTACAACTATGACCACCAATTTTGGATTTATGTGAATGGTGCTTTCAGCTTCCTTACTATTATTTCATCCATAAATATGAATGGCTGTGCCAGAGGAATCTTAGCTGAGAATCTGAGTGTTCATTTACCAGAGTTTTAGGCCAGTCTTAAAATTATCAGCACGCTCCATGACAAGTTGGTACGCTGCACTTAATAAAATTGAACTAGAAAAGAGCATAATTGCCTTTACCTTTAACCATCTTAGGTGAAATTTTGCTCTTTTATAGCTGGTAATATGGAATGTTGTGGCGGCAATGGTTAAGTGCTTCTCTATTGACGTTGTTCCTGATCTCCATACCATTCCACTGAATTTAACCCTTAAATATTGATGTGGAAGTCGCCAATAGTTTGCTAAGACACTCAAAGTTTGATATAAGTTTCCAGATGACAGTTGAACTCACCAAAATAAACTTTCTAATATAACCTTACACATCTAAGGAGAATCAAGCTTAAAGGTGTGAAATGAAAACATAAAAGGCAAAGGGATGAATAATCAAAGAAACCTCCATTTTTACTACGATCTTTTTCTCAGAACCTGATGGCACCTAAAGACCTTTCATGGATTTATATCACAACTGGACACAATTACAGTATCAGATTTATACCTTCTATACCACAAGTCTTCTATGGCCCAAGAAGTTTTTAAAATCTAAGGCCACTTCATAAACTGGGTTCATAAACTCTATATAACAAGTGTGGTTTAACTGGCCAGGTGTTAAATTTTAGAGCTTTTCTGAACATTCTCAGCCAATAACTCCTATAAATGTATTAATTCCACAAGTTTGTTGTTGTGCAATTCTTCTCATTATCTGATAGTTAATATAATTGTTGATAATATTTTGTAGACATATTAACGTAAGTTAATTAAAGTACTAAATTTTTGGCTCAAAGCTTGGCTAGTTTTTCCCTTGAAATACTTATGATGTCCTGGATAGGAATTCATTCCCAGGTACCACCTAACTCAATATAAGCTCAGAACCCTGTTTATAGTTTCTCTCTGTGGACACACTGTCAGCAGCAATCCCTGATTAAAATTAGCTTCTCTTCTTTAAATCCCTGCTCTGATCCTTACTCTTAATCCTAAAGAGTCTCCCATTTAGAGCACACAGCAATAATCTTGAGAAAGAATAGATTAAATAAAGGGTTGTAAAAAATGTACTGAAATAACACTCTGTTAATAAGTTTGGTGATAACTGTTTTTTATTAGTGAATTTCTTTAAGGAATTTATAGTGGGTATGTGGCACCCAACCCTCAGTTAGCACCTCCTCGATAAAACAGCAGCTGTTGCCATTATATTACCCATCCTTGTCTCATCAGCGATGGTCTTCCCCATCCTGGCTAGGATTCTGTCATTGGACATCCTTGAGACCTAAAACGGAAAGAGTCAAAAACATGTCCCTAACGTTTTCCTCTTGATCCAAGTGAATCAACCTTATTTGGTCAGCGACCAGCTTAGGTAATGGGACTTGTTACCCATTAAGTCGGATCATGAACCAACTGATTGATTTTCTAGTGTCAGGTGGCATTACTCGCCTCACAACTTGATCCTTAAATTCCCAATTGGTTGGTGATGAAACCCAACTGATCCCAATCGGTACAACTGATAGTTGATCAACTATCAGATATCCCTATTTCGTCAGCAACTCTGCCCAAAGAGATCTTAAGCATCCATCCAAATCAACCCCCAATGGATCTGACCCAGGCAAATAACCTAAAATCCCCTGAACATTGTTACCCTTAAATCAGAGTCAACTAATATCCAACTCACTTTGCATTAGGTAATTATCCCCTAGCAATTTTGGTAATCTAGTCAGCTGAGAATATGGGCAAATTATCCAACACATCCCCCCTCTTGCCTAGATTTCCAGTGAGAAAAGAATCAGGGCAGGAGAAAACCGCTTCAGACACTCAGTGAATACTTCATTTGTTTAAGTGGAGTATGATCAATCATTACTCCACACTGCTCAGGATGACCTTCATCATGTGGCTCTCTTCCTCTTCCTCTTCCTCTTTGCTACCACATACTCAGAGCACGGTCCTCATGACCTTCTGTCATGCTGGGATGATCAATTTATTTGTGACGATTTAATCCCAGGATCAGTTTTCCCTCCATCAGGGGCGTATGACCCATTGTCATATTCAGTATTCATGGTCCGGCGTCCTCAATTTCCTGATTTTCTCCTCATCCTCACGAGATTTTTTCCATCAATGTTTGTTTCATGGTGCAATTTGGAATAATCATTACGTTCATCATTATTTTTTCATAATAACCTCCTAGCTCATATCATTTTTAATTTTCCTCTGGAGAGCTTATCCCATTAATTTTGAGATTAATTTCTCCATAATTAGAGCTTATTTGATTTCATAGTGCAAATGTTAACTTTCATATAAGTCTGAATTCCCCCTCTCATCAAGCTCGTATGTCAAATTCTGAGTCTCAGTACCAACAGCTGCTCAATATTTGTCTGATAAAGACCTTTGGCTCTTCCAGCTGATGAGTCAATCTGCGCGCCAAAACCTTTTCTATGGTCATTTCAGGACTCAAATTCATACTCAAGTACCCATAGCCAGTCTTTTCATGGAATTACTGGAAATGGTAACCAACCCTGCTGAAACCCGGGTATTTATTGTCTTGAATGACTTTCAACCAATCCTTCCTTTATCATCAATTCCTGAGCTAGATTTCAAAACTTTTTATGGATTTGGCTCCATTTGCAGATACTCCTAACATCATCATCAAATCTCCTGAAGCAATGCCCTTTTCTTTTAATTGTTTGTTCCTCACTGGATCAGACTTGCTTCCAGAGTTCCTCTTCTGACTCAGACAATATTACAAGCCAGCAGTCTTGGCCACCGAACTAGCCATTAGAAACAACACACATTTTGAACTCCCCTATGCAGAAATAAGAGCCTAAGTCACCGAGGCTTTGTCCATAGATCTGAACTCTTCCAATCTTAACATTAAAGATCAGGATATTGCAGCCTATGTTCTTCTCTTTGCTGGCCAAGTTCTTTGAAGTTGGGCCACAAAGCTTCCATCCTCTCCTGGCTTCCATTTCTTATTCTGATTCAGCTTCTGAGAAGCTTGTGGTCATCACTTACAGGATGATATTCGCTCCTTGCACAACTATCTCGTTTCTGGCACATCCCGTTGGTATCTTCCACTGATGACTCTAATAGGGGCATGATTTGGCAACCCCTACCTAGTATTCCTTGCTTGTTGCTGACCCATATGCCAGTGTTCTTGATAAAGCCCATTGGCAAGCGCTTAAGACCAATCTTTTGGCTCCAATGCCATATTGGGATTACTTGGGGTTATTCGCTGACTGCCTCTTCTTATACTGTTGCTTCCCTCCCCACTCTGGGGTATCACGTTTGGCATCTTCTGACATTTCAATTATCTTACCCTTATCACTTTCTTGCAAGGATCTGCATCCTCTCAAGAACTTAGTTTTGTATAGGTCTAACCCTCGCTAGCATCTGATCTCACATAAATTTTGATGGGTTATTTTTTCTTACTGTTATCCATCCTCCCTTCCCCATGAGGTGACATAGGCGAAATCATCCCCTAATTGAGGATAACCAAAAATTAAAAAATTATAAAAATATACTGGTTTTTCTATGCGTTTTTAATAATCTTTTTTTCTAATATTTCAATCAATCTTTTATTTTTTCCTTCTTTTTTCCGTGGAACTTGACCTTTTTGGTTCAGCGGTCCATCTTTTATTTTTTTTCCCCAAACTAGATCCTAGGTATACTTAGACCTACCAGTTTTCTATGGTTCAGAGGTCTTACTTTTATAAGACTTAACCATCTAGTTTTGTTCAGTGGTCTTTTTTGACCTTAACCAAATCACTAGGACATAACCAACTTAATGGTTCAGTGGTTCTTTGGGAACTCTTTTTTATTATTTACTATTGATCCATTTCTTTAAATACTTATCATTGACTCAATTTGCTATCCTTTCATCCAAGAGGTTCTTTATGGAGTAGGCGTCCATTTCCATCTTGGAAATAATCTTGAATGGAACCAACCACAATGCATCCAATGTTTCTTCTTCCAAAACCATGCATATCTCAATAGGCAACTCTTTCACCTATTCATATTCTGCTATGGCCAGTCAGTTTTTATTGTCCATCATTTTTGCGAAATCCTTTTCTTCAAAGTAGTATCATATGCTTGAAATTGCATTTCAATCAAGATATTTGTTAATCAGTTCAGGTACTGCTTGGCACTCATCCCCAATGTTAGTTCCACCACCAAAAATTAAAATCGGGGGAAACGCAGCCTTCCTTCCGTATAGTAACTTGAACAGCGTTTTTCCTGTCACTGTATGAAGACTGATATTGTAGATGAACATCACCAAACTCAATTATGTTCCCCACGCTGAAGTCCTTCCTGCAACCAGATTCTTCAGCATCATGGCCAGCGTCCCATTGACTAGTTCTACCAGTCCGTTCATCCCTGTTGGTAGGGTACAGACACAACTCCTCAGATCCCCATTATTTCATTTTAACGCAGGATCACATGAGATGTGAAATTTTTCCTATTGTCACTCAGCAGGACCTGCGGGCATCAATGTCAGTATACTTCTTGATCTAGGATGAGCTTCACAGTACTGGTAGCATCTACTTTTTCCAGGCCCTTCATCTCAACTTATCTTGTCAGATAATTAATTGCAGGTATTATGTATTTAATTCCCCCTGTGCTCATTGTCAGCAGTCCCATCATACTGCTGGACACCATACGCCATGCAAATCCAAGGTGGACCAGTCGGTATCCAGTCATACGCTTATGTGGCTTTTGTAACTGGCACTCCACACAGCAAGCCAGATAGTCCGTGATATCATAATTGATTGACTCCCAATTGTACTGGAAAATATGGTCAGTTTTTAAGCCTCCATGCCTGACAACCTTATTAGCAGCTTGGACAATAGCCACTCTTTCTGACAGCTTAAAGAATAGTAATTGCTTCCCATTGATCATCTTGAAAACTTGTTTGTCCATAGTATTGGTGTTTTCCATCACTTTTCAAACGCACCTTTGATTTATTGGGGCTCATTCCCAATTTCTCCATCAACCATTCTCTGCAATAACTCATCCGCCTGCTGGTATACCATCTGGACCATTTGTTACTTTGATAAATCATTCACATTCTGATGAGAAGCTCCCACTTGGTGGACAATCTCTTAGTTGTAAGCCTTTAGCTTTGATGCCCTTCGTTCCAGTTGTCCTTCTAGTTCTCATAAACTGTAGCCAATGTAACGAGATATGGTCCTACACCACTTTGAAGTGCGTTCCATGGATGTACACCCAAAACTGTTTACAGGCGTAAATGATTGCAAGGCATTTACCCTCAGTTATGTTTTAGTTCCTCTCAACGGCTGAGAGTGTCCAGTTCACATATGTCACCAGATGTTTGTCCTCAAGTTCATCTGCTTGGCTCAATATGGTGCTGATCGCCATCAACAAAGCATCAGTTTGTATAATAAATTCTCAATCAAAATTTGGATTTTTTAAAATTGGAGAATCTATCAAATACTGGCGTAACTCATTAGAAGATTTCTGTGCTTCTTCAATCCAAACAAATCCTTTCTTCAGATCCTTCAACAGATGTAATAGGGGATCAGCAATTCTGGCAAAATCCTGAATAAATTTTCTATAGTATCTGATCATTCCAAGAAACACTTGGATATCTCAGACACTCTTTGGCACAGCCATTCTGGTAATCTTATCTCATTGTATGTCCAAAAATCATGGACCAAAATAATCAAAAAATATATATTATATTTTTATCCTTTTTATGCAATGGGACTTTTAACCTACAATTAGGTTCATAGGTCCTTCTTTTCCCCTTCATCCAAACTGGTTCCTTGGTATACTCTGACCTATCAGTTTTCATGGTTCAAAATTTTATTCATATAAGATTTAACCATCTATTTGGTTCAGTGGTCCTCTTTTAGGAATTGACCTAAATCTCAGGGCATAACCATTTAATGGTTTAGAGGTCCTCTGGGAACATTGCAACTATTTTCTTTTAGGTTCAATACTTCTTATTTTTTAGTATTGACCTTCTTCACTATACGACCAGCAGCACTGTTTCTTCACATATAAGCAACACTTGCCAACTTTGGCAATACTATTGAATGTTTATATTTATTAGTCCTCTAATTCCAACTTGTCATTCATCCAACAGGTCCTAATTTCATTTCATATTTTGGCAACTGATGCTTGAATTTTTGTATCTCTTAAAATCGTAATTCCTCATTAGTCAACAGTCATGTTTGATTGTTCAGATCATTTTTCTCCTGGAAATAATTTTTGGCATTTGTGGCCATCCAAAAAGTTGAAAGTAAATCCACTAATGGATTTGGAAATGATCCCTTAATCACACAGATTGATCTAACCTCATTAGCTTCATTCAGTGTCTCATCTAGTTTCTCATCTAACACCTCACTCCTTGGGACTATATCAGGCGGACCCAATTTCAACCCAATTTGACCCTGCTGATCCTCAAGACTATCTAAAGTGGACCAAATTTAACACGAGTTGTCCCTGCTGTTTCCTCTTCATCTTAGGTAAATGTCAGATGGAACAGTTTTTCTTGCAGCACTAGACAGTTCCATATCTAGGCTGTAAGTCCTTTTCCCAAATCTTGAGTACCCTCAATTCTGTTCACTAGGAGCTCCACTTCTGAGCTTGGTGAAAACATTTGAACACAATCCAAAAATACGTTCTGTCTTTACAAATGTTGATTTCCCTAGTAACTTATTGCCAGAATTGGATACATCTTCATATGACATCGCGACCTTGTATCTTCCACTCAATCACACCCCTGTAGTGAGCACCAATTGTTAAAATTTATGGGTTTTTTTATTATTCTCAGCCAATAACCCCTATAAATGTAATAACTGCACATGTTTGTTGTTGTGCAATTCTCCGCATTATTTTATAGTAAATATAATTGTTGATAATAGTATGTAGACTATTATCTGTAATTAAGTTAAAGTACTAAATTTTTGGCACAACGCTTGGCTAGTTTTTCCCCTTAAAAACTTATGATGTCCTGAATGGGAATTCATTCCCAGGTACCACCTAATTCAATCTACGCTCAGACCCTGTTTATAGTTTCTCTCTGTGAACACTGTCAGCAGCAATTCCTGAATTGAATAAGCTTCTCTTCTTTAGATCTGTGCTCAGATCCTTACTCTTTATTTAAAGAGTCTCCCATTTAGAGCACACAGCCATTATTTCATTAGAAAGAATAGAACTTAAATTGGGTTCTGAGAAAGTGTACTGAAATAATACTCTGGTAATAAGTTTGGTGATAACTGTTTTTTATTAGTGAATTCTTTATGGATTTATAGTGGAAATTCAGCGCCCAACCCTTGGTTGGCACCTCCTCGATGAAAGGGCAGCTGTTGCCATTGAGTTACCTATCCTAATCTCATCAGCGATGGTCTTCCCCATCCTGGCTAGGATTCTGTCATTGGACATCCTTAAGACCTAAAACGGAAAGAGTCAGAAAACTTGTCCCTAATGTTTTCCTCTCGTTCCAAGTGAATTAACCTTATTTGGCAAGTGACCAGCTTGGGTAATGGGACTTGTTACCCATTAAAGCAGGTCGCAAACCAACTGATCAATTTGCTAGTCACAGGCAGCATCACTCGCCTCACAACTTGATCCTTAGATTCCTAATTGTTTAGTGATAAAACTGACAGATCTCAATTGATACCTTATAGTTGATCAACTATCAGATGCACCTACTTCATTGGCAATTCTTCTAATTAGAGCTTAAGCACTCATCTGGATTGATCCCAATGGATCTGACCCAAGCGAATAGCCTAAAATCCCCTGAACATTGTTACCCTGAAATCAGGGTCAACAATATCCAATTCACTTTTCATTAGTGAATTGTCTCTTAGTGATCCTTGGTAATCTAGTTGGCTGGTAATATGGGCAAAAATCCCAACACCAGGAATTGTCGTCAGAAAGTTGCACACGTTAAGAGATATACAAAAGAAAGCTATACTTTTGATCTATAGGATGCCCTAGAAGTTTTTCAGCGCTTCATTAATATCACTTTAGTAGATCTCAAGCTTACCTGCGCGCTAACTATGTTTAATCTTCTGATCCACTCTCCCAACGGCAAGCAATATGCCAAAGATTTGAGGGCTGTGATTTAGGTACTACTAAAAGCTATCATATTTTGTTAAGCCTTTTAGAACTTAACTTATATAAGAATAAAGTCCAGTTCTGTGAATCTGGTATTTAAAGATGAAAATATCATTACTCCATCTAATCTGTAAGCTATCTGTTCTTGGTCTATTCCTGTGACATAGAAACAGTTTTTTAGGTTTTTAGATTCTTTATTTTGTGGAAGAATTCTCGCTGGACATCTCATAATTCACTTTTCCCCTACACTCACTCACTGGCAGTAATTACTAATAATATGGATTCCAGAGCATCACAAGTGTTTGATGCCATTGAAAACTTTTACTACAGTTTCCATTCTGCATTACGTTTTTAAGATGACTTGGCCTTATGCTCCCTTGGAAGCAAGTTGAGGGTAAATGATCAATTGATTGGCTACTCAGAGCGCCAAGCTGAATAAGTTGAATTGGAACTTGACCTTCTCTAGAGGTTCAGGGGGTCAAGCAATTCTCTTGGGTGGATAAATAACTTCAGTCTTAAAAAATTTGACTTTAAACTAAGAATACATATGAGGTTTTTTGAAGAGTACTTTATATAGATAAAGTTTAGTACTATTTAAAGTATCTAGGGAAACAGGAAAATGATGAGTGATGGGCGAATACTACGTGTGAAAGTGGAAGGGGATTCAGGAATGCAAAAGGCAATGGCACAGTTCAGGTTCAGATTTAGGGTAGATAAAAATCTTTGTTTAGAGCTGGAATGAGGAAAAATAATGATAGCACCATTAGGTGGTTTCCACTGTCTGTTACTAGAGAGCCAATAAGTGAGAAGGCATAATATGTTGTGAAAGATGGTTAATGAGGCGACTAGAGGAGGTAAAAACTTAATAAATCCTCAAACCTAATACTGGGATGAATAGTAACTTGACTCAGGCATTAGTCCCTATCTCATCAGCTAGTGGAGCATTAATGGAACTATTTACTAAATGTGTTAGATTGTAAACTTGGTGTTATTATGGGAAATTTCTAGGAGCTCAAGATATAAGAATATTAGTAATTTGAGGCATAAGGCCCAATAAAACATCTGTAAATAGTTTTATATTATATTAGGCTTTTATCACTATTAAGTATCAAATAATTATAAACTCATGTAGATAATAACAGGAAAATTGACATTGATTATTATATTGTAACCCCAAAGTTGAGGCTTCATCAAAATTAAGGCAAAGTCTAAAAAAGGACAAACGTTTCATCATGGAGTGTGAAGCTCTGATATGTTGGTAATTAATATCTTATAAAGAGCATGACATAAAAGAACACCTAGTGACATAACCTCAAGGAATTTAAGTGCAGCTGAGAGCTTATTAGCTATCTATAGTCAATAATTGACGGTTGTTTACTAGTCCTTGATACACTGGAGTTACCTGTTTCATGTGTCAAGCATATCTTAGTGGTGCGCACTGACCACAAGTTTCTAACATTTTATTTCAATACAAGGAAGTTGGAACACAGGCTTACCTGGACACAACGATATCTCTTGAACTTAAATACTTATATATGAATCCTATAGGGTCCATTCACAATCTTCCAGATATTATTGGCCATAAGCTTTTAGTGCGTCCAATGTGAATGTTTTACATGAGTTGGTCTTTGTAATTTAACAAACCAATAATTGACACTGCCACCTCCTGTTATTGCCTTGGTAACTCCTTCCACACCGTATCTAAACTCAAATCACTTGTTACTACAACTCCTAGATCACTGATACCTCCTATATGCATGCTAATAATCTAATTGAAACTTCCACATCCCCTTTTGAAACCTCAGGTTCCCTCCTTGACACTATGCTGACATCACAGTTTTTGACCCTGAAGGCTTTGTTTATTTGGCTAAAATTGAAGCTGATAAGGCCCCTTCTGTATTGCTTTCCTTAGATAATAGGTTAATATACTTCTGTGATCATGTGTGGCTCTTTCTGACCTTAAATTTATATGTCATTAGATAATATTTTGATACCCCCATGGGGAATAAAGGCGTGAAGAAGTGTATCTATTTGAATATACATAGATATTAATGAAACGGACTCAAAATTGATTGTTTCAGCTTGGGTAGAAGGCTGCTTGACTTGCGCCTGCTCCAGATCTAATAAGACAAATCAAAATGGTCTCCTTTAAACCTTTAAATAAAAACAGGTGTATAGACCTCCCTCTTGATGGATTCCTTTTGGAGTTATTAACCTCCCAGAGGCTTGATGCGGTCATCATGGTAGTAGATTGCTTCACAAAGTATGCTATATTCTTACCCTATATGAAGATATACAGTCAAAGAAATGGGGCAGCCTTTTATATCTTAATTATTCTTGCTGTTTTTAGTGCCGCAAAAAGTGTTCAGCGACAGATAGACTTAGTTTACCTCAAGATTTTGTGATGCCTTGTGTGACATGTTAATATAAGCCATGTAGAGCTTCGGCATACCACTCTAATCTGATGGCCAGATGGAACCATTTAGTCAATTGAGAAGTATCTCTAATGCTACAATACTACATCCAAAGTCACATGTGGAGTTGTCCTCCATTTAGCGTTTTTGTTCAGTAATTCCCTAAACTCATCAACGGGGGATATATAATGTATGTAAATTTGGGGTACAACTCTGCCTTTGACATTGGCCCCCAACTATGCAACAACATCAAGGCAGGGGCATCTTTGCAGCACATATAGAAAGATCATAAACGGATTCCAAAAATATATGACTTAAAACAACTAAAGATATCAAGCAATCTTCTGATAAAAAACCCCACGCTGACTCAACTATTATGTAAGAGACTTAGTGATGTCGGACACAAAGGATATTTACCTCAAAATCTCATGCTGAAAGTTAGTTTGCAAATTTGAAGGGCTAACATCATCAACAAAGTCTTGAAAAATGGATCCTAAAGTGTATAACTGCTAACAATATAGATACAAACATCCTTCTATGCATCTTCTTTTTCCTTTAATGGTAAGAAACCAGTGGAGGTTGAGCATCAAGGTTAAAGTGAAACCAGAATTTGTGGAGAAGATTTTGGACTTAAACGACTCAATTGTTGAGTACACTACTCAGTGTCATGAAAAGGGTATCTGTTTTATGAGTAAAGCTGGGTTCCTTTCAAGGATTGCGCTGACTGTCATAATGTAAATGTAAAATTACATGTGGAGAACCTCAAAGGCCCCTCGCCTCTCCACTTAAGATATCTATTGTAGTAATTAAGCTCCTTGTCCCCCATAGAAAATATGCCCTGTTACAGGCCCCAGAGGGGAATTAGGACTCAGATCTTATAAGAAAGTGTAATGTAAGGTTACAGGGTCCATCTACCAAGCTGGACAGGATTGAATTCCTTTATTTCTAAGAGGGATACCAACCATAGGGCTCTTCCTCTTTCCAAGATCAGTGACTTAATAAGCATTATAGGTAAAAGATGGGTAGCAGCATACTCTCTTTATCTAACTCACCTCAATTTAAAATTAACTCATAAGTCCAAACATTTTACTATCATTGACTTAGAAAAACATTATGTGCTATAAAAATCAAGAAGCTCTGAACTGCTTTTTTGAGCATGATTAAAGTTTGTGGGACATTAGAAGTTCCCTTTTTATCAAACAGTTTATCAATTGCATCATCAGTTGTAAACACTATATAATTTGGGTATTCCCAAGCGAAATTATATATATGTAATTTCATACCTTTAGATGCTTATATAATGTTGGGATTTTTGCCCATAATCCAGCCTGCTAAATCACCTGGTATCGTTAGGGATAAATTCTTAAGGTGAAGTGATTGGGAAATCAGTTTGCCCAAGTTTCAGAGGAACTACATTCAGGGGATTTTGGGATATTTGCCTGGTCATATCCATCAGGAATCAATACGGATGAATACCTAAAATCTCATTAGGTGGAGTTTCCAACAAAATAGGGGCATCTGATAATGATTAACTATCAGGTGTACTAATTGGGATTGGTTGGGTTTCAAACTGAATGATTGGGAATGAATAGTGAGTTGCAAGGCGAGTGATGCCACCTGAAACTAACAAATCAATTGGTTGGTGAGTGACCTGCCATAATGAGTAATAAGTCCAATTACCTAAGCAGGTCGCTAGCCAATTATGGTTGGTTCACTTGGATCAAGAGGAAAATGTTAGGGACACGTTTTCTGACTCTTTCCGTTTGAGATCTCAAGGATGTCCAATGATGGAATCCTAGCCAGGATGGGGAAGACCATCGCTGCTGAGATGAGGATGGGTGAATCAATGGCAATGGCTGCCATTTTATCGAAGAGGTGTTAACCAAGGGTTAGACAGCCGAATCCTCCACTATATAATTCCCTAGGATTTACTATAATAAAAAACATTACCTATGAAAACATTATTAATATCAATTTGGTGTATAGTTAGACTATCAGCTTCTATTGTGTTTTTCTATCTCAAGGATATTATTGCAGAAGGCAATAATTGGAAGACTCTCAGGGAGAAGAGTAGAGATCCAAGTGGGGATCTAGAGATGAAGGAACCACAATCAGGGTAGCTTCCAACTGTGTGTTGGGCAGAGAGAGACTGTCACTGGGGTATCTTAATGAAGACTAGGTGCACAAGGGTATAGGGAATGAATCCCTATGAGTACGACTTCAAGAATATTTAATCTGATTTACTGACTGAGCGTTGGGCTGAATCATATACAATCTCAACTACTGATAATATTCTCCATACTATTATCAATTTATAATACATTCTACACAATGCGATGAAGTGCACAATGAAATCAAACCTGTGCAGTAAAAAGGTTTCTGGGTTGATGGATGATAATCAACCTAGAGTAAATTTTTGCAAGTTGGTGCTTACTACAGGGGTAGTTGAGTAATGAATCTAATATAATGTTGTATAAAGAAGAACTACGCAAGCTGTGGACTGAGATCGCCACTGTAAATCAGAATGCCTTAAACTCAGTGGACCATTGGGAGTTCGTGGCCTTAAAGAATGAATCGCCAAGGTGGAGGAAGGAGTAGAGAATGTAGCCAACTTTGGGAACAAGTTACTTGGCAAAGTAAAATCGTTGAAGAAGAAAGAAGGAGACCTCATTTGAGAGGTCCTATACTTGAAAATGGAGCGAGAAGCGGATCATGTTCATTTAAGAAAATTTGGAGCGGATATTGAGAAATTAATCAAACAAGTGGAGGAACTTAAAGCTCACAGATGTGCTTGTGAGCCCAATATGGCAAGCGATGCCAAAGAGAGAAGTCCTTGCACAATACTTGGGAAGTCGAGTACCCCAAGGAACATGCTGCACTTTTAATGCCATTTTCAAGATTAAGCCTAAAGTCACTCCACAAGTTAGCAGAGTAGCTGAACTGAGAGAATCGGCCAGAAATGACTCAGAGGAATTTAGATCAACGCCAAAATTGCCAACATTTCATTGTGATAACGCCCCAGCGTTTTTCAACTGTTTGACATGACCATGAATGGCTATGGATATCATCAAAAGGCGTTGACAGTCATGAACTGCCTGGACACCAACTATCAAACATTTAGTGTTACCTCACCTAAAGGGGTTTCAGTTGGTCATATGACAAGGAAAAGGCGGCCATCATGAAGGAGTTCTGGAGTCTGACATGCATGTCGAAATTCAAGCAGAAATTTATGAGAATTCATTTCCATAAAGATGAGTCTTTTGCTAGCTTTGCGGATCAATTTTACCAGGAGTTGCAGATCCTGGCTGGAGCGAAAGTATTGGATGACTTTAATGCTAGAATCGCACTGCAAGTGGCCCTTTGACCTTATTGCAATTTTCATCATATGATGTCTTCCGTGTTCTCAACGGAAATAACTACCTCACAAATGGTAGATAACCTGAAGATTTTGGGAGCGACATTTGATGGCCCAAATAGAAGCTTTAAGTCAAATCTGGTACAAAATCTGAATCCCACGAAGGGAAACAAAGGAGCAAAGGAGGCTCAATCAAACCATGCCAGGAAATAAGCCCAAAGAATTTAGACGGTTAAGCAAGAAGGATAAGGTCTGCTATCAGTGTGGTGGGAAAGGACATTTTGCTGTTCACTAAAAAGCTGAAGGATCATATTAACGTGGTCCAGGCCAAAGAGACAGCAGCTGCCAAGGATTTGTGAAAGGGCCCACAGCCTAGACAAGGAACAGTCTAGAGCTGCAGAGAAACCTGCTCCTCCCAATATCATGAATGATGAAATAGATATTAGCGATCTGTTCTTAGATGACAAGCAGGATCAGCTATACCAAGTGGTCAATATGGATGTGAATGCCATGACCAGAGCCAGGGCAAAGAGAATCGACCCTGAGATAATCCAGGAAGTTGCCTGGCCATATTCCTGACAACTGGCGGAGAAGATTTGAACTGCCAAGAATCCTGAAGAGTTATCAGACATCCGTTTAGATGAGGCCAATATGTCTATCCCCCTCAGCGTAATAAAAAAATCATTTCCAGAATTATTGGTGCAAATTATTCACATCCTAGATTCAGCTAATAACGCCGCCATTCACTCAGTAAAACTATATTACAATACTATGAGTGTAAATATATAGATATACAAGTGAATTGAGTGAGGGTGAGGGTGATTGTCAACAGTGGAGCGCCCATCAATATTGTCTCGACCAAGCTGGTAAAGAGGATGAAGATCTCGCAAGACTTGGAACACAAGAGAGGATATTGGACTGCTGGGCCGAACACCACCGTTTTCTGTGGAGCATATATTGTGCTGCCACTATGATTCAGGTCATTGGTGGAATCTGCTCCAGCCATAGTTTGGGTGAACCAAAACTATGACATTCTGATTGGAACAGAGTTTCTACAGAAGTACAGAGTTAAATGTAACTTTGAGGATAATATGTTGACCATCCTGGGTCAGACATTAACATCAATACCAGAAGGACGGTGAAGCTCCACTGAGTAGGAAAAACAATTTCATTAATATGATATACAATGACGGCATTTTACCAATCCAATACCAATTATTTGGTAGGAAGAGATGCAAAATGCCGGCAGAAATCCTAGAGAACCGGGGAATTCCACTAAGGATCAATAAAGAAAGGACCATACCAGCCAGATCAAAAATAATAGTAAACACAGGGTTTACTTTGGAGATCTCTGAGCTGCTGTATGTGGAGGTTGGAAGCCCCTGGAAGAAGTCCAGAGTGGAGCCATGGGTGGCTCCTGGTATAATAATGCTAGGCCATGGAGAAATTAGAGTTCTCCTGGCAAATTTGAGCGAAAAACTGGTGAAGATCAAGAGAAATCAGATCATCAAGCTTATTCATCTGAACACAATGGCCGAATTGAGACGATTCCATAATTTTGGGTCTCTTGATGAAATGGGATTACCAGCTGGGGTAGCTGAAAGCATCAACCTATTGGTTGATTGAGAGCAGCTCGCTGATCTGCCAGAAGTCCAGAAGGAAGAGGTGCTTGAACTATTTGAGAAATATTGGGAAGTGTTTGCTCAGGACAACCACAATTTGGGATGCGCACAAGTTGTAATTTACAAGGTTAACACCGGGGAATCTACCAATAAGGATGAGACTGATCCAAAGATCAAAAGCTGCTGAAGCAGTAGTGGAGGATGAAATCAGCAAACTAGCGAAGCGTGGGCTTCTAGTTCCGTCATCAAGTCCCTGGGCAAGTCTGATTAAAATTGTGAAGAAGAAGGATGGATTGAACTGGGTGGTGATTGACTACTAAAGGCTGAACAAATTATGAAGAAGGATTTGTATCCCCTATCAAGGATCAGCAATGTGCTGGATCATTTAGGAGAAGCGAAGTATTTCTCCGCGATGGATCTAATCTTAGGTAATTGGCAGATTGACTTGCCAAGGGAAGACCAAGAAATATGCACTATTATTACCGCGCATGGGCTATATCAACTGACAAGGATGCCCCAGGGTCTCTGCAATGCGCCCGCAACATTTCAGAGGGCCATGGATGCGATACTAAGCAACTTGAAGTTGTTGTGCGTGCTGGTATATCTGGACAATATCAACATGTTCAGTAGGACGTTTACAGATCACTTGCACCACTTGGAAGAAGTATTTAAGCAACTGTCCGCAGCTAACCTGAAGATCAAGCCAAGGAAGTGCCACTTCTTCAAAAAGAGTTGGAATACCTGGGATTTGTAATCAACTCAAGTGGATTGCAGCTACAAACCCAGAAGATAGCAGCTATAGAGCATATGGCTGTACCAAAGAGTTTCCAAGACATCCAAGTATTCCTTGGGATGGTCAGATACTATAGAAGATTTATTCAGGACTTCGCCTAAATGGCCAAGCCATTATTACATTTACTAAATGATCCAAAAAAGGATTTTTATGGAATGAAGAGGTCCATGACTCTTTCGATAATTTATGCCAGTATTTGATAGATTTGCCAATTCTGAAATATCCAAATTTCGATCAGGAGTTTATCATTTAAATTGATGCTTTGTTGATGGCGATTGTGCCATACTGAGCCAAGTAGACGAACTTGGGGATGAGCATCCAGTGACGTATGTGAGCTGGACACTCTCAGCTGCTGAGTTGAAATACACCATGACTTAGTGGGGATGTTTTGTGGTCATATATGCATGCAAGCAGTTTTAGGTTTATGTCCACGGAACGTACTTTAAGGTGGTTACAGACCACTCTTTGCTGCGTTGGCTGCACAATCTAAGAGAAACAGAAGGATGAATGGCCTGATGGGCACTTAAACTTTAGTCTTACGATTATAAAATAGTCCACAAAGTGGGGCTTCTCACCAAAATGTGGATGGCTTATTTATGGTTGCCAATGGTCCAGTTGGTATACCCGAAGGCAGATGAGCTATCCCAGAGAATGGTCAAAGTAAAAATTTGGGATGAACCCTGAGAAATCCAAGATGCACTTCAAAAAGCAGTGGAAAACACTGAGACTATGGATGGACAAGTATTCAAGATGATCAACTGGAAGCGGCTATTATTCCCAAAACTGTCAGAAAGAGCAGCAATAGTATAAGCAGCTCACAAGGTTGTCAGGCATGGAGGCCTGAGGAAAACAACTGACCATATTCGCCAATATTACTGGGAATTAATGAACTACGATGTCACGGATTATCTGGCTTGTTGCGTGAAGTGCCAGCTGCATAAAGCACACAAGAATACAACTGGATACCAATTGGTCCGCCCTGGATTTGCCTGGCACATGGTGTCCATTGATGTTATGGGACCACTGACAATGAGCACAGGGGGAGTCAAGTACATCATAGTTGCCATTGACCATCTGATGAGATGGGTCAAAAGACGAAGGCCCTAACCAAAGTATACGCTACCAGTACTGCGAGATTCATCCTGGATCAAGTGGTATACTGGCATGGATGTCCGCAGGTCCTGCTGAGCAACAATGGGACCAACTTCACGTCTCATGCTATCCTGAGGTCAAATAAATTAATGGGGATCCAAGGAGTCATGTCAGTACTATACCGGCTGGAGACAAATGGACTGGTATAATGGGTCAATGGGATGCTGGCTGCAACGCTAAGGAAGCTAGTCGCAGGGAGAACTTCCGCATGGGTAATGTACCTAAGTTTGGTAACATTAACCTACAACATTAGTCATCATACGGTGACATGAAAGACGCCGTTTGAATTATTATATGGAAGAAAGGCTGTGTTGCCGCCAATTTTATATTCAGTGGTGGAACCTACATTGGGGATGAGTACCAAGCAATACTTGAACCAACTGACAAATATCTTAATTGATATGCAATCACAAGCATTTGACACAACCTTGAATAAAAGTATATGAGCGAAATTGATGGATGATAATAACTGACTGGCATTAGAAGAATATTTAATAGGGGAAAGAGTCGCATATTGCAATATGCATGGTCTTGGACAAAGAAACAAATTAGATGCATTGTGGTTGGGTCCATTTAAAGTAATCACTAAGACGGCGACTGATGCTTACTCCATCAAGAATCTCTTGGATGGAAGAGTTGTAAATCGTGTCCACGCTAAGTATTTAAAGCATTGGATCGATGAAAAAATAAAAGAGTTCCCAAAGGACCAATGAACCATTAAGTTGGTCATGTCCTGATGATTAGGTCAAGTTCAAAAAAGGACCTCTGAACCAAACTAGAAGGTTAAGTCCGAAAAAAGGACTTCTAAACCATAGAAAAACTGGTAGGTTTAAGTACCCAGGACCCAGTTTAAGGGGAAAAGATGAACCGTTAAACCAAAACAAGGTCAAGTCCCATAGTAAAAAAGAAGAATAAAGATAAAAAATTGATAAAGATATGGAAAAATTATAAACCGCTTAGATATAGAAGCTGATGTATTTTTATAATTTTTATTTTTATTGATCATCCTTGGTACAAAAATGATTCTGCCTATGTCACCTCTTGGGGGAGGGAGGATGGATCGTGGTAGGAATAAACAGCTCATCAAAATTGATATGCGATCAGAGGCTAGCAAGGGTGAGACCTACACAAAACCAAGTTTGTTGAGTGGTCACTGAGTCTTGATAGTAAGTGACTAGGGGAAGGAAAATTGAGATGTCAGAGGAAGCCAATTGTGAAACCCTGAAGCAGGGAGGAAAGCAACAGTATAAAAAGAGGCAATGGCGAATAACCCAAAGTAATCCCAATATGGCACCAGAGCCAGAAGATTAGTCCTGAGCGCCTGCTGATGGGCTTCATCAAGTACACTTGACATGTGGGCTGGCAACAAATAAGGAATGCTCAATGAGGGTTGCTGAATCATGCCCCCTATTACCGCCATCAGCAGAAGATACCAATGGGAAGCTCCGGAGAAGAGATAGTCATGCAGATAGCAAATTGCATCCTGAAAGCAGCGACTAAGGGCTTCTCAGAAGCTAAAGCTGAATGAACAGTGGAACCCAGGTGAGGCTGGAAGCTTCATGGACCAACTTCGAAGAGCTTGTCCAGCAAAGCGAAGATCATAAGTGGCAGTATCCCAATCCAGAAGGTTATCAAGATCAGAAAGATTCAGCGCTAAAGTCAAAATCTCAGTAACTTGGGTCTGGGTTCAGCATAGGGGAGCTCAAAGTGAATGCTGTTACTGATTGAGAGCTCAGAGACCAAAACAGCAGGTTTGTAAAATTGGCAAGTCAGAAGAGGAACTCAGGGACCAAGTCCAACCTGGCTAGAAACAAACAATCTAGAGCAACCAGCATAATCTCAAGAGCATCTATGATGATGTTTGGAGCATCAGCAAAAGGAGCTAAAATCAGGAGGGTTTTGAAGTCCAACTCTGGAATTGACTGCAAAGAAAGAGTCAGCTGAGAGTTGTTCAAAATGATGGCCATCCTGGTTTTGGAGGGATTAGTTACCATTTCTGGTAACTTGACGGAAGGACTAGCTGCTTGCGCCAGATTAAGCATATGAGTCCTGGAAGGACCATAAAAAAGGTTCCGTCGAGAATCCTGACTCATCTGCTGGAAGAGACAGAGGTCTGGATCAGACAGACTATTGATGAGCTGCTGGTATCACGACTCAGAATTCGACATATGAGCTGAATAAGAGGGGGATGTCAGACTTATATAGAAGTTGACATTATGCACTCTATAATCCATTAAGCTCCAATTTTGGGAAAATTAATCTCAAAATTTATGAGATAAGCTCTACAAGGAAAGAATTAAGAATGATGTATGCCAAGAGGTTATGAGAGAAATAACAAGGCAAATAGGAAATAAGTATTCTTAATTAAGCTGTGAAAAAAACATCAATGGTAAGAGTCTCCTGTCTAAGACAAGGAGAAAATCAGGAAATCAAGGATGCTGGACCAAGAATCCTGAATATGTTAGCAGGTCATATACCCTGACGGGGGAAAACTGGATCCTGGGACTAATATCATCACGAGCAAATCGCTCAGCCCAGCATGACAGAAGGTCATGGGGACCGCGCTCTGAGAAGGCAGTAATAAGGAGGAAGAGAAAGAATGCCATATGCCAAAGGTCGTCTCAAGCAGCGTTAAGTATTGACGAGTGTACTCCACTTGAACCAATGAAGTATTTGACCAAGTATCCAAAGCAGTTTTCTCATGCCCCAGTCCTTTTCTCACTTGAAATCTAGGCAAGAGGGGGGTTGTGTTGGGATTGTTTGCCCATATTTCCAGCCTGCTAAATTTCCTTGATCGCAAGGGGAAAATTCCTTAAGGCGAAGTGAATTGGAAATCAGTCTGCCCAAGTTTTGGAGGAACTATGTTTGGGGGATTTTGGGATATTCACCTGTCATAATCATCGGGAATTGATCCAGATGAATACCTAAGATCTCATTGGGTAGGTTTTCTGACAAAATAGGGGCATCTGATAGTGATTAGTTATCAGGTGTACTAATTGGGATTGGTTGGGTTTCAAACTGAATGATTGGGAATGAATAGTGAGTTGCAAGGCGAGTGATACCACCTGCAACTAGCAAATCAATTGGTTGGTGAGTGACCTGCCATAATGAGTAATAAGTCCAATTACCTAAGCAGGTCGCTAGCCAATTATGGTTGGTTCACTTGGATCAAGAGGAAAATGTTAGGGACACGTTTTCTGACTCTTTCCGTTTGAGGTCTTGAGGATGTCCAATGACAGAATCCTATCCAGGATGGGGAAACCACCGCTGCCAAGACAAGGATGGGTGATTCAATGGCAATGGCTGCCATTTTATCGAAGAGGTGTTAATCAAGGGTTAGACAGCCGAATCCTCCACTATATAATTCCCTACGATTTACTATAATAAAAAACATTACCTATGAAAACATTATTAATATCAATTTGGTGTATAGTTAGACTATCAGCTTCTATTGTGTTGTTCTATCTCAAGGATATTATTTCAGAAGGCAATAATTGGAAGACTCTCAGAGAGAAGAGTAAAGATCCAAGTGAGGATCTAGAGATGAAGGAACCACAATCAGGGATAGCTGCCAACTGTGTGTTGGGACAAGTGAGACTGTCACCGGGGTATCTTAACAAAGATCAGGTGCACAAGGGTATAGGGAATGAATCCCTATGAGTAAGACTTCAAGAGTATTTAATCAGAAATACTGGCTAAATGTTGGGCCAAATAATATTTCAATCTCAACTACTGATAATATTCTCCATACTATTATCATTTATAATACATTCTACACAATGCGATGAAGTGCACAATGAAATCAAACCTGTGCAGTAAAAAGGTTACTGGGTTGATGGCTGATAATCAACCTAAAGTAAATTTTTACATATTAAAAAGTATAAGTGCTTCAAATGTGTCACCAATTCTGAGATTTTATAGGAGGAATAAATGAAATAAACATTAGATCATATGATTGAAGCACAGAATTGGATGAATAAGAAAAAGTATTGGACAATATAAACCCAAAGATTAAAGAATAAATTCCATTTATACCAATCAATATAATACTATAAATTTTTAATATATATGATCTTTACTAAACTCCTCAACCATCCCATAGAGTCAACATTTCAACCTTTGCTTGATCATATTGGTAATTTATAATGGCCTTTTTTATAATTAAAGGTGTGGAGTACACAAATTAGACACCAAAAGTGATATTGATGTAAAAGAGGGTGTTGCAATCCTTGTTGAGCAACTCTTAGCTTGCTACACAATGTATAAAGTGTTTCTTGATGAATTTGTTGTTTTCCCATTATCAAGATCTTCTTAGATAGTTTTTGCCTTCTTAGAATAAACTTTTTAAGCTGGCCTCCTGATCAAGGCACAATGGCATACTTGGCCAACATCTCCCTTGGTGTTATCAGCACCAACGTATCTCTTTTGTAAGTGCCATTTTTAAAAAATCTCAATGGCTACTAATATATTTTGCCTAATTCTAGTCCCAGCTGCCACAGGAGATCTTTTAAACTTAAGTAAGTGCTAAATGAAACAAAGGATATAACTTAAGGTAATGTGGTAAAAGCCATCTTATAAATATGATGAAGTAAGCCATATAGTCTAAAAAATTCACTATTGTAATTTGGAATAAAAATTGAAGTTGTGGCAATATTGTAGATTCATCAGTGATTTCTGATTAGCACTTTTTAGTCTCCATTTTAGTTTTGTGATCCAATTGTTTGAGTTCCATATTGCGTGAGCTCTGTCTCATTGTGTAAATCCCTTAACCAGGATGTGGGCGCTTCAATTATGTTTCCTGCTACTTGGTAAGGGTGGAAATATTACTTTCAGTTATTAACATCTTACCCTTTTGGATTTTATGTTTCAGAGTTCAGTTGGTGGCGCCAACTCAAGACGTCTAAATTAAGTGTATTAAACAACATTAAAATAATCTTTTGATTAATTTGATTTGTTTATATTGGATGTTTATCCAGGGAGACTACCATCATATAGGATAGTGATAATACTCCCATAACCAATGCATCAAATTAATACTGACATCTTTGGATAGTTGAAAATCGATCCCCCTTAAAAATAAAAATGCTTAGAATCTGTTGTCATTGGTTCCAAAAGGCATAGTATTATCTCATATATTGTTCATAAGTTTACCCGGTTAAAGTTAACTCAACCAGATGTAAAATTGTTTGGAACGTTGCAGTATAAAAAAGGGGGAATAACTCTTAGAACAGCGACTTGTATGTTATTAGTAGAAATTGTTGTTGTTGAATATTCAAAGGTTCATTCCTGAGGTTGATTAATTACTTTCAAGAACATTTGTTACTTCACCCATAAAGCTTTTTCCAAAATGAACTTGGGTGAAGAACTGAAGGTGAAATTATTGTACTCTGTTGAAAACTAAAAAGGTAACATCATCTCTGATGGAGTATTCATCTCTTCTCTTGTTCAGTAAAATTGCATACCCAGTTCATATGACTTTTTTACCCTCTCTGGTTGGCTTCCCTATAAATAGATTTATAGATCCTTGCCTCTTAAAGTAAAATTTAGTATTTTTCATATTTGATTTTTATTTTGGATCTTTGGAATAGTTGACTTAATATTCTTAGCTTTTTCCAGCTGGATTTTGTCAACTCATCATTCAACTCTTTTTGATAGTTTCCAGGGGGTAATATCTTGTGTTATGCGGTGATGACTGGAGCTAGTAAGGTGTATTTGGACTCTTCTCTTCCATATAATGCCTTGAGTTGGGACATTACTATCTTCTGGTGATTTCTAATTCTGTAAGCAATTAACGCGTATGGCAATAGGTGATTCCTCTATGACCTGTAATTCCTGTTTATCTTTTTAGTAATTATCCTATGGTTCTGTTCGCACGTTAGCAAATCCATTTGATGAAGGTGTGTATTATGTAGTAAATTGCTATCTCACTCCTACTAGGTCCATTAGTCTGTACTATATCTGAGTTAATTATTTTCCATTGTCCATTAGCAGAACTTGGTGCATCTATGCCTTTGTATAACTTGAACTTATATAATATGGTGGTTGATACTGCAGTTTAAGCTTTGACTGCTGCTGTTTTGACTCAATTTGGTGAATTAGTCAATTGTTTATTAAAGGATCTAATTCCACTTAAGGTCTTAAACATTATCCTACTATGTCAATGGATACATTGTATAAGGAGTAGTTGGTAAGATTAGTTGGTATTAGATTTTCCTCTCAAGAATCTGAAACTCACACAGGGTACACATGGTTCCAAAGCTTGATGCACTACATCAAAAATTGACTCCCAATAGAAGCAAATCCTTAGAGTTTGCTCATATTTCTAAAATTTTCTATGACAACATGCTTTTGTGCCTTTATTACACGTTTCATTTGATTGCAGGTCCAAATGCAAGGGTACCACTTCTCGCTGATCCTCTTATGAAGATCTACAATAATATGCTTGGTATTTTTAGCATTCTATCAAGAATATATTTACTTCATTAGCTTCATTCTGACATTATTTTCATGTGGTCTAATTAGGTCACACAGTTTTTTGCTTTCATGGGCTTGAGGTTCTTAAACAAGCAATTGAGTTAGTCCATTGGCGTTGAGGTATTTGCTTCTTACTTAGTAGATGATTTCAGATCGTATACTTGAAGCTTTACTACTCATATGGCAAGTCTTCTGTTTAAATCCCCCTAATATGTAATTAATGGAGTGACACGTTATTGTCACCACTTTGAAAATGTACTCTACACAAGTAAGGGCAAAAAGAGTTTTTATGCCTCAATAAAATTCAGGTAATCTCTTCATTTATTGTGTAGTTCTTTTTTACCTTTAAAAAGACTTTAGAGTAGTATTATATCGGGATTATCTATCACTTCTTCATACAATTGGCTGAAATTAACTCTGAGACTAATAAAGCTGGAATTTGTATACAACTAAAAAAGTCATATAAAGTCTGCGTAGGTCATAATATGATGCTTCCACCAATCTTGCTTTTAGTTATTACAAGCCTGTTATTACTAAAGACACCACAAAAATTTTGGTTTCCTTTATCAACAGGTATGTCAATGGTCCAGCCAAGTACGCAAGATATGGGATAAACAAGATGAATCCCAGCTTTCTGAGAAAGATATGGATGTCTTGCATTTTTTCTAGTTTTTTATCCATAGTCACTATTGCACGGATCTTTACATTTTGTGGCTTGATTCCCTGAGGGCTTTAGCTTGTTTCCGAAAAGCTTTAACTGTTTTCTCAAGTAATTACACTTGCTGCGCTTCAATTTCAGGTTGGACTCTCAGAGTTGCATAAACACTTTGCTCAAATGATGGAAATGTCCTGGAAGTGCGGCTTAACACAGTGATATTGTCCAGGTAGATTATCACATTTGATACCTTAAGTCCTACAAAGATTTTGTCCATTGCTTTTTAAAACATTGCCAGGGCATTGCAGAGCCCTTGAAGCATCCTTTTTGGTTTGAAAAACCCAAATAATGATAAAATCACACTTTATTTGGTTTTTATGCAAAAGTTATAAATTCTTGTAGCCATTAGCTGGCTCCATGGTTGGAAAGTACTTAAATCCACCTAAAATGCTTCAAAATATATAATTTAAAGTGGTGAGTAAAACTCCTTCTTTGTAACTTTACCTAATCATTGGTAGTTTAAAACCACAAGGATTTCTATCTTTCTTGCATACTAACAAGATTGGCGAAGCCCATGGTCTCTAGAAATGGCCTATTAAGTTGACTTTAGTGAGTTGATTTCATTCCTTCTCAATAATTTATCTTCAGTTTTTGATTGGTAGTACATTTTATACTTGAAGGGGATAGCAGACTCAATGTCACAGAAATGGTAGCTAAAATTGATACTGGCCTGTCAGTTGGGGTGCATGAGCACTCAGAAAGCAATTATAATGCCAAGTGCATTGCTATCAACATGACTTGGTAACAGGCAGGAGAGAAGTGAATAGGGTGTGGAATCTGGTATTCAGCGTCACCACCTTCCAAACAACTAAATGGTAACCACTAGAGTGACAGCCAATTTTGCTGAAGTTAACTCTTTGAAAGCCATGGAGGGCCCAGGAATTTTAGGGGTACCACTTGATCAGGAGCGAATGGTGAGGTCATGGAACCTCACCCAGTGGGGATAAATAATCTCTGAAAATAATGGGACGTCTTGACTCCTGGGGGCGTCCATAAGAGGGGATGTCCCCCACAAGCCACTTGCTCAGTAACTATATTTTCTGGGGGAAGGCAGCAGCGTTGTAATAATGGCCTTTAGGGATCAGTTGTTGTGCAACCTGGAAAATATTGTTCTAGGTAGCTGCAGTGATGAAATGGAAAATTTGTTAAAATGAAGGTTTTACTGGAGAGGGGGTTTGTTAATTGTGTATAAAATTGAGAATTGACTAACAACTGTGAAAGTGAGGGATGGTTGTTTCAAGCACTATGTGGCTTGCAGAATAACTGGGAATGCATTAATGATTGTACTACAATCTCAACTAATCCCAAAGAAATGAGATTTAATACTGATTCAACGCCAATTTGGCCTTCAGCTGGCCATCCAACTCTCACTCAAATTTTTTGCCAAATATCTTCTCACCCATAATTCCACTTGTTGGGTCAGTGATGCTTTGTTCAATGGGTGACTGGTTGCGCCTAAGGCCAGACCACATAGGACCAGTCCCATTGTGTGTCAATGGATTTATTGCCTATAACCCCACTGGAGTTGGACCTCCTAATTTATCTGATTTATCCATCTTTTCAGAGGAACCCAAAATTGTCACTGCGGTTAGGACCTCGCCTCTTCCCGCCTATTTGGTAGAAACTGAAATTGTTCTTGGGGGTAAATGCTATCCACTTCCTTTCTGGCAGCATGCACTCACCGCCGCCACTTCCATACACACCCACTGATCCATTTGAGCATCTCTTGAATGGTCAAATAGGGGGAAAGAGGGCAACCTTGTGGGGGTACGCCATCCCCTACCTCTCATCCACCACATGGGATGATCGCCCTTAGTTATGAGGGGACAGCTTCCTCATTGATCCCTTTTTTGTTGCAGAGCATGAATAACTCATGATCAAGGTGCAGAAGGCGCTCCCACAGACTTAAACCCTATACTCATTCCATTAAACTCTCCTTTGCAAAGCCATTAGTTGTTTGGTATGGAGCAAAAGATATCTTAAAATTTGAAAGATCTTGTTTGACTTCTATTGCTTATTGTCCGTTACTTCTTCAAGTCTTTGTTTTTTGATATCTCAAACCTCATGTACTTACTCTATTGTGTCGCATCTTGATAGTCTTGCTTGGGCGACATCTTTTCCTTTCTTCTTTTTAATAAGCATTTAAGTAAAATTCCCCAATATTACAGTAAACTTGCCTATAAATCTTTAATCAAATAACCCCAAAATGAGGCCATTAGCTTCTCTTTTGTATAATCCATATTATAGACTTTCATTAGTGCTTTGAGATATCTTTACATTAACTGAGAGTGGTATCTTTTGTTGTTACCAAATTGGATTTATACTATCTCTATTGCGCTCAATGATAGTCCTTCTGTGCTGACTAGTGGCTGGTATTTGGTTAACGCTCTTCTCCTAAAAGCGTTTTGTTTAATGGTTAGATCAATTGTTCCATTTCTGCCAAGAAGTTTTCTGCTTGTGCGGTTTTGCCTTTGTCTAAAATTATTAGAGCTAATTGGTATCTGAGTATACTCACTGCGTGGTAGTAAAATATCTTTGCGCCAAACTCAAGGAAGAAGTGGGTACAAATTAGGAAGGCAAATTGTCATTAGCTTGAACCACTTCTTTAAAAGTTAAAACCATTTATATAAAAGAAACAGCAAAGCGGAATATGCTCCCAAGTAGCGCGTTATATTGGGTCTAACCCTTCTGTAATTGCCGTCATACTTAATGTCCAGTTTAAATCTCAGCTTCTTCATTAATCTGTAAGGTATTATGGTGACAGAAGCTCCTGTGTCAAGGGCGGCCAAGATTAAAAAACTCTCTGTATCACAACTTTTACTTTCATTCGTTTTTAAATGGGTTTTTCAGTTGTTAAAATGTCAGTGTAGGATCCCCTTGAACTGCTTTTAGGCTCCTTACTTTGGAATAGCCAATTTGATGGTATTTTTGATAGGTATTTTATGTTCTTAAATGTTTTCATTACATTTTTACTTTCTCCTCAATAGTGTTGAGAATCCTTGTAGTCTGAGTGGCCTGCACCAAGTAAGTGTTGTACAATTTATTTCCATCAATAAATACACTTGTTGCTGTAAACGGTATGACCAACCATCTGGGGATTCTTATTACTTATTAATTTGGTAGCTTTTAGTAATCAGATAGAGGGTTCAATCACTTTTTTATTATCTTGTCCAGCGGCCACCATCTTTATAAATAGTCACCAAATTACATTAAATTACTATTGGTAAATCCTCCAGGTCCCTTCTTTACTAGGAATTATGATGGCTGATTAGATCCTTAAATCCCATTTGGCACAACTTTCACTTCCTTAATCTACTTATCACTGAAGCCTATGGCTCACATGTCATATTGTTAATTATATTATTTTTTGTAGTATCCTATCTTGCCCCGCTTGGCATACAATAAATAGTAATGAGGTCCTTACTTTTATTATGGCCATCTGTCTGTATCTCAAATGAAATTGGTGTATCGCTCCTAATATAAAAATTCCCCAAACCCTAGCTATTCGCTTTTTGGCCTAATTTAGATATAACATCTTTAGTCTACCACTCTTAAGAGCTGCTTAGTATCCATAAGTTGCACCAATGAGAACTCAGGAAGTAAGAGAGCATATCTAAGTGGGATCATCATCTGGAAAGGGTCCTTTCCTAGGTAGCAGAAAGAATACTACATTTAAGAATATTACTTTAGTAAGCTGAAGAGCCACTGAAAGTAGTTATTATTACAATGTGCTCCATTATTGCATTGATAAAAACCCAAATTCTATTCCTTAAGGTTTTCTTTTGTAAGATTTTAGCAAGGTTACTGTATACATACAGTACCTCATATATTTGTGTAATTATAACCTGTGCATTTGAAATACAACGCCTTTGTGCCTTTTTCAACGGTCATATTTGAGGAGCTACAGCCATAGCACTAGGTTCCCATAGAACGTGGTAGTCAACACTTCTTTACATACTAATTATCAATATTGCCTTCTCCTTCTGAATGAGGATCTAACCAAATTTCAGCATCAGTATTATTCTCCTTATAGTCTGTTTTTTCTTAATAGTATCCATTGGACAGTTATTCCAGTAAGTATCCTGGTTTGTGGAACTTGTTGCTTGTAGATTCTTTTTAGATTTCTTTATACTAAAATAAAATGTTTATCTTTGGGCTTCTCACTCTTAATCTGATACATATAGACAGCTTTGCTTATTCATCAAGATGGTCGTCTTGTTGCTTTGTATTTAGTTTTGAAAGTCCCTTATATGTTGAGTAGAGCTTTACTCAATTAATATTATGGGTTCACTCCTGTAGTGAGCGCCAGAGTCAGCCACTCAGACTTTTTTGCTTAATTGGTTTATTGATATGTCTGATTTGCATATTAGTGTTATAACGTACAAATGTTAGACATCTAAAGTGGGTTTGATACAATAGATGGTGTAACCAATCCTCATTGAGCAACACTTTGCTTACTACCCAATGTAGTAATTATCTTTGTATGGATTTGTTATTTTCACCATTGGTAGGATCTTTTAGACATTCTTTTGCCTTCAAAATAATATTTGCACAGTGGCCTTTATAACATTACATAAAAGAATCCTTGACCAACTCCAATTTTGGATTGATAAGCACCATGCTTTTCTCTTTTTGAGTGTTCTTTTTATCCAGATCTAAACTGAGTACTTATGTCTTCTGCTCAAATTCTAAAAAAAACTGGTTACATTGAATCTCTTTATTCATAAAGGGAAAATTAAACAAAAGGTGAAAACTGAGATTCTGTTGTGAGGCTACTTTATTATAAAAGGATATAGTATTAGGTATACTATTAGTAAAATTCAGGATAATTAATTTGTAATTAATTTGGGGTCCTGGCTTTCAGCTTATCAGTTCTCTATACTTTAATTCGGGGTTCTGATGGGCTTAAGCGGTTAAATTAGAAGAGCAGTCATATAAGACAAAGAAGATGGGATAAACAAACCATTATTTAGTTAAAGGATTTATATATAGTACAATTTAGAACACGTTGCTGAGAAGACCTTCATGTTCCCTATGATCAAGTTTTTCAAGTCATTCCAGATCTAAAACCAGTTGAGTACTTCATTGTTCTCCGTCATCAATGACCTTGTAATCTCATTGATTGTATTCATACTTTTTATAGCAGAAAATTGAGGGACCAGTTCAGTAGCAACTCCATTTGTTTTGCGCTCATTGTGTTTTCCTTATCAAACTCCCCAAGCGCCCTTCAATGTCAGGTTATGATTAAGAGGGTCAAATTTTGGATCATCAATGTGTGGTTTGGGATTAGTAATCTAAAAAATATTTTCTTGAATCATGATAAAACCACTAAAAACCTGAAGGAGGAACATATGGCTATATGAATTGTCCATGATTTTAATAACTACTATCCTTTGGGTTACTTTAGCAATGTAGTACTTTGAATTTAAAATGACATAGTTGGTCCCTTACCAAAGGACGCTAAGCTTTTCTGTTGACCCCCGGATTGATGATGATATAATAAGACCAGGCCCCCTACTGGAAAGTTAGTTAGGATGGTTAGCTAATTTTGACGTGGGACGTCTCCTTAATTGTAAATAAGATGATTCCTTTTAAGCAAGGGCTTGAAGTCAGATTGTTTCGTCCACTATGAGCTTCATAGTTGGTTTGGAGCTATTGGGCACCAAGGAGTCAAATAAGGGTTGCACACTAATTAGTAGACGAGGACTACTACCATTTAATGCTTCAAAAGAGACATCTTTTTTATCTGATGACAACTTATCCCTTAATTAAATAGAGCTCCTGTAAAGTAGTGGTTTCAGCGCATAGTATTAAAAGTGGCCTTTTTTGTAAGATAAAAATTATTGTCCCATTGGCGCTTTCTACTGCACCATTGATAAATGGGTTGTACAGGGTTTTATATTTATTTAGTGCCAAATAATAAAGTCGGTTTCTGTACTAAATGAAAGGTGAAATTGAGTCAATTGTCAAATTTAAAGTCTGAGGACATCCATACTGAGTGAAAACGGAGATATAAAGAGAAATAAGGCTGTAGTCTTTGCAGTTTCAGCTGGAATGGAGATCACCTCAACATGTTTGGTCAAGTGGTATGCGGCATATAGGATATACTATGGACATGCAACCCAGTTGGAAATTGTCCCACCACATCAATACTGACAACAAAGAAGGGGTTTGATGGAGCCACCACTTAATACGGATACTGAGGGCTGGCCAATCCTGTGTACAACAAGTTAAACATGCCTATAGCCCTTATTGGATGGTCTCAACCATCCAATCCCAAAACAGCATTTTCTCAACCACACATGAGACTTCTTCACAGTCCATGTCTCACAGTTGAATGTCCTTTAAGGATATGTCAGTACAGGAAGAAGGGCTTATGCAGTAAAGCCATTTTTCAACTTTATTATAATTATATATTTAGTGAAGGTCAACCAGGGGACTTACACTTCTGATATAGTGATGATAAAAACAATAATCAACTGTGAAAAATTAAAGACACCCCAGAGGGTTCAAAGCCCCTCTTGTTAACATGACCACCAAGTTTAAAATGGTAGGGGGGTTTATGTTGACTTATTCTTTGATGCAGCATGAGTGAAGGAAAAAATCAATCTTTAGGAACCATATGGGGAACCATGTATTAATTGTTCTTCTGTTGCGTGGGGTCATGATTCCAAACAACCATGCTTGGAAATGTTCTGATATATGGTAGTGAAAACGATTAATGGCTTCTTAAAGGGTAGGCGTTGCTCCTGTAATAGACTCCAATTTTATAGTATGGATTGTCCATAGTGCTATTGCTACTATTAACACCCATAGGGATGGATGGATAGGTAACTCCATGTTGAGAGCAAACATGGTCTTGGCTAGATTAAATGTTGTATACTTTCTTGGCGGAATAGGCGCATGACCTCTTTCCATAAAGCCACTGATGTTGGACATTGTTTTAAACGGTGTACTAGGCTTCCAAAACTGACCACATATAGTACATGAGGAATGGGCAGCATTGACCATTCTGCTGTGCGGTATACTCTCCTCATGCATCTCCACACATGTGCTTTTATCCTGGGTTGAAGTAGTGAGTGATGTGTATATCACCTGACTCTTCTTTGGGTCTCCCGGTTGTATGGTATATTTCATATGATCCAGGTATTCAATCCTGGCTATGGTACTCGGATTTCTGCATATTGTATTATCTGTGACTATTTGGCCATTGATTTCCTGTCTGTGAGTTATTCTTGGGCGTCCTTGTGACTGATCTGGCCACATATGTGAATCTTCCACTCTGCTCTCCTAATAACTAGAAATATTTGTTTGAAGTTTTCATGAGTGCCATGTGATCCTGCAGCTGTAGTATGAGACGCCAGATGCTTGATTAATGTGTTTGGATGATCTGGATTTCTTAATCAGAGTGCTTGTGTAGAATTGGATTTTACTGTTCTGGCCCAATGTGTATCTGGAAGGTCTGGACTAGTCACCTGAGCTATCCAGGATCCTAGTATATGGGTCGCTTACTCTACATAATTATTTATCACCATACCTCCATTCCTCCTAGGGCCAGTTAGGATTTCAAGGCGTACAGGGGAGTTATGGTTGGACCAAAAACATCCCTTTATTAAGGCGTATATTGTTAAAAAAGGACAATGAGAAAGCAATCGCATGGGCCATAAACCAATGATTGATAGTATTATAAAGTTGGCTGTCATGACCCTTCCTGTTAGCCCTGTTTGATGTCCATGTAAGGAGGCAATCGTTTTGTTATTTTATCTAAAAGTTGATATTCCATCATGGAGTTGGCTTAACTACTGCTTCCAACCATATTAACAAGTGACAGACTGGTCCAGCTGCTGACATGGTAGTGAAGGGAAGTTCCAGTGGGGTAATTGCTGATCTTCGCCTCCTATTACTGGAGATGAGTCTTGATGTTGTATTGATCCGTTGACCCAGGGTATATGGCGTCCAATGGGTCTGATATTTCCAAAAGAGTATGATTTCCATTTTCTCAGTTTTAGATGCGTTGCTTATGGATAAATATTCTTGTATTATCTTCTCAATTCTGCGAGCATCCTGGTTGTTGGATATACCCACCACGCATTTGTCAGCAAAAGCCATCATATTGACTGGTGGTTGTCCATAGACATAGATTCCACTGAGAAAGTACGTTTGTATTCCAGTTTAGGAGATCCAGGCTAAAATTGTATAGTATAGGGCTTATAGGGTCCCCTTGTTTTAGTCCTCTCTGTGGAAAAACTGGGTTAGTTAAGAAACCTGCTCCAAGCACAGTCATGGTGGCTTACTCTGTGAACTACATCAACCAGTTTATGAACCTATTTTGGGTTTAAATTTTTTAGGGCAGGCCCTGAGATAGGTCCATCTCACCCTTTCAAATGCCTTATGTTGATCTAAAAAGACAAGCTTTTAGAGGTTTTAGATTAGCAGATATTTGTGACTGTGTGGTTATTGTCCCATAAGGATCCTCTTGGGACAAATCTATATTGTGATGGGGATATTGCATCAGTTGCAATTTCTCCTAGTCATTTGGCCATAATTTTGTGAATACTTTTTGTCAGTATTAGTTAGGGAGATTGGGCGTCAATTGAATAGGTCTGGTCTATCTCCTTTTTTGAATAAAGTGACAGTGTAAGTTCTTTGTCTCCAGGTAGGAGGCATGTTTCCATATTGCACTTGTTCATGGAATCTAAAAGAATATTAAATAGGTTAGTAAAATATTTTATATAAAATTCATAGGGATTCCATAAGGTTTAAGGCATTTCCCTCTTGGTGCACTGTGTACTGCTTCCAATAATTCCTTGCGCAATATTAGGTTGATAAAATTGTTGTTTAGAGCTGTGGTGTCAATATGTGCATTTGCGAGGCATTTTTCAATTTTTGCTGGTTTGACTGGTTCAGATTAATACATATATGTATAAAACCTTCTACTTCGGTCACAACTTCTTTGGGTGTTTCCGCTATGGATTTGTCCAGTCATCAGACCTGTGTGCAGGCTATAATATTTTTTGGGCATGAAACTGACAGAAAAAATAGCTCGACCAAGTTTCTCTGTCTTTTATGTTTTTGCTCTATTGAACTCCAACCTGGTGTTGATGTTCACATATCAGGGTGTTTAGCTGAGCAGAAACATCTTCCCATTTTCATCACCATCCAGGACTGTATCCTGTACGTGGGACATTATTTTCATGTGATTATTTTCTGCTAAGGTGTGTTTAATAATGGCTGAAGCTGCCCTGTATCTTCTTGATGTTGTGTGTTTAATCCGTTATGTTAATTTTTTGAAATTTGACCCAGGTGTTTAATGGTTATGAACAGAGATTTGTTTGAAAATCCCATGTTTAGGATATTTCCTCCACTCAGGATTGAAATTCTGAGTCAGCTAAATGTTCTGAGCGTATAATGCACCACCTGGGAGCTTGAGTAGTTGTTTCCGTTGGTGTGAAGGACACCAAAATTAGCCAATGGTCAGAGAATTCAATTTTAGTAGTTTATGAATTTATTCTTTGGTGTCAGAAAATTAATCTGTGAGTATTAGGTCTATCTGTAACATAGAAATAAGTACACCATTTTGCACATGTGGGAATGTCATGTTCTGTAGAAGGGGTGACCATTTAGGTAGTGGATCTTATATAGTATTAGGGTGGCCTTTAGCATGCAAAGTTCCACTTACCCTTGTGGTGTCTCCGTTGTTTGTGGTCATCAGTCAGTATCTAGGTTGATCCAGCAGTTCACGTCTCCCATGATGAAAGTGTTTTCTGGAAAGTGGAGTTGTGTTAGAGCTGTTAAAAACTATCAACTGTCCATTGCACAGTTTGTTGCATACACACTGGCTATTCTGTGCACTTCTTTGTGCCATAAGAAGGTAACAGCTAGAGCATGGCTGTCCAAGAACAAATTTTTATTTATAAATTTAAAGTTTTGGTTTGCACATACTATCCCTCCACTGTGTTACAATCAAAACGGTACTGTTGGGAGAGCATTTTTTCCTATGCCTCCTCCTTTCCCTGTGGACAGTGGGTTTCCTGCACCGTCAGTATATCCACAGGTAGGTTTCGCAGGAGACTCAACTTCTTGGCCTGGGACGTTAAGGCCTTAAGTCCCACTATGTTCAGCATCCCTATCTCTAATGAGACGCCCAACGCGCCTCAGGAGCGGTTAGCAGGGCCCCTGGCCCTACTCCCTTGCCCTCATTTCTCTCAGTTGCATCTTTGATGCAGTGAGCATAACTATGAGTAGGAGTTGGAGTGTATTCTGCCCCTTTCGTTACTTGTGCTTTTGCTCCTCTCTTGCCTTTGCTGGTTCTAATTTATCATTATAGTGCACTTGTATGCTCTTATTGTCCACATTTTTATTTGCGCATTCCATTGTTGATTTTTGCTCCTGATTGGGTTGTGCTCCACAATTTCAGGGGGTGTGATGAACCCCTGTTTTGCTACAATTGCTTCCAAATCAGGTTCCGCTGAACCCATTCTATTTGGATTGGTTGTTCAGTTTTCTGTGGGATTTGATTGGCTCATTGTTTCAAGTTCATCCATTTCTTCCTGAATCTGTTTTGGTGAGATGGATTATTATGCTGAGGCCTTTGACTTGAACTTTTCAACTTTATTATATAGCATCCCCTCTTTGATCTTTGTGCCTTTAGTTATGTTCTGCAATCCATATTGAGTCTCATAGTTCTCTAATTCCCAACATTCAGGACATATGATTAAATTGAATAATTGGTTCTATTAGGCGTAAATATGGCTATCACTGACATCCTCAAGAGCCCATCATCTTTTGATACATCTCTCCCTCGCAGTGAATTATGGAAAAATCAGAATTCTGAAATAAAATCACCCATCTCACTAATCATCCATAAGGTGTCAAGAGAGTGTCTTTAACTCTCTCGTTCCCAGAGAGGTGGTGTGGAATGCAAACCCACACTGCTAGGGAACTAGCTGTTAGGAGAATCGGAAACAAGGCACCTTGAACTGTGCCTGTACAAAAGGGACCCAAGGCAAGGGTGTAGAGCGCGATATACAGTACCAGGTAAGCTAGAAACAACACATCTTGAGTGGACCCCAGAGGGGAGTCCATAATCAAGTGTAAATTCGTGCCAGGAGGTTTGGGCGCCCTGATCTGTAGGGGACTGGAGTGGCCCAATGGAGCACCCAAAACTTTTGTAAATTGGTAAAGGATGTAGTGGCCAACATAGTTGGAGACTTCCTTGAAGAGGTCCGCACCCAAGTTCTCCCAAGGAACCATAAGAAAACGTAAACCAACGGGTAAATTTATTTGTGAAATGTCAACCAATACGGAATGTTGTTCGCGAATAATATATTTAAACTGAGTTGGGGTAATTATGGGTCTGTGGAAGTGTGCCCAAGCCTTGACGCTCCAATAGAAATGCTCCCATTTAATTTGGTAAAATATATAAAGGTGCCTTCACTCAAGTGGTTGATTTTAGCTGTATTCTACCTGAGCGCATGATTTTGTAACTTGAATGGGATTCAAACCCTTGTTCTCCAATTAACCGAATCAAACAATCTCTGTTCGTTATGTAGATCAATATGTTTCAGTTACTGGGCCGAAACAAGGGGCTGGGCGTTTTGAACCCCATTAGTATCAACCTTGGCATATTTTACTTGTACCCAGCGTTGGTCTAATGTGTGTTTAAGGTCAGGAAGAGCCTGAAGTTTCACCTTCTGGGCCTCCTGCCACCCAGCTTCATCCTTGGCGTCAGTTCCCACCTCTAAGTCATCCAACCATGACATTACCCTCTCCTCCTTCTTGGGCTCCACCCCCCCCCTCCAGGGCGTTTGCAAGGAGAAGTTCTTATGTGCGGGTGACAACTTCATACCAGCAACGACTGGCTTGGGCTTTGAACCTGCAGCCTCGGGGAAATGATTATGGAATGATTCAATCAGGTCTTGGGCATGTACACAGTCACAGGCCAGCACCCAACTGTTCTTGGCCGCGTCAAACCCCTTCCAAAATACTAGGTACTCAAGAAGTCTATTAACATGGCTGGAGGCTACTATTTCCTCCATTTCTCACTCTGGCGCCCCATCCATGAGATAAGCCTCAGGAGTCGCAGGTGGGGGCCCTCAAACAACATCAATTTGCTCTCATGTAAGACAGAGAAGATCTAGAGCGTGGAGGGAAAATCCAACTGATATTAGGCATGACCCACCTTTCTAACAACACGGTAAGGACCAATCCTCTTTTTCCCAGCTTTTTGCATGGCTGCTTGATAGGGATGTTACAAGCATCAATCATCACGAGATCCCTTTCCTTGTACACTGGACCCACTCTACGCTTACCATCAGAATACCCCTTATAATTAGCATAGCCGCCTTCAAACTTGTGGAAACAACTTGGTGGACCTTTTGATGGCCTTAACAAAGTCCACAACCGCTTCCGCTTTGGAACCACATCTGGGCTCCATGTTAAAGGCAGGGTTAAAGCCATGGTTGGCAAAAAAGGGTGAACAACTGATCAATGAGTGTAAAGTGTTGTTGTAGCTAGACTGGGCCATGGGAAGGTGAGGAACCCAATCTTAATGATCTGCGGTGGTGTAACAACTCAGAAATTGTTTCAAGCACTGGTTCACTCTTTCAGTCTGCCCATCTGATTGGGGTGATGGGCAGTTGAATGGCAGGGGCAAATCTGAAGAGTCTTACACAACTCTTCCCAAAAGATGGAGGTGAACTGGGGTCCCCGGTCACTAATGATTTCTTGAGGAACCCCATGAAGCGCAAATACATGTGTGACGAAGAGCCTGGCCATTTCAGCAGCGGTTATGGTCATTCTGCAAGGAATAAAGCTGGCGAGCTTCGTAAAGCAGTCCACCACCGCCATGATGGCATCATAACCATAAGAAACGGGTAATTCCATAATGAAATCCATTGATAGGGAAGTCCAGGGCCCTTTGGCCTTTTGGACTGGTACTAACAACCCCACTAAAGGTTGTCAATTGGGCTTCATTTGATTGTAGATTAGGCACTCTTTACATTTCCTCCCCACCTGAGCAGGCAAGCCCTTCCAATTGTAAGTGCGTCGTGTCAACTCCAAGGTCTTTGCTTTCCCAGGATGACCAACGGTGATTCCGTCAGGATGGTCCTGTATGATTTCCAGGCGAAGTGGTCCAGCAGAAACCCATAGGCGCCCCTGAAACCACACCATCTCATCCTTTACATGATGACCCCTGGATAAGTCCTCCTGATTTGGAGTGCTCTTAGCAAGAACAACAGTATTTTGGCTGATAACGGCTGAGAAAGAATTACCTTTCTGAACATACTATATTCCGCTGCATTTTCCAAAGGTGTGAGCGCTGGCGTGTTGACCATGGAATCAGAAAGTTGAGGCAGAATCTTATTTGGCGGAATCATCAACTGGGTGTTGTGAATTTCTACCTCCTTTGGATTGGGAGCTAAAGCAGGGTTGCAGCTTAAAGCATCTGCCAAACCATTCTCCTTGCCCTTAGTGAACTCATAGGAAAATGAAAATTGGGCAAGGTCTCATGCTAATGGGTCTGCCAAGGAGTTAGAACTTGGGGAGCGTGGTAGTAAAACAAAGCCCAGTGGTCTGTGCGTACACAGAATGGTTGGGAGGAGCCATGTAAGTGATGACGCCAATAAGTCAGCGCCTCCACCACTACTAATAACTCCTTGTCATAAACAGCGTAGTTTAACTCAGGCAGAAGCATTTTTCTAGAAAAATATCCCACCAGATGCTCAGTCCCATCTTAGCCTACCTGTAACAAGGCAGCCACAATGGCAAAGTTGGAAGCATCAGAATACACAATGAACTCCTTTGCAGGGTCAACATGGCAAAGGATGGATGTGGATAACAGAGTGCACTTCACCGCTTGGAAAGCATCCTCCAAAACGGAGGACCACTGAAGCACCTTTGCACCGCTAGCCTTATGTAAGGGAGCTACCACCTCAGAAAGATTTGGCGTGAACTTCTTGAGGAACGTACACACCCCCAAAAAGCTTCTTAATTCTTTGACAGAGGTGGGGGCGGGCCACTCACAAATCACCTTCTCCTTGTCTGGAGTTATCATGTGTCCTTGGTCAAACATGACGTTGCCCAGAAAAGTGACCTGGGATTTGAAAAACTCACACTTGCTGATTTTTAGTGTAAGGCAGGCGGCCCTCAACCTCTCCACCACTTGCCAAAGGTGTACTGCATGGGACTCATGATCAGGAGAAAACACCAGGATGTCATCCATGTAGGCAACCGCGCATACCCCCAATAAAAGTCCCCCAACGCAGCATCAATGCAGCGTTGAAAGATGGCAGGGTCATTCTTAAGCCCAAAGGGCATGACCCAAAACTATAAAATTTCCTTTTCTGGTGCAGAATGTGGTTAACCACTCCTGGCCCTTCTTTATCCAGATCTGATTGAACGCATTGAGGCAATCCAGCTTTGAGAAGACCTTCGCCTTCTCCATATAGCGCGCGATCTGTGAATCTAAAGAAATGGGATGAAGGTCTAGTACAGCAACGTTGTTAAGGTTCCCATAGTCCACACATGGGCGCAGAGTACCATCAGACTTCTCAACAAAGAGAAGTGGAGAGCATACAGGGGAGGTACGCTGAAAGATGGCACCTCTGGCCAACTGCTCCTTCACCCACACATTTAAAACCTCTTCCTCCAGGACAGTCAATGGGTATATGGGGGAAGAAATACGCACCAGATCCACAGTAAGTTTAAATTCACAATCAAACTCAGAATGTTCTGGTAGCGTACTAGCTGAAGCTGCATCAAAAGAAGGTTCCAACTCCTCCAAACAGGAAGGTAAGAAAAGTTTCATGGAGGGCATCAACAAAGGATCAAGATAAGAAGTGTGAACATTGGGCCAATGGGGTAATTTGCCCTGGGCGTTATCCTCCGTCAAAGGAACAATCAACCGGTCACTGTTTATCAAAAACAAGGATAGAGTGTTTTCTTTCAAATTAGTCCTAGCGTCAAACTTTCTCAACCACTTTACACCCAAAATAATGGGGAACAAGAGGTTTATGATAGCTTGAAAATGGTTTGACAGAAGATAGGAGCCCACCTGGAAGTCAACTAACCCCATGACGTTCAGTGTGGGGATACCTTAAGAAGCCCCGCCTCTAACCAACCACCTGGCGAGTAACTTAACTTAAGGTTTTCAGAAAGGTCTTGGTCATTAAAAATATTTAAGGCACCGGGATCCACTAAAATAGTTGTGCTGAACTTCCCAAAAAGGGATGTAAGGGTAGCAGTCAATAAGAAGTATCTAGAATAGGATTTATTCAAAGCAGAAAATGCCATCATCTCACCTGAAAATTCTTCCTCTGGCTTGAACAAGCTTTCAGGGTATGTTTTGGAATCATAGAAGGGGTGGGATAGTGGGCCACTCTTACTACTGAGGCCACATATCCCACCACACCTTCTGCAGGTGCATATACATCACTATATTTAAAACGAAGCTACTTTTTCACTTTCTGAGTGCCCCAGATCATGGTAGGGGTCAAACGAGGGATCTCAGGGGTAATCTGATATACTGGAATAGGGTCCTCATCCAGGCCATATGAGCTTATAAACGGCTCGTTTTTTGATAAATTGCTTGCATTATAAAATGAGTTTTCAGGCTCCAGCGAACCCACACCTACTCCAATGGTTCAGTGTGCATCTTTATCCAGGGCCATCTCCCCCAAGCCCAGAACCAATGCATCATCATGCACCCCAGAGATGTAGTGGGAAGAAAAAACGTTAACAGGGTCCCATTTTTGGTTAAATTTGGGTCCAGACCCTCCTAAACCCTCAATTTTCGCCAAGATTGGGAGGAAATCAGTGGGAAGCACCTCACGATCCAATAAAATATCACTAGTCAAGGACGCGGTATTTATAGGGGTGACCACAGGTGACATCATCGCGGTGGAATCAGCTGACACGTTTATTTTAGACTTGGGGATAGAACTCCGCTCAGCTTCAAATTCCTTGAAACTCAAAGGTCTAGAAGGATAAGATTCCATTGTTGTGATAGCCATGTGCAACTTTTTGGTTCCCATATTTATAGGGGCTGACCCAGGTGCAATTATAATGGCCAAATTACGTGGCCCCTTCTGGGTTGGGGCGGAGAAACTACCCCAAAGGTCTTCATTCAGAAGATCAAAGTTGGAAGGGGCGACAGCCAAATTGGGGAATTTTGCATGTAGAGGTCCAAGGAAGAATGGAGAAATGATGTTTTCATGATGTTGGGCAAAGGTAAAGCCTGGGCTTTTTCACAAAATTCATTTAAATATAATTTCACTGGCTGACCTACTTGTCGCAACAAAAAGAACTTGTAGAAGCATTGGATGGATGCTTCAACATGATGACGTTGCTCCAAGGCATGCTCCAAGTCCTCCATGGATTGCCACAAGAGCGGATGTGTACAGAATATGGCAAAACCTGGTCAGCCGCTTCTGGAGACAGCCAATACAACAAATCTACTCCTCATAAGAGTGGACGGGAACCAGATACGTTGTTATTTTCTAAGGAAGGTTTTGGCTCAAGGGTAGCCAAGGCCAGTTGAATTTACAAGTAGATCTCAGGTAAAAGGTGGGTAATTGCGACAACAGGATCACAAAAGGTCTGAGACCACCAGGTACAAGCAGTAAGGGTGGGCACTTCCCAATTTGTAGTTTCAAGAATAACGCTGAGATGCACCAAAAAAAAACCAAATGAGAAAACTGTGGTGAGCACCATCATGGCAGTGACAAACGGCCAGTGCACCCAGTTTATGAATAACAAAATTCTCACATGGATAATTCTCATGCACGTAAAATAAAAAGGTTGGTCAACTAATGTCAAGAGAGTGTCTGTAACTCTCTCATTCCCAGCGAGGTGGTGTGGGATGCAAACCCACACTGCTAGAGAACTAGCCATTAGGAAAATGGTAAACAATGCACCTCAAATGGTGCCTGCACAAAAGTGACCCAAGGCAAGGGTGTAGACTGCAATATACAGTACCAGGTAAGATAGAAACAACACATCTTGAGTGGACCCCAGAGGGGAGTCCATAATCAAGTGTAAATTCGTGCCAGGAGGTTTGGGCGCCCTGATCTGTAGGGGACTGGAGTGGCCCAATGGAGCACCCAAAACTTTTGTAAATTGGTAAAGGATGTAGTGGCCAACATAGTTGGAGACTTCCTTGAAGAGGTCCGCACCTAAGTTCTCCCAAGGAACCATAAGAAAACGTAAAACAACGGGTAAATTTATTTGTGAAATGTCAACCAACACGGAATGTTGGTCGCGAAAAATATATTTAAACTGAGTTGGGGTAATTATGGGTCTATGGAAGTGTGCCCAAGCCTTGACGCTCCAATAGACAAATGCTCCCATTTAATTTGGCAAAATATACCAAAAGTGCCTTCACTCAAGTGATTGATTTTAGCTGTATTCTACATGAGCGCATGATTTTGTAACTTGAATGGAATTCAAACCCTTGTTCTTCAATTAACCGAATCAAACAAATTTTGTTCATTATGTAGATTGTTTGTTTCAGTTCCTGGGCTGAGACAAGGGGCTGGGCATTTTGCACCCCATTAGTACCAACCTCGGCATATTTTTCTTGTACCCAGCGTTGGTCTAATGTGAGTTTAAGGTCAGGAAGAGCCTGAATTTTCACCTTCTGGGCCTCCTGTCGCTCAGCCTTATCCTTGGCATTGATTCCCACAATTAAGTCATCCAACCATGACATAAGGGTACTTATTTGTTGTAACCATTAGAGCGAGGCATAGTTGGATGTGACCATAAAGTGACTTCCATTTTGTACAAGATAAAGTGCTTAATTCTCAGTAGCACAACTAAGAATTCTCTTTTAGTAACACTGTGGTTCCGTTTGGAATTGTTCAAAATCTTGCTGTAGTACATTACAAAAAGGTCAGCTTGTTTTTAATTATAATGCACTAAGATATTTACAACTGCCACATCGCTGGCATCAGTGAACAATATGAATTGGCTGATCAAAATTGAAGATGACCTAAGATAGTATTTGTACATAGGCTGTTCTCAACATATTGAAGGCCTGTTCCTGACCAGGTCGCCATTAAAAGGGCATATCTTTCTGCAGAAGATACACAAGAGGTATGACTAGGTCATCAAACTGAGGGATAAAATGACAATATTAATCCACCATGCCTAGGAACACTTAGATATCCCTTGGCCTAGGGCATGTCCTTATCTTGATTGCTACAACTTCGTCAGGAATGGGTTGGATCCCACTCTTTGAGACCTTGTTCTTTAGGAATTTACCTTGGATTAGATGAAATATATTATAATGTCTTGAGCATAATAGAGGCTTTTTGAAGATGATTTAAGACTTCACAGAGGTGCTCCAGATGGCTGTTAAAGGTTCTTGAAAATACAGTAATCTTGCTAAGGAAGACAAGAATGCAGAACAGGGAAATCTCCTAAGGTCCCATCTAATGCGAGTTGGAACGTGGAGGGCGCATTAAAGAGTCCTTGTGGCATCTTGTTTGGCTTTGTTAATCTTTCATTAGCAATCAGCGCGCACTTTGATCAATCCTCAGGTGCCAAGTCTACTTGCCAGTATTTGCTTCAAGATCCATTGCAGATAATTGTTAGGGCCTTGAAAGCAAGAGGAGATGGTAATTGACCTAAGGAAATGGATTGGTACCTTTTAGTAACAGAGAAGAGCCTTTGAGAGTCTATCAACACCCTATGGCTACCATCTATTCTTCCAAACTAGAAAGTGAGGAGAGCCCAAGGGCTTTGGGAAGGCATTAGCAATTCAGATTTTAGAAGCTATTTGAGATCAACAGTCACCTGAGCTTCTTCGGCCTCGTTCTTCTTATAGGGACAGTATTGGATAGGCTTAGTATCCCAAGTATTGACATGATGTAGGACGCCATTCTATCTACCAAATATATAGGTGGAGGTCAAGAAAAGGCCGGAGTACTCCACTAGCAACTGCTTCACTTGGCTCCATTGATTACTGGTTAACTCGCGTCCAATAGAGGTATCTATTAAGGCTACTAATGGATAAGATACACGCCCAAAATCTAGGAAACTCCACAAATTACACACATTGGTATTTATCTCTAGAGGCAGTGAGCAAACATAAGCGGTTGTATTATTGTGCCTCACTGCCCTAAAAGATAGTTTAGGTTTTCCAGAAAACCAAGATGGACCCAGCATAAGCGGGACCTAGAATCCCTTACAGGTCAGGACTTCGTTAGTGGATGGGTTATCCACGCCTTGTAACTCTAGTAAGTACCCTGGAGGGATACTGACATGTATTCTGTTGTTGATTATAACCTAGGTCTTTGGTGGTATAGTAGTTTTTTAGTTGAGAAGATAGATATGCCCTCCTGTCTATATAGCACAGGATAGTGTAACCGCACTTAAAACCCTTATAATGGTAATCAATCCTTTCAATCATAACCTCATTCTTCAAGAGGCAGGCCTAAGATTCGACTTTGAATTGGTATCTCAATTGTTCTCAAATACCAGTGGGACCATATGTCCCAATAGGGCTTTGGACTTACTGTCATATTGTACAATGTCAGAGTAGTTGAAGAGAAACTGGGTCCTAAGAATGAGGTTGTAACTGGGTTACTTAGGGTGACTGATGAGGTATTTGGTTACAACTTGTTGAAACATGTAGGTAACAAGGATTAGGCCCCAAGGAATGAGTACACTGTAGTCCAGCCATACCATGCTTCATATAATGACGTAAATCAGGAGCTATTTTCATGCGTATTGTCAATTATGATGAGGTGACATTCATAGGAGAGCCATAGTCAATATGTGTGAAATGGACCTCATGAACTAGAGCAGCAACTCATGTTACCAAGATCCCAAAATGAGGAATCAAGGTAAAAATATAGTTAATTCATCATAAGAGGAGTAAGCAGTGTTAGGCTTCTTATTGTCAAGTAGTACCAATTCTTCTCCCCTAGGTACAGCAGCATCAGAATCACCAATTTTTGTCAGGGGTTGTTGAAGAGGTACAGGGATGTCAGCTTGGAGCGCTTCATTCTTCATGCTGACTATCCTTTTCCCGCCTCCTCAGCAAATCTCTTCCAACTGTTTTTGGCGTTATGATGGAATACTTTTCAATAAAAATTCAGCGAGGTCTTAGATTCATCTAGTTTTTAACAACGTAAATTGAGGTTTCCCAGGTGAGGCTGAGGCAGAAGTCTTTGGACTCAAGATGGAATATGGAATTTCGTTAAGAGCTTTTTTAATTTCTCAAATACAGTTAAAGTTACCCTTGCGCCTAATTATATGTAGTTGAACCTCAGGAAAAGATCCCAAGGAAGAGACCATAGCGGTTATAGCGTCATCCATCATTATTTGGTCTTTGGTAACCAAAGGCTGTGCTTGAGCATAGAATTGACTGAAAAATCTTTGGACTTTCTCCTTTGTTAAGAAGTATATCATTAACGTCTGCTTCTTATTTATCAAGGTCTGGTTACTACCAAACCCTTGAATTAGGGCAGTAAAGACTTGATATCAGGTTCAGCAAGCTTCTAGATGAGTAGTCATATCTCATTGGCCATGTTATTCAAACATTATTGAATGTGCTTCACTTTCTGACAGCCCATGGTTTCCTCCATTAAACTCTTGTAAGCATACAAGGGGAGGTGATGCTCTCTTAACACAGAGTAAATCTTTCTTGAGTCTAGGTTTAAAATTAGTCACAACAGGGGTAGAGAGTATTATTGGCAGGGACAGGTGCAGGCTCATAAATCTCTGTTTTTGCATAGTTTCAAGGGACCTAGCGATCCAATCATCATTTCAATCCTTTAAAGTCCTCTTCAACTTCTCCCAAGTGATTGTTTAAGAGGCGACGTAGGCCTTGAGAGTATATTGTTCCTTTAGTGATTGTAGTTCAGCACACTAGAGCAAAGATATGGTTTTACAATCGCTCAAGCAGGTTTAAAAATCGTGGCAAATTTGTTCAGGTTGAGAGATATAATTGTCATTGAGCTTAGCATATGCGGTGAAATTGTTCTTCTCATCTGACAGGGCATTGAGTGTGACTCTGGGATCAAGTGGGACCCCATCCAGGCGAACCTTGCATCCTTGAGCTACGTTTCATATCTGATCTTGTAGGGCTTAAAATTCTGCTAGGACATCTTATTTCCAAATTTCGCTTGGATTGTCATAAGTCAGAACCAATGAACCAGATGGCCCTTGAGGTCAACGGTAAATTTTATGGTCCCTCTGTACTCTCACTCTTGATGCACTATTTCAGGATGATAATACTTAGTAACAGTGTTGTAGTAATTGGAGAAGGGCCTTGATTTGGTCAAGGCATTGACTCCATGAAGATTAGAAAAACATACATATCTTGGCAAAGCTGGTACTTGAGGTAGCTTGAAAAATTATTATCCAGGATAGCAAGCTGTCTAAAAGATTCATTATTCAATTAAATTGTCCACAGTGGCCTCTCAGTTGTTGCAGATAAACAATGAGGCTTTGTTGTAGAAATTGACATTATATGAATGCAGGGTTTGGGTAAGTCTCAGGTTTTGAGCTATTTCATGATAATGTAGTCCTACCAATTGTAGGATATGATGTATGACCTGTTGAACAAAACTCCAGAGATAACTTTTGGTTATAAGGGCTAGTTTCCATTGGCAGTTGAGCTGAGAAATATATTTCTTACATTGTAGAAGGTACAGTTGTGGCTCAGGAACAACTGGAATAACTCGTGGAGTATATACCCTTGATTAATTGCTGAATAATTTCATTAGTGATTCGTGTTGAAGTTTATACTGAGCTTGATCACCTAATGGTAATTTGAACTCAAAAGTGAACTAAAATTCCAGGCTTTAAAGCTGCAAAAAAGTCACTTTGTAATAAGATGCGTTGATACATTAGGTTACACTTCTAACCAATTGGCATATTGATTTTCTTGGTTTTAATTGTTCTCCATTTCTTGTGACAGACGTTTTCACTGCACAGCTTAGAGGCTCCTGTAGTGAGCACTAGTTCTTCCATCTTATCCATTATAAATACTGTAAGATGAGTTTAATAGGTCTCAAAGCTCTTAAACTAGTGAAACAGCCAAAGAAGAAAAAGAAGATGGATTAAATTGACTATCATAGTAAATTAAAAGTACTTGCTTTTATCAAGCAAGTTGATTTGTGTCTCTGAGAAAGACCTCCATGGTTCCCTACAATCAAGGTCTTCAAGTTATTCCAGAAAATATGACCAGTTGAGGCCTTCAATGTTCACCACTGGCAATGACTTTGCGATTGCATTGATCAGAATTGCCTTTTTGTGGCGTGTAAAATGGAGGGCAAATCCAGAAGGCGTTTCCAACAATTCATGCAGGCGTGATAATCTCAGATAAGACTTCCCAAGTGTGCCTTTAATGGTAGGTTCTGATTGAGAGAGTCCAATAGTTGGAACAGCAATGTTTGTTTCAGGATCAGGAATCTCAATTTGCTTATTGTTTCAGACCCTGACACTAGAAATTTGCAGCTTCATCAGGAACTTTTGGTTAGGCGCAACTTAAATTTTCACTTTGGTTGTGACGTCCATTGTTCAAGTTACATAATAAGTGAGCTCCATCTCACTGTGGACATCCTTTACCAGGATTTTGTGCTCCACCTTGTGTAATACCTGTTTCTTCATCAGGGGTTGAAATATTGTTTCCAGTTATTTACATATCATCCTTTTGGATTTTGTTTTTCATGGTTCAATTATTTGTGCCATCCCAAAGCGTCAGGATTCAGGGTTTCAAAAAACACTGAAAGTTAGTTATTTTCATGATTTGGGAATATTCATATTGACTGTTCAGCTGGGGAATCTAGCATCCGATGGTTATATTAATAACACTCTTATTATCATTGGAATTGGTTTGAATTCCTCTATTTTTGGATGATTGCAGGTTATTTCACCCTTTAAGGTATATATGGGACTAAAAATTGCCATTGGTACTGTCAAGATATACAACTATCTCATATGATGTCTGTAAATTTTTTCAGTTGACTTTACCTTGACTAAATGTAAAATTGTTTGGACTGTCACAGCCTATATTAATGGGTCAATCTTTCTTTTGTGACTCAATTGTTACTGATAAAAACAATCATTGCTGACTATTTTTAAGGTTCTTATATGAGGCTAAGTAATTACTATCTGGAATATGAATGACTCTAAGAATGACACATAGGTATAATAACCATCAGCTTGTACACTGTATGCTGTTGAGTTTTTTGTTTATACTCACATATTAAGAAACTATATCCCAAATTTCTTATTATATTTGTTAAATCCAAGAATCTAACTCTTGACAAATTAAAATTGCTAATGGAGGGTAAACCTATTGGTATTTGTGTTATCTGTGACTTTTCTCTTTATGCTGTTTCATTTATATTTGCCAAAAAAAAATCCAGAACCTTAAGGAGTAGCAAGGATACACAGTAAAATACTCACCCTCAATTTTTTAGTCCAAACCTTAAAGCTCACCTCTATCCTATCAGAACATTAATATTTTGTGGCCTAAGGATTCTATCATGGTTCCTTATGCATCCATAATGGAAGCCAGGTTTGTTTTTGGTACGCCTTTTAGGACACAAGGGATCAATTGTAAAGGTATAACATAAAAATTAACAAGTGCAACTAGATGAAGAAAACACATAAATTTACAAATCTTTTTGGATAATAGGCAACCTGGGTTGACTTCTTAAAACTATTGAAGTCCAAATGTCTACAACACAACAAATTGCATGTCACAACCTTTCATTCATACAAGTATTGACAAAAAGCCTTATACACATAAACTTTATAAACTCTATAACTATTAAATGACTATCTGAGACAGAGGTCTTGACTCTAAGGTTTTTTTGAGAAGTTATAGATTAATTACTTTATGCTCTAGTAGCTCTAATATTATATTATATGATCTGTGACAAAGCCAATATAATAACAGATACCAATGCTGCTGATATGTTCTTTTAAAAAAATATTTCTGTTATGTATGGACTTTCTAAGATCCTATTGCCAATTATAGGTCACATTTTAACAAAAAATTGGATGGGGAATTAGCCAAACAAGTTAAGACTTATTATCCAACAATATCTCATATAATCCACTGTATGATAGTTTGACCAAAAAATTTTAATTAAATAAATTTATGTGCAATCAAATGCAGTACAAATGTTTGCAATAATGTGTGAGATAAGATAATATCACCATTCTATAATCTTATTGCATCAAACTTCATAATGCAACCATGCAACCCTAAATCATATTATGTACCAGAATAACCAAACAACCTGGCCAAAAAAATTATCTGACCTTGACCAATATTATTGCTATCAACCTAGATTTAATTATCAGGATTTAGTTTAAAAAAAAGTTAGATAATATTATTTTGAATTTTAATAACTCATAAGTTACATTATTTCCAAGTAAAAGACACTATCATACTTTTTAAAAATATTTATTAACTTTAGTTAAGAAGACTATCACCAACATGGCCTGCTCTCTCATTGGGTTCTGATTGGAAGGGTTGAGACACTTGCTGAAAGTTATTAATTTTCTTACAGGGTGCATTACCACATAATTTGAAGAGTTTTGTTCTTGGGTACATGAGACTTTTACTCATGTTCCAAGTGAGTCCATTCATGTTGAAGCCTTGAAATATTCTTGACAATAGATTTTCCTACACATATTGGAGCTTCTCTCAACCTCTGCTAACAACAATAAGGCATAGTTAAGCCTTCTTTAGTAATCCTTCTATATTTGAAGTTATTAGCTCTAATAAAAGCAACAATAAATGCAGCTTCTGTAAAAGAAATTATTTTCTTGAAAAATATGAAAACCATATACAGAATTTTGGGAATCAGGAGTGCTTAAAGTAGGACTTAGTTTATAACAAGTCAATTTTTCTCATAAGGCAATCTTGTGTTTGTATTGTACTTTCAGGGCTGGCAGAGCCAATTCCTCTACTCTTTCTGATCTTCTAGGTTTCTACCACAAATTTTATTATAGAGCACTTTTATATTTGTATATGCATGACTGCTTTTATGAGCCTAACTGTGGCTCCTGTGGTTCCCATGGCTCTTGTGGATCTTATAGCTGAATTAGTATCTTAGCCATCTCAATACATTATGTTTTTTAAAATAGTCTGCTTCCAAGTTTGATAATATGCTTATTAATCAGAGTTGTACAAAAGGGAAACTCTCTTTTTTAACTGACTTCAAAAAAGGAGATTCTCAATTTGACCTTTATGTATGTATGTTTTTTTTTCTTTGTTTGTTCGTGCATAATTCTGAGAGTACTGGACCAATTTGGATAATCATCTTCAAAAATAGAGGATGCTCCACCTTAGGTCCCATTTTACTTTTTAAGTATTAGTCAAGTATCTGCCCATTAATTTAGTAAGTAAAAAATGGGCTTGGAAGCAATGGAGCCTATTGTGAAACCAGTTCATCGCTGGATAAACTTATTACTGGCATTGGTGAAGCAATAGCTTTAAAGCACTTTTGATATGTTCTATGGCTGAGGGGTATGTTCAAAATTCAGTCATTATGAGCTCATATCAGGATTAGCTATCAAGTTTTTCTCTCTTGCAAGCATCACTTTTTAAATCAAAAGTGAACTGAACAAGAATTGAGAGAGCATCCAACTACCAGTGTATACTGCAACTATAGAGCAGTGATCCATGGCCAACCACCCAAGCGTAGGGAAGTCAATCCGCTCATCTGTGCGCAGCACAAAAAATGGACGACTTTCCTGCACCAATATCAAATAACAAAATGAAGGACGCCAAGATGGATGCACCATCTGACGAACTTCCCGCTGGCCCAGGCCCCCACATGACTAATATGGGGAAGGGCTGAACAACCCATGTATGTCAATAATGATCTGGTGACACAAATGACGAAAAAATGCACAAATGCATCAAAGGGTCATGGTGCCCTTGCAACTAGTGCGGATCATGGGGCCAAATCCCAAGGATTGGTGGCCACCAACAACCAGATGACAGGAGATACCCTCAGGGAGTGAGGCCTGATGCCAGGAATAGTGGCGTTAGGAATACCCCCCACTGAACCTCAACCAGTAGAGGGGATTGGGGCCTCACAGGGTAAGGAAATTTTTTGGAAAAAAACAAAAAACCGGGATGAAGTATTGGTTTGATTGGAAACTGACTCAGATTCAATTGACAAAAATCAGCAGCTCAAACCAACAGAGCAATGACATAAAAAGTTTTCTGACAATATGGAAAAACTTACCAAATCTGCTCAGAGTATTCAAGTAAAGAAGAAGTTAGGCACCAGTTCTGACAAGGCCCAGTTGGGGGAAGAATGGTCCCCAACCAAAATCAATCCAGCGATCTGAGCAAATCATTGGCATGATCCCCGATGCACCATCAGGTGCAATCCCTGACAAATCATGTCAATTGGGGGTCTAGCTCAACCAAAAATCGATGGCCAATCCCAAATGGACCATTGGGAATAAACCCCGAAAATTTTAAGCTGTCATATGGGATTAGATTAGCACAAAGCCAATCTCTGAACCAATACAAACCATTGGGGACCAACCCCAATGGGAGTGAAGCTATGTCAGGGACCAAATCTGAGGGATTGGACACTCGAGAAAATTTAGTAAAAAAACTAAAAGTACTATTAGAAGGGGCCAAATCCCCAACAGTGCTCAAGTCGGCAGCCAGGGCCCTGGTGAAATATACCCCAATTCAGTCAGACATGTTGGCACGTTGAGGCGTGTCTGCCCGCAAAGTCAAACAATGGGAGGCCTTCCAGTTCCCATACTCTACAGCGACTCAGTGGGTCTCCAAAAATATCAAACCAGCTGTCACAGCTATGTGGCAATACTACAAGTTTTCCGCCAGAGCAGCAAAACGCTGGCTCAATACCCAAATCTCTATTAACATGGTAGTACTATTCAAAGTGGCATGAGTTCAGACCAAAGACACCCTGGAATGGATGAAAACTCTCGTGGAGAACAAGGTGATTGAAGCCACAATCTGCAAAGAATCAAACTGGTGGACGCTAAGGCCTGGATAGATGCCGGCATTGACCTTTTAAGTATTATGGAGTATAACAAGGCAGGAATTATAGCATGATATGCCCAAGCTGTCAGGAGCTTGGGCCTCAACCCAACAGAATTATCTGAATATTCAAAACGATTCCCAAATGCCTTGATTGACCCTCAAATGGGCCTGACACACCATTTCAGAAGACATGGCACTGGAATGGTATAATACCACATTTTCCCCAGAGGAGGCACTACCATGGATCATGGCTGGGTTCAAGGCCACCAAGGCCCTACACTGGTTGTACACCCGAATCCCACCAGCCACTGCATCAGGCCTGATGAAAGCGGGTGGGACAGAGGAAAAAGCAGTGGAGTGGGGACCATTCCAGGATTGGTTTATGGAAGAGGCCATCAACTGGTCCACCAAAGGATTCACACCAATGGAAATGAAATACTGGTTCCAAGCAGGGTCCAGTATGGACCTAGTGCACAAGTGGGTGGATCTGGGGGTGACTAAATTAATTCACAAAACCCTTAGAGGCTGACCCTTCCCAATCAAAAAGTGGGAAATCTGGCATGATGTCACAACAATCACTGAAGCTGCAGACTGGGACGCAGTGGGGTTCACTCCTGAGTCAGCCCAACCATGGATGGAACACAAGATTTCACCACAGGCGGCAACAGCAATGAAAGGGGTCACGACCCCTCAGACTTGGGCCAAGAATGACTCAACGCAGGGATCCACATCAAAACCATATGGGATTAGAAGCAATCCTTCCTGGAACTGATGCTAGTGGCCCCATACGCCGCCAAAGGTTTCACCCCCTCTGAAGCATTCCAATGGAGTGAGGCAGGAGTTCCAGCAGCCATGGCATGAGTATTTACAGATGGGGGTTGTAATAGTGTCACAGTAAGGGACTGGTGCCAGCGTAGCTCAGTTATGCTGGGGGTCCTTTAAAAATACCTCCACCCAATGTGCAGCCCAGAATCCACCCTCAAGTGGTACCAACTGGGGTTCTCACCGACAGATGCCCTCAAGTGGCAAAGCCTCAAGATCAGAGTACAAATGGCCAAAAATATCAGCTGCTGAGGTATCAGCATTCATCAGGTCAAAGTGTTCCTCAACTGGTGGTTCAGCCTCAATGAATTGGTAAGCTGGATTTTGAAAGGGAAGACCCCCACTGAAATACCCAAACCAAGCACAAAGACCAAATCCTACAGTGCAGCAGCAGCGCATACCGATGACAACACCTGGAATGGTGCAGAAAGCCACATTGGATACATCTGTCAGCTGATCAGTAGGGGCTTTACAGACCACCAGACACTGAAATTGTACCTAAAGAACACTATCTGAATCCACCTTCAGCTAGTGGAGGAGGAGGAATGGTATGACTTGATAATGTCAAATAATCAGGAACTTGACAAAGTCCTAGCTGGAGGGGACTTCAATCACCACCGGGTACCCAAACAAGGGTATATAGATATAGCAATTCCAGGCGAATTGGACTGCAAGAAACTCCTCAAAATTGGCATCAAATACAAGGGGATTTATCTGTGAATGGAGTTGACCAGATATGCCAACCAAACTGCAAGGTGGGTAACCTTCCGGAATCTCCCTACCAATTGTGAACAGGAGAGGGTGCACAAAGCAATCTGGACTGGATTATTGTACTATGGGGAAGTACAAGAATTTTAGAAAGCCAGCGGCAATTACATTGCAAAGTGCCTCTGCAACCAGACAGTGGAAGCGCTTTATGAACTGGCACCCTGGATGAAGCTGAACAAAGTAGCCCTACTGTTGAATTTTGGTCTTCTTCAGATGGCTGGTTCTTCTTCTGTGGTATTGTGGAGTTTCGAACGTCTATTGTATAGAGACAAAAATCAGACGGTGACTATAGTTAAATAAACTCCTTTGTAATAGCACTTGAAAGTTGTCTCTCCTGTCATTACTTGGACAATGGCATGCTGCCTTTGATCTCACTGATCCCAAGTAAATACTCGACTTATTACAACTTTTAAGTATTAAACTAAAAAAGTTTACAATTTAAACTATAAACTAGTGGTAGTAGTTGAATATTTTTATTAGCATCAACTTAGAGATGATTTATAGGGTTTGATGTTCACCACATCTTACCCATGACGTCTCAATTTCAATGGCAATTGGCAAGAGGAACATGTAAAATGTTTGTTTGAGGGTCTAAAAATACTTTGACTCAAGGCATCTTGCTCAGACTCAGGGTCAGTGTAAATAACGTCATCATTCTTAAGATGGCATTTGAGATGCTTCTGCAAAAAGCTAAACTGATTCTCTTTCACAAGCAATTGGCAGCATATACCAAGGTAATTTATATCATGAATTAGTAATCAATTCAATCAAAGACTTCACTGACATTAAAAACTAATTTTGACATAGACCAACAAAGCCCACGTGCCTGAGTCATTAAATCAAAGCTTAATTTTAAGTCTGTCCTAACCACCAAAGCCCTCAAGCCTGTGTCATCATAGTCAAATATAATTAAGTGAAATCACTAGGCCACAAATTCAAGTTCAGATATACTTAGGATATTTTGGTTTATAGTAACCAACAATTTAGATCCAGTCAACCATTCGACACTTCCCCCTCCTTGACTAGATAAAAGCATAGGGTATTCTTTTTCTCTTGATCACAACATCCAATTTATCTCGACCTTCAGAATAGGATGTTACATTAATAGCCTTTTGGCCCTGGATTAACCTTTCTTCTTAAACTCCACAATTCCATGCTGCATGCTACAGTTAGATCAGGCGTTTTGCATTCATTTCTTGGGTTCTATGCCTGCTGCAGCTCCAGCAATCCTTGGCAAACTTTAACTGGCCCCCTTGGCTTTGATTTTAATTTTCTCCCCCTCCCAAAAAAGGGATATTAGCTTTAGTGGCGATAAGGCTTTAAAATTCATTAATTAAATTTATTTTTCTTAATTGTTTTTTTGTAAGTTTTATAAGCTTTTATTTTTTGTTTTATAGTTATTTTTATTTTTCATTTTTTTCATTTTTTTTCTTTTTTAATAAAAATCAATAGAGCTTACTAAGTGGATATGGGAAGAATCCAACGAGTTAAGAGTATGCTTCAGGGTATTTCCAATACTAGGACATTCATTGATAAATGTGTTAATTGGCATAGCTATATTCACCTCCTTCAAGCTTGGGGTATTTTATGCATTGCTTAGCCCCTCAGCTTGAGTATTCTCAAATATCTTTTGCACATATGGTTTAGCAACTACTTCAGAGGCTTCAGGTATGACACCCTTACTCTGAGAGCGCGTTGCCACATGTATGTTTATAAATTCTTCCTTCAATGCTAAAATAGAATTTGTATTGCTAAAAATTGAAGCCTCATGGCCCATGTTTTCATGTCAGCCATGTGGAATTGGTGTTGTTAACACAATAGATAGTCCTACATCTATTGTGCTTGTTCTTTTCCCTCTACCTGTGCGTTATTTGGAAGAACTACATTAACACCATCCTGACGGCATCAGGAAGCATAGTGTCCTTTACAATTGCAGTTATAGCAAGTAATCTTATTTAATGGGCGTGAGGCCCTTGTATTTGAGTTTTGTTCATTTTTTACAGGCGGATTACTGAAAATATTGTTTTTAAAGGGCTTTCCAGCATAGGCAGCAGGTCCTGATCTGTACCCAGTATTAGGAGGGCCATAATTTTTGAACATCTGTGTAAATAATCAACCAATTCAGATGTTGCAAGGTTTTGCACAAAAGCAGGCAATAAAGTGTTTGACAAATTTGGGTAAGGTTCTACTGCATGTTCTAGTGCAATCTTAGCATCAAAATCAACCATAGCCTTTGCGCCTAGGAGAACTTGAGCTTCACGATAGAATTGATCTGCAAATTCATCAATTGTTTCATCTTTCTTGAAGCTGATATTCATGAATTTGGATTTTCTGGTTGACATTCGTTCTGGTCCACCAAATTCATGAAACACGGCTCCTTTGACTTTGGCATAGGTTGGGTTTTCATCCAAATGAGGCATAATTAACTCAATACTCTATTCATCTAAGCAGTTGATCATAGTGGACGCTTTGTTACGGTCACTGGCCCCATACATGGCCATTTCAAAGCAATTGATAGAAGTGGCTATATTTCCATCCTTGTCAAAAGCAGGCAGGTTTTCTGGTTTGAAATTATCACTTATCCGTCCATGGTTATCAAAAAAACTTCTATGTTGACTTGAGCCAGGCGTACTAGGGCGCTGAGGCATTGTATCACAGTTAGTTGAACTTGGGTTGGCCAAAGCAACCATTCTATGTGGCAGTTGCCGACGTGGCCCATTAATCTCATATTGTTTAGGGGCATTACTATCAGTAAATTTTCTTTGGGCATGCTGGCTTTGACAATTATTCAATATTGCAATTTTCTCATTCACATTGGTCATTTGCAATTGAAGAACAGAATTACTTGATCTTTTTCTATGATTTTCTTCTTTGACCCATTCACTTCTTCATGTAGGGCATTATTTTCCTCATTAATAAAAAAGACTTCTTCAGTGAGATTATTAATTTGATGACTCATTATGTCCGCTGAGTTTTGGAATTTTGTAAATTATCCTTGAAAAATTGATATAGCCAGGGGTTGCTTCCTGCTCAGCGTGGTCACTATCTGCGTTCCCAGCCATGAGCGCCACTTGTTGAATTTTGGTTTTCTTCAGATGGCTGATTCTTCTTCTGTGGTATTGTGGAGTTTCAAACGTCTATTGTATAGAGACAATAAACCAGACGGTGACTATAGTTAAATAAACTCCTTTGTAATAGCACTTTAAAGTTGTCTCTCCTGTAATTACTTGGACAATGGCATGCTGCCTTTGATCTCACTAATCCCAAGTAAATACTAGACTTATTACAACTTTTAAGTATTAAAACTAAAAGAGTTTATGAGTTAAACTATAAACTAGTGGTAGTAGTTTAATGTTTTTTATTAGCATCAACTTAAAGATAATTTATATGGTTTAATGTTCACCACATCTCACCCATGACGTCTCATTTTCAATGGCACTTGGCCAGAGGAACATGTAAAATGTTCATTTGAAAGTCTACAAATACTTCAACTTAAGGCATCTTGCTCAGCCTCAGGGTCAGTGTAAATAACGTCATCATTCTCAAGATGGCATTTGAGATGCTTCTGCAATTAGCTGAGCCGATTCTCTTTCACAAGCAATTGGCAGCACATACCAAGGCAATTTGTATCACTAATTAGTCATTAATTTGATCAAAAACTCGACCAACATTAAAAACTAATTTTGACATAGACCAACAAAGCCCACATGCCCGATTCATTAAATTGAAAAGTAAATTTAAGTTTGACCAACCAACAAAGCCCTCGAGCCCATGTCATCATAGTCAAATATAATTAAGTGAAATCGCTAGGCCACAAATTCAAGTTCAGATATAATTAGGATATTTTTAGTTTATAGTAACTAACTATTTAGATCTTTTCAACCATTCAACACCTACCTCAATTCATCCGCCTGCCTGGCCTTGACAGGATAATATATGTCAAACAGGAAGATGCCAAACTAGTGTGCCAGTTCTGTTACCAGACCGACCACACAATTTCTCAATGCCATCACTGTAAAGATAAAACTACTTGGGAGTTTGAATATGACCCTTTGGGGGGATCATCAAGGTTGGTAACAAGACTTTCCTCTACCTGAAAGCCAGAGAATGGATCTTGTGCAACCTAACAGAGGTAGCGGACATGAAATGCCAACAACAATAATTGGACCTGGCACATAGGGAAGCATGGGAATGAGAAGTGGCCAAGTGACCCGAAGAAGATGATGAAATGTTTATAAATCCAAACCCTGAATCATATGCAATGGACAAAGGAATGGACGCCAGACCAGCATAGCAACGTCCAACCCAAGTGGAATGGATGGTCTTCAAGGAGGAAAGATGGCAGAAGGTGAACCTGAAGAAGTCTCCCAAGAAAGGATGGATGCAGGAAGCCAACAAACTGAAATTGAAGACCAACAAGCTGAAAGCAAATACTAAATCAAATCAGAAGTCATTGGCAAACAAACCTGAGGTGACCGGTAAAAAATCAGCAGATGTGACAAAATCAGCAAAGTCAGCTGGACAATCACCGACTAAAAAATTGAGTTCTACCACTAAATCAAATGAAGGGGTGAGAATCCAAACAACAGATGATGGAGAATCTACTGCTCCACCAGCAGGGGACAAGGGGCACCCAGACCTGATCATAAAATCATCCTCATTATCTATTGATATGGAGATGGGGATGGCGACCAAATTTCCAGTACACAGGATGCCTGGGAATATAATCCCAATCCCAACCAACTGACCCCAAAAACCGAATAATACACCCCGCCAACCATTGACGCCATCATCATCTATCAACCAGACCTCAGTACGTGACTTGATCCACAACCCAGACAACGCTAAACCCATATCCATGGGTCAAACAGCTGGAAATGAGGATAGCAACCACAAATGCTTGGGGGATGGTGAGCATACAAATGAGGGGGATAAAGATGCACCATTTAAAAACTAATAATAATATTGACCTAATTTTTATTTCAGAAACGCAAGCTGGTAACCAAAAGGAAATGGTGCCAAGCTCAAACATTGATGCAAATAACTACCCGTGGTCCCACCAAATAGGCTAGCAAGCCCTCTGGATGGATCATGTGGTGATCGCCGCAATGGACAAGACTATAGACCTGGAATTTGTGGAGGAAACTCACGCTGGAAGGATCTTGATAGTGATGGCTACAAACAGAGAAACTAGCAAGAGTATATGAGCGGTAGCAGTCTACACCCCAATGAAGCTCCACAAAAACTGTATTTTTTGGGAATTCTTAGTGGAGGTGCCATCCAAAGTGATGACTATATTAGCAGGAGAACTGAACTGTTGGACGAATGTGAGCTGGGATATGTTCCCAACAAGAGAATGTCCCAACAGAAAGGTGACGAGATGCTGGATTACCTAATCAAATTGGGGATGTGCCTAACAATTGACAAAGAGGACGATGACCTGGCCAACTTAATGCAATGGTCATATGATGCCACTGGATCCCCACTGTTGGGATCACGTTTAGACTACATCCTAGTGTTGTTGGATCTCAAGCTGATGACATCCAACAGTGAAATTAGCATAAATGCCAAAAGTGACCACATGGTCATCTGCATGGATATTGATCTTGATGAACCCCTGAGGAACTGCAAATGGCAACTGGCACCAGCCACGCTGAGGGATGGGGAATGATGCCAAAAGATTGACGCTGGACTGGATCAACTGGTAGCCTATCTGGACAGCTGCCCAGAGTTGAACCCGCTAGAACGATGGACTTGGATCAAAGTGAAACTAAAGCATGATAGCATGATAGCATGAAGTTTAAAAAA
>JAKSZP010000083.1:0-224611 GCA_022478985.1 Massospora cicadina | reverse complement strand
CAAGGGTTGGTGCAGTGGATCAGGGGGGTGTGCATGGAGGTGGCAGTGGTAAGAGATCACCACCAGTGGGATAGTGGTAGGCATCTCTCCCTCAGCAATCTCAGGCCCTCATGAGGAGGTCATTAGATTAATTAAGTTGAGTTGTGACAGAAACGTGCCATCCACGGCGTGATTGGGTTTGGAACCCTGCCAATGTGCTCCCATTATTTTATAAAGGGTGGGTCCAACCCCAGCGGGTTTGAGAATGTTAAATATATTCAATACAATAGGATCTCCCATATGCAGGCTGGCCATAAGCACATCCAGTCACCCATCAGATAGAGCATCAATGATCTTCCAAGCAGAATTGTGCTGGAAGGTGAAATTTGGTGGCAGGGTTTGAGAAAGAGTCATCTGGCCAGAATGAGATCAACCCAGTAAAAACTCTTTGTAAAATATCAATATACCAGAATTGTGTGGGATCTCGTTGCCCTCAGTTTTTGCAGATTATATTTATTCCCCAAGCCCCCAGCTCTTAAGGCAACCATCCCCAAATGTATGCTGTTGGTCAATCCTCTATAGTTTATTTAATAAACAACTTTCCCTAAAAAACTTTACCAACTTAAATTTTATTTCTGTATTATCAGCTGCCCACATAAGATGCCATGTTCCCTGGTCTGCGCAATAAATGGGCTATAGTGGCCATCATCATGATGGTGCTTTCCTTTATTACTTAAATGGAGTTGCCTTTTTAGTGGCCTCCTGGGACTGTCTCCAAGTTTGGACGCCATATGGTATCATAGTGTACCATTGCTGATAGCAATTCTCTCCCCTCAATGGGCCTTTCTGAGACTTCTCCATATATTTTACAACCCATGCTACTGGTGCAAGTTTGGGTCTCACTGTGGCTCAAAAGAAATGACAGTGGAAGAATCTGCAGCTGCTACTGCAACCATGGCTTAGTTATTAGTTAGGGTGGTAATATTGATTGTTAGCTGCTGTTGGGATTTTCTCTGGATTAGGTGAAAGCTTGTCCAGGAGAAGGTCAATATATTCATATGAAGTGCACAATTTTCAAATTTCCCAACAATTTTGAGAATGGAGTTTTATTTAACTGGAATACTAAATTTGGGTCTTTGTCTGAATTATGCCAAATTTAGAGAATATATACATTTTCAAGTTGTTATCTAATCTTAATCCAAATTTTCTCTATTCCTACCTATACCAGTATCAGGACTTTCCTACAGGTCTCATGACACTACCCTTAAAATCACTATTCATATCCTCACATTTCAAAGCACTATAAATAGTGCTTGATTACTCTAAATAAGGTACTTCTCAGCAGAACATATTATTTACTTTATTTTACTTTACTCTAATGGAGAGCGTCTCATTCAAGGATGCAAGCTTCAAAGCCCTGCCTTTAGATAAATTTGCTGCCAATGATTCCTCCCTGGTGACCTAAAAAAATGGTGCTCCCTGCCAGGTCACTTCTGAGTTGCACCATGAGAATATAGCCTCAACCTTGGATGATAAGAGTTATCAATCCTCAGTGGGTACCCTGGACCCTGATCTTTTGGCATACCTACACTGGAATGGCCAAGATGCAGTAACTGTGGGAAGTAATTTTACCATTAAGAGCTTTATGTGTCCTAGAGAAGAAGGTCCTACACGTTAAAAAACACTAGGCCAACTCAAGCCCTTACTCAGTTTTATTGTATATGCCTGAAATAATAGAAACATATGTCAAAGAGCAATATAGCCAACATTATAAAGTGAAGAGATTGAAAAAGGCAATAATTTATTATATGACTGAAGCAAAATATATTAAGGAAGAATAGGACAATGACCAAAGAGACGCCTGGGAAAATATCACACAGAGAAATGACTACTGGCCTATAGGATGGGTTTCCCATTATGATTAAAAAATCTTTAAATTCTCTAAAATGAAGCAATATAAAAAGAAGCTGGCAAAATTGGTGCTTATCCTCCAGTCAAATAGCAAAGACCAAACAAATTGTAATGCTCAGAATTTAACTAAAAATGATTCTAATACTAATAATAATATCTATTTAGGTAATAAAAAACAAAATACACCTTTTGATGTCATTTATCACTCTGCTGTTTCAGAGCAGAAAGTGGAAACAAAGCTCATAGCCAATTTGAACCTAAAAGTGCCAAGTGAAAAAAACAAATTTGGCCAGTGTGCATTATCAACACCAAATTATTGAAATTGGGACAAGTCAAGAACTAGCTTACAAACTCAAGAAGGCAGAAAGCCTCTAGAATTTTCTGGAAGCCTCAAAAACAATTGGTGTAATGATGTGCTGAAAACGCTAGACAAAATACTGGGACTTACCTTTGCACCATTCATGATAAGATCAATAACTCCTTTCTGGCAAATCTAATGCTTCTTGACTTTGACAGCTCCTCTCCTGAGATTGGGCCAGATATTACTAAAACAAAATGTCAAGATTACCCAGTTTAGCTCTCAGATTGGGATAGCGCTGATCCTGACAAAAACGAGGGTCCTGAAAAAGTGAAGTTTGGGAAACTGGATGACATTCCTCTGCTACTAATGCCAACCTTTCAGCCCATTTAGAATTTTTCTCCAAAAGTTTGTTGCACAAGTCACTTTCAGTTGCAAGTGAGATTTGTTTGTCCCAATCCCAAGATGGTGACTCAGAATCACTTGAAAAGGCCCCCCGTTGAAACTTTCAAAGAGGGCAACACCCTACTGTCAGTTAATCATCTTCAAAGCTTGTGGGGTCACTTGCCTATACTACTCACTTTTGACAACATTTTCCCAAAACCTTACCTGGATCTATTGACGGATAAGGTGATTGCAAGATGCCAGGTTTGGGTGGAAAACGAGTTGAACTGGAATCTTGAAGAGGCTGAGATCAGAATAGCCAAGATGGTGCAAAAAATGTGTGAAAGGATAGTGTGGTTGAAGGTGGAGTTGAAGGCCTCCAAGTTGGAAGTTATTTAGGAACAGAGGCTGCTGGTTGGCCTGCAGTTGGAAATCTGGGACAAGACTGACCAGATCAAAATGCTCAAGATTAACAACTTGCAGCTTAGACTGGTGTTATCTGACATAAAGGCGATTTACCTCAAAACCAGAATTCAACTCAAAGCCAGAATCTAAAAAGACTAGATTGCTCAGCTAGCAGCGGATCACAGATTAAGGAACTTGAAACCACCTTTTCCAAAGAACAATCTGAGTGCTTTAACACAGAGTCTTACCTCTAAGAGCATGCCACAGCTCATGGGAACCACACCCTGGCTGACTGTTTTGAGTTCCATTCCCATGACTTTCAAATTGCGCTGCTTATGGTTCAGGAAAACTATGTGCAGTGCCACCCCTGCAAGCTTGGTGGCCTCATGGACCCTGCTCAGGCTGCACTCCACCACCTGGAGCTGCTTAGTAAAGCTGCCAATTGCATCCCACAGGCTGACATTGACCTCGCCATAAAGGAGCTTGATTTTATTATCTACCTGAGCTGCTCCAAGCATGGTTCCTACCACTCCAAGGTCGCTGAGTGCCAAGCCAAGGTCTACTGCTTCTTCCACAACTCCCATACTGGCATCACTGACCTGGTCTGCATCAAGTATAAGGCTCCATACATCCCCAAGCTTGAGCCTTCCGTCTACCTTAACCCTCAGATCAAAACTTACTCCCTTAGGACAAGGCTTGGGCAGAGCGTTGTCAGGATTCTCCCTGGATTAGGTAAAAGCCTTGTCCAGGGGGAAGGTCAATATATTTATATGAAGGGCACAATTTTCAAATGGCCCAAAAATTTTGAGATAGGAATTTGATTTAACTGGAATACTAAATTTGGGGCTTTGCCTGAATTATGCCAAATTCAGGGAATATTTACATTTCCAAGTTGTTATCTAATCTTAATACACACTTTTATCTATTCCCACCTATCCCAGTATTGGGACTGTCACATTCTAGTAGTTAAATTGAAAAATAATTCTTCAACAACCATCAGATCAGACTGATTATCCTTTCAATGCTTGAGCTAACACCTATTGCAATTATACAACTTGGGTCAATTATCTCAATAACAATTTGATTAAGTAATTTATCAGGCGCTCAGCCTGAATACGCTCGCATATTATGGCCTATTATGATGCATCAAATCTTGGCAATTGGTCCTGATTATCAAGACACAAACCATTCAATCATATATGAAATAACTTGGGGACAACCTAAAGTTATGTTTAAAAGTCTCATGGACAATTAAACAAATGAACAATACTATCAATTTTCTGCCTGAGGGCGAAATTTTTATGTTGAAACGTGTAATTGGCATGATAGCACTTATGTGGACCGCCCAAAGGGGGTTACTTAAGGCTATTGAGGAAGAGGCCTTCTGACATCCTGATTAGGGGTGCGTCATTTTCTTCAATTGAGGCCGAAATTTCACAGAAGGTGTGTCTCGTCAGCAGTATGATGAAACTGAAATCCAGAAGATCTTAGGACAACTTTGCATGCTTTTATCACAATTTTGTACCTGAAATCCTCCCAATTTTGTGAGTATTTTGCCACCAATGAACCTAAGAAAAGGTTTCAGTCATAGGCTGAACTGAGTGGCAAAATAGCTGTTGTATTTTGTGCTGGATGTGGCCAGGAGATGCTCTAGAGGTATAAATACCAGCGCCTGGACTAATAACCATTATCAAATAAATAACTTAAATAAAATTACATTAATTTATCCTTTTCCTGGTTTTTATCCTGAATCCAACCTAGGAGAAGTGTCAACAAACTGGAAGGACCAAATCCCCAGTTTCTATATAACCCTGCCTCAGATGAAGTTCCTGATTACAAAGGAAAAATTATGCCCAAAATCAGCCAGAAGAGTCGAGGTGGAGTTATTAGGCCTAGTGAGTTAATAGATGGGTCAAATGGTGTAAATCACAGGCATTAATGAGGATTAACCATCAGAACTTCAGCCCAAATAGACATGCAGGATACCAATTTTCAAGCGAGTGATCCTCAGATTTTGACAACTGGTGCTCACTCAAAACTGATGACACTCTCCAATATGGATTCTAGTAACCGATTCCTGGAAGATTCAGTCAGAAGAAACAGCGACGTTGAGATGGAAACTAAAGTCAAGGCCATCTCAGATTATTTTCCCAGTCAACACAAATCTGCAACTGATACCTCCTACACCCATAATCTTGTCAACGTGGGGGAAGCTCATGCAGCAAAACCAATTGTCCCAAATAGGGATGAGGATGATGCCTTGAACAACAAAAATTTTTCAAAATTTTGGACAGTTGTGTCTAGATTGCAGGCTAGAAACACTGAACTTACTCAGGAAATCTGAGAACTCAAAAAAGCAATTATCAACTGCAAATTCCTGAGTAGATAGTATGGGCAAAGACATTAAGAGCATAGCATTTAATCAAGCTTTATTTGAAGAAAAGCCTAACAACCTCAAAAAACAAAGCAACCAATGCTCACCCAGCTTTGACAAAAGAAAAGTAGGAAAAAACACTGTCCATTTGGCCAAAAACAGTTTAAAAACTAAGGTCTGAATTCAGGCATCAGAATCCAGTAGTGTAGAAAAATATTATCAAACCGTGTCATCAGAAATCAATACCAATGCAGAAATGGATATCTAAAACATCTGTTCTATGCTTAGAGTACTGGCAGCAATCCTGACTCCAGACACATCCCAACGGTAAAGAGGGCCAATTATGAGTGACGATACACCAAGATGCTCAAGAAGAAGTACAACCCCTGCGGCCAAAACAGGGCGAGATGACTTCAAACCATTGAATCTACCCAAGTTTGATAAGGATGGAAACGTTCACTCTTTCCTCAAGTTATTTGAAAAAGCAATGAGAGGAGCCTCAGACCATGCTAAAGGATCAGCACTGATTAACTCACTCTATGTCCATAGCTGTGACCTTGTTATGCCCTATTTGGGTGACGATTGGTCCTATATAGATTCCAAAATTGCAATAACCAAACAGTTTGGAGGTCCTGAGAAACTAGAAACCCGAAAAAGGGAGCTTCTTAATATTAAATTCAAACAGAATGAGACTATTAAAACTTTGCGGATAGATTCTTCCATGAGGCACAAGTTCTGCGGGGGTGCAATGCAATAGATAAGTTTGACGCCAAGATTGCATTGGAGCATGAAATTATGCCCTAAAATAAACTGCACAATGTCATGTTGCCTGCATTCAATGGAAGCTTGGAAATCCAAGACCTCACCAATTACTTGAGAAGTTGAACCATAATTTTAACACCTAATCGGGCCAAGAATCAGCAAAAATCTCAATTTTTGGGCTCAAAAAACAATACAATGTCTGACAAGGGAAAAAATTTCCAAAATATGAACCAAAAATTTGGGCAAAAACAGCAAACTGGGCTGATTACATGCTACAAATGTGGTCAAATAGGGCACTTTGGTAATCAATGCTACAGATGGTTTAACAAAAAGCCTGGGGTCAACTTTGCTTTAGAGATTAACAGTGACAGTGAGGCGGGAAAAGAGCAGGTGGAGTAGAGGCGGAATGCTATAACTCCACCAATTTTTAAACTTTTCCACCTAATTCAGACGAACTCCTTAGGGCCAAAGATGTTGCTGAAAATAACCATATTAGGGCTAATAATTTCATGATGGTCACTACTTGGGCCATCGCAAAAGCAACTAAACTCTTGAAAATAACCAAAGAAGCCCAAGCAGAGGTATCAAAACCTTACGTGAAGCAAATTACTGACCAGGGTTTGAATCTAAAACCCAGATGTTCAACCAATTTACCTAAGCTTAAAAACGTTTAAGTGGCTATTCCCATGAAGACCTTAGAAGATAACTTCCCAGATATCTGCTCAAGCCTGAAAGCACACCTGGAATAGGGCAATAGCCGCAGCATTCACACAATAAATACCTCTGAAAACTACTCTGAATGTACTTATGTGGACATTGCAGTGAACAAGGTGCAACTTTGGGCCATTGTTGATAGTGGCGCTCCTATCAATATAGTCAGTACAAAATTGTTTAAAAAACTAAAAATTGCGCCTGATGTTGCCCACTGCCAGGAATATGGAGCTGCTGGAGCGCATACCACCAAATCACTGGGTGCATACAGTATCCTACCTCTCAGATTTGATCCATTGTAGTAACAGCATCTGCCATAGTGTTGCCAAATACAAACTATGATATCCTAATTGGGACTGATTTCCTAAGAAGATATGGAGTTGTTACCAATCATAAGGACGATACTCTCACCATTCTAGCCAGGATATTCCACTTTACTACAACTGTGATAATGCAGTTAAAAAAAGAAACCCAGCCTATTCATAAATCTGGACTACAAAGATGGAGTCATCCCGATTGAGTATTCCAAAGCTCAGTTAAAGATAAAACCACTTCCTACTCAGATTGAAGAGTCAAAGGGCATTTCAATTTGATCAAATCAGACCATCACTATACCATACAGAGAACAAGTAATTATCCTGATGGGACTAACAATTAATATCCTGGAAGGCCTTTATGGTGAAATATATCAACCATGGTCTAAATCTTGATTTGAACCGAACATTGCCCCTGGTATTATCATTCTGGGCCATGGAGAGATACATATCTTATGTGCAAACCTGCAAAATTAACCCATCTCCATCAAGCAACATCAAACAATCGCTTTTCTGCATCTGTTACCTACCACAGAAATTCACTCATTCCATGAGTTCAGAACTTTTTGTCAACTTAGGGCTCCCCAATAAGGACCAACTCAGCTTAAATAATGTTGTCACTATGGCCAATTTAAGCAACCTAACCAACTCTGAGAAAGGCCAAGCTCAGGAGTTATTCTCTAAATATTGGGAAATATTTGCACAAGATGATTTTGACTTGGGTTGTGCTAAGGGTGTCACCCACAAAATTGATACTGGAGATCATAAACCTATTTGATTATGCCCAATTAGATGCTCGAAATTATCAGAAGAGGCAGTATCCAAGGAAATTAAGGAACTCCTTGTTTGTGGCATGATAGTCTCTTCAAGAAAGTCCATGGGCTGCACCAATTTTAATAGTAAAAAAGAAGGATGGAAGCAACCGAGTAGTCATTGACTATTGGAAGTTAAACAACATCACAAAGAAGGACTCATACCCACTGCCACAAGTTGACAACACCTTGGATAGGCTAGGGGGTGCAAAGTTCTTCTCGGCATTGGATCTTATCAGCGGATATTGGCAAATAGATCTTCCTAAAGAGGAGCACAAGAAGTGTGCAATCATAACCCAAGAGGGCCTATTCCAGCTGACGAGAATGCCTCAAGGGCTCTGCAACTCTCCAGCAACATTCCAATGGGCAATGTATACAATCCTGAGAGATTTATTTTTGTCATGTGTATTAGTGTACCTTGACAATATCAACGTTTTCCACCGCACTTTTGACGACTTCCTGAAGCACCTAGAGGAGGCTTTAAAAAGGCTAGCTGCTGCAAACTTGAAAATCAAGCCCAGAAAATGTCAGTTTTTTAAAGACCAACTGGAATACCTCAGATTTGTGATAGATAAGGTGGGTCTTCAGCCCCAACCCTCTAAGCTGGATGCCATCTCCAAAAATTAATGCCCTGAATCCAAGTGCAATATTCAAGTATTCCTAGGCATGATTGGTTACTATCACCAATTTGTTGCCAACTTTGCACAACTTGGAGAGCCACTCTTATATTTGATTAGAGATAAGGTCCCATTTGACTGGACTCCAGCTTGCCAAGATGCGTTTGACCAACTCTGATTGGTCCTATTAAGCGCACCTGTTCTTTGATATCCAGACTTTGATCGCAAATTTATTGTCCAAACTGATGCATCCAGAACAGCAGTGGGGGCCATGTTATCCCAAGTTGGAGAAGATGGTGAAGAACATCCATTTGCCTTCACTAGTCAGACCTTAAATGTTTGTGAAAGGAACTACACGATGACAGAATGAGAATGCTTAGCTGTCATATATGCTTGCAAGCAATCTTGGGTCTACCTTCATGATACTCATTTTAAAGTTGTTACCAATCATACTTCCCTAAAATGGTTGAATAACTTAAGAGAACCTGAGGGCTGATTAGCCCACTGGGCATTAAAGCTTCAAGCTATTACTCACTATCAAGCATCAAGTGGGTGCAAAGCATCAAAACGCTATTTGTCTATCCCAACTATCCATCATTGCAACACTTAGTCAGGCCACCAATAAGTTGTTTATGAAAATGATCACTGGAGAGTATCAGGATGAGCCTGAATCTGTCCAAAAAATATTATCAAACCTATAGTAAAATACAACTGTCAAAAACGGGATGCATTACAAGATTGTTGAGGACAAAAAGTTTATTTTTCTAAGACCATCAGCCCAAACAGACTTAATTATGGCAGCGCATAAGGCCATAGGGCATGTCGGATTCAAGAAGATGAAAGAGCATCTGAAGCAATTCTACTATTGGGAGTTAATGCATTTAAACATCTAAGAAATGCTAGAATGCTGTGCAGAGTGCCAAGGCAAAAAACCATTCTGAAAAAGCACATCTTTTCAGCTCGTTCAGCTCAACTTTGCCTGGCACACTGTATCTATCAATGTTGTCAGCCCACTTCCAACAAGCAATATGAAGGCCAAGTACATCATTGTAGCCATCGACCACTTGACCAAATGGGTCGAGGCCAAGGCCATTTGGGTTGCTGGAGAGGCAACTACCGCCAAGTTTGTACTTGAAAACATCATCCACAAACATGGATGCCCTCAGGTTATTCTGACCAATAATGGAACCAACTTTACCGCTAATGTCCTTGCCAAGCTCAATCAACTAATGGGAGTACATGTGTGCTTTCTGCTCCCTATCACCCTGAAACTAATGGGACTGTTGAGCGTACAAACGGGACGTTGGTGAACATTATCTGGAAATTAACCTCAGCCAAATCATCCAAATGGAGTACATATCTAAGTTCAGCAGTCTTCACCTACAATATCTCCTACCATTTCGGCAACCAGGATGTCCCCATTTCAAGTATTATATGGTAGACACCTGGCCCTACCAACGCTGCTATATTCGGCCCTAGAGGATCCTGGTGAAAACACTTACCCTCAGTACATTGAGAAGCTTGTGGATGCCTTAATCAAACTACAAGCACAAGCCTTCAACAATAGTTTTGCCAAGAAAAAGGCCAACATCAAAAAGACTTAGAGAATTGCTACCCTCTGGCCAAATTCAAAGTTAATGATGAGGTCCTATTTTGTAACACCCATGGATCGGGCTGAATGCAAAAATTAGATCACATCTGGGTTGGCCGTTTGAAGTGATTGAGAAAATGTCTAAGTTTGTATACACCATCAAGGATATTAGGACCAGCCATATATACAAACGAGTCCATGCAAAATTTCTAAGAAGGTTTAATAAGTGGGCCAATTAAGAAAAGAAAAAGTAAAAAAACATAAAACCATAAAAATACAAAAGCAAAACCAAAAACTCAAAAAACAAAAAATACTTCTATACTAATTAATTTCTAGTTTGCACTTGAGGTTGGGGAAAAATCCAACTTCAGACTCAATGGGCATTTGGCCCATCATTCTTCAGACCCATTGGCCGGTCCAGCTGAAGTTACCAAATAGAAAAAACAACTCTATTCTTGTTGGGCGTTAGGACCAATAGAAAAAACCACCATAGGCTAATTGGAAATCATAGGGCATATGTTTAAGTTAGGAGGGGGAAATGTCAGATTCTGGTGGTTGACACGAAAATAATCCTTTGACAACCATCAGATTGGGCCAATTATCCTTTTAACGCTTGAGCTAACACCTATTGCAATTATACAACTTGGGCCAATTATCTCAATGACAATTTGATCAAGTAATTTATCAGGCGCTTGGCCCATATATGCTTGCATACTATGGCCAATTCCAATGCATCAGAACTTGTCAATTGGTCCTTATTATCAAAACACAAACCATTTATTCATAAATGAAATATTTTGGGGACAACCCAAAGTTATGTTTAAAAGTCTTGTGGACAATTAAATGAATGAACAACGTTATGGATTTTCTGCCTGAGGGTGAAATTTGTATTTCAATACGCATAATTGGCACAATAGCACTTACATGGACCACCCAAAGGGGGTTACTTAAGGCTATTGAGGAAGAGGCCTGCTGAATCCTGATTAGGGGTGCGTCATTTTCTTCAATTGAGGCCAAAATTTCACAGAAGATGTGTCTCGTCAGCAGTATGATGAAACTGAAATCCAGAAGATCTTAGAACAACTTTGCATGCTTATATCACAATTTTTGTACCTGAAATCCTCCCAATTTTGGGGGTATTTTGCCACCAATGAACCTAAGAAAAGGTTTCAGTTATAGGCCGAACTGAGTGGCAAAATAGCTGTTGAAATTTTGTGCTGGATGTGGCCAGGAGATGCTCTAGAGGTATAAATACCAGCGTCTGGACTAATAACCATTATCAAATAAATAACTTAAATAAAATTACATTTATTTTATCCTTTTCCTGGTTTAAACCTGAATCCAACCTAGGAGAAGTGCTAACAAACTGGAAGGACCAAATCCCCAGTTTGTATATAATCCTGCCTCAGATAAAGTTCCCAATTATAAAGGAATTACTATGCCTGAAATCAGCCAGAAGAGTCAAGGCGAATTTAATAGGCCTAGTGAGTTAATAGATGGGTCAAATCTCATAAACCACAGGCATTATTGAGGATCAACCATCAGAACTTCAGCCCCAATAGACGTGCAGGATACCAATTTACAAGTGAGCGATAATCAGATTTTGACAGAAACTTTCCTACAGGTTCCATGACACTACCCTTAAAATCCCTATTCATATCCTTACATTTTGAAGCACTATAAATAGTGCTTGATTACTTTAAATAAAGTACTTCTCAGCAGACCATATTCTTTACTTTATTTTACTTTACTCTAATGGAGAACGTCTCATCCAAGGCTGCAAGCTTTGAAGCCCTTCCTTCAGATAAATGCAACACAATGATTCCTTACCAGTGGCCTGACAGCTCCCATCTCAAAATTGGTTCACTGCCCGCCAAATATCAGGCCATATAGATGGCTTTGAATCCAGCATTATGGTTTTTATTCTGGGTGTCAACTCATCCTGAATGGCAGGCTAGTCTCAAATACATCAGCCGTCTCCATGACAGTATTATAGCTGTATCTAAAACACCTTTTATCCAAGTAAAGCTGGCCTAACTTTTAATATTCAAGTTAAAGTATTGGAGATCCAGCCTACTATGCAACTTCAGTTAGCAAAAACTGACATTGCTGTTGTCCATGAGCCCCATACCTTCCCTCCAAAAATATTTGTGTGGAATGAACAGTTTTTAGGCAACTCCTTCTGGACAAACCACGTTGTTTTCATTTTCCTTGATACCTGAGTTTGTCCCATTTTTTGACACCCCTTGAAAGCCATCTCATTCTGGCCAGTCTTAACACCCCAGACTTCTCCTTCTTTGTCAACTGTACTAAATTTATAATGCAGGCAATTTACAGAACTGGCTTCTGGAGAAACTTATCCAACTATATAACCCATGGTATACTATACTCATGGCAATTTAAATACTACCATAAGCTAAATCTAAGATACCTACCCCTACAACAACGGATTGCCAGGCATTATCTGCCTTCAAAACTTCCTTAGTGTTGCAGTTTCAGCACACTGCAAAATCAGTAAATCCTTGACCTCTGGTAGAATTGATGAAATACCAATCAAAGCACAAGAATTATTTGTCCAAAATGAGTCTATCTCAGAAAATGGTAATTTTCCAAATCAAATTGCTGCAAAATGGTGATAGCAATAATATCATGGACGAAATGATAAACAATCCAATCTCTAAAGAAAGGCAAAACAGCGATGATGAAACTCCAGATAAGATACACTCTCAAAATAGAAATATTAATTCAGGTAACTTTGAAAAGGAAAAGAATGATTTAGGTGCAAAACGGTGAACTGAAAAAGAAATCAAATGAAAAGAAAAGAATATGGTGCCATCAAACAAACCAGAATTTAAGTCCTCCAATGATAATGAAAATTTGGACTCCACTGAAGCGCACAGAAGCCACAGAGCTGACAACCCTGATGCCAAAGGCTCCACACACTGCTGCAGTGCACGAATTCAGGAATTGGAAAAAAATGCCTAAGAGAGAAATTAATTAAAGAAGAGATTGCATCGAGGTTCTTGAAGAACATACAATATTTTCTTAATCCACTATTCAATTTATCCCTTAGTTTATTATTTACATCCCAATTCTTTAGTATCCAGTATAAAAATACTAAGTTTTTATCTTAAATAAACAGGCTATTTCCCAGAACCTTAAGTTTGTCCTTTATTTGGTAGTGACTGCAAGTAACAATACTTGAGTACACTACAGTTGAAGACACTTGTTTTGAGAATGACTTATTGTAAGTTAGGCTTGCTAGGAAAGAGGTTGAGATAAGCTCCGTTGGGTCAAGGGAAGATTCCAACGTACATGGGAATAATCTTAAAGAAGATGCCCAGTTGGCATGCAAGTGTCAAGTTTGCAGCTCTATCAGGAAGTTTAAGCCAAGCTGGTTAGTGTCAAATCTGTGTGTTATAAAATTGACGTTTATCAACAAGATATGCTGAGAACAATTTGCACAGGGTTTGTCCCACTGAGCAATAGGACCAACAATATGAGGATTGTTGCCATTGAACCAACAGAAATAAACTTATTAATAGATGTGAAGCACCTGCTCCCACTATACTCTTTTAATTTAATATAATCACTCTAGCGGCTCTTCTCTGTTATGCGCACTCTATACCATGAACAATATGACCTCCATGACCATCTCATCCTGCTTGTTTTGTAGCAAGTTTGGATGGTACCACTTTCATGGCTTAGTAATTCACTTCGCCATATATCATTGGTTCCTTCAAATCGTCATTCATTAATTCATGATCATCTAATTTGGCTGATTTCCCAGTAACCCAATATAGCCTCATTTTGAGGTGCTTAAATTAATTATACTTATAACAATTCGGCGGATTCCATTCATTCCACTATATTGACTCAGGGCTTATCATCCAGTCATATCAGAATTGCAACATTACCCCTCCTTGACGGGACAATTAGGCTCTTACTGCTTATACACCTGGAGAAATTTTGCATGCCCTCAGCTGATGATCTGACCGCTAGCAGGGTCCTTGATAGTATACGCATCCATACCTGTCATTTCAATAACTTCAAATGGCTAATCCAGATACTGGAAAACTTGTGTTTCCAACTGAACCCATGTTGATTGTGGAATAGTACCATGTCTCCATCTTTAAATTGTGCTAGGCCACTTTGCCATACCTGATCAGCAGCCTGGCTTTTGTTTTTTTTGGCTAAACTGAACAAATACGCTTTGGTTTGTGATTTAATCAGCATATTCATTAGAGCAGTCAAATAGCATTGTGGATCCATTCCGCTGGTGTCCTCTACATAAGCATATAAGAGCACAGGCAAAGTGGGGTGCCATCCATAAAGTAATTGGAATGGGCTTTTCCCCGTGGCAGAATGATAGCTAATGTTGTAGGCAAACACTGCGGTAAAAAGGAGGGTACTCCAATCAGAGGGCCTATCCATAACCAACTTCTGTAGTATGTTCACCAGGGTCCCATTGACTCGTTCAACCATTCCGTTGGACTCCAGGTGATACAGGGTTGTTAGAACCCCACGGATAGCCATCATCTTGTTGAGCTTAGGAAGTATGTGAGAAGTAAGATTAGTATTATCATTGGTAAGGACAAGCTTCAGGCAGCCGTGACGCTGAATGATAAACTCCATTACAAATTTAGCCACAGTAATTGCCCCCAGGTCCCTAATGGCCCGCGCCTCAACCCACCTTGTCAAGTGGTCAATTGCCACCAGGATATACTTAGACCGGTTAGCTCCAGTTGGCAAAGGACCAACAATATTAAGGGAAACTGTATGTTAAGCAAAGTGTGGCTTCACTAACTGGTATAAGGTCTTCCGGTGGAATGGCTTTTCCACTTGGCACTGGTGACAGGAGGAGATAGTATCAAGCACATCAAAGTTCATGCTCTCCCAGTAATACTGAGGCCTTAATAATTTTAATGTCTTACACACGCCACCATGCCCAACTGCTTTATGTGAGCTCATGATAATGTTATGCCGCGTTGAGGGTCGTGGGAAGTTTACAGTGGAGTTGCCAATCCACTTGTACAACTCACCATTCTGCTAGAAAGTATTGGCTTGCATTTCATTCAAAGCCTTGATGACTTGTGGCGGCTCATCATCATACTTTCCACTGAGCATCTTGTCATACATAATATCGCTCTGGTTCGCCATAACTGCAATAGTTGGTAGCTCAACAAGCAATCAGCATTCTGGTGTTTTGCTCCTGGTTGGTGAAGGATATCGAAGTTGTAAGCCTGTAGTTTAAGAGCCCAATGGGCTAGACGACCCTCAAGCTCCTTAAGATTCTGCAACCAGCGTAATGAGGCATGATCCAGTATGACTTTAAACTTTACACCATGCAGATAAACTCTGAATTGCTTATATGCGTAAATCACTGCTAAACACTCCCGCTCAGTCACAGTGTAATTACGTTCATGGCTATTCAGGCTCCAGCTGCAGTACGCCACAGGATGCTCCTCCCCTTCATCATCTTTTTGGGACAGAACTGCCCCCACAGTGGAAAAAGATGCATCCATCGGTACAATAAATTCCTTTTTAATATGATTAGTTTAGCACTGGTGCACTGATCAATGTAGTTTAAAGTTTGTCAAAAGATCATTAACAGTGTTCCGTCCATACAAACGTGGTATCCTTTTTTAATAATTCAAACAGTGGTCCTCCAATACAACTAAAGTAGGTATGAATCCGCGATAGTAGCCAACCATCCCTAAAAAATACTTGTATATCCCACTTACTGCTTGGTATGGTCATTTTCCAAATGGCCTCCAACTTAGCTGGTTGGGGCCTCAGCCCTGTTGCATCAACTACAAAACCAAGGTACTCCAGCTGATTTTAAAGAAGTGACATTTCTGAGGTTTATTTTGATGTTGGCCTCAACCAACCAGCGGAATACCTCATCCAAATGGTTAAGGTGCTCAGAAAACGTGTGGGAAAAATGTTAATATTGTCAAGATATACAAGAATGCATGAAAGTTTCAAGTTGCCAAGGATAGTGTCCATCGCCCGTTGGAAAGTAGCTAGGGCATTACATAACCCTTGTGGCATATGTGTTAGTTGGAAAAGCCCTTTTGATGTGATAATGACGCATTTTTCTTGTTCCGCTGCAGGTAACTTGATCTGCCAATAGCCAGATATTAAGTCCCTTGAGAAGTACCGAGCTCCCCCAACCAGTCCAACGCAACAGAAATTCATGGCAAAGGGTATGAGTCCTTTTTTGTAATGCTGTTGAGCTTGCAGTAGTCTATTACTACCCAGTTAGTACCATCCTTCTTTTTGACAATTAGGACAGGGGAAGCCCATGAGCTCTTCAATGGTTCAAGCATTCCTTTTTCCAACAGTTTATTAATTTCTGCTGTGATGACTTCTTTCGCTGCTCTAGATTGACAGATTAGTCGAGATCTGATGGGGGGATGATCTCCAGTGTCCATGCAATGGATCACTCCTCAGGCGCACCCCAAATCACGATCATCAACAGCAAGTATCTCTTTTTATTTTTAAAATAAGGCTTCTGCTCAATCCTTCTGATCTTCTGTTAAGCCCATTAAATTTTTATGTGGTTTAACTGCCATTACGCCAGGCTATGTTTCAACTGGGCAGACCAAAGTCATCCCATGAATCAAACTCATGAATCCTGAGGTCTTCCTCAACTGAAATGTAGAAATGCAACTACTTGGTGTTGGCGGATTTGCATTAGTTTATCCTGGAGGTTCGCTACCAAGACCTTGATCTCCCCATTCCCTGGGAGTATAATGCCAGGGGCCACATGAGAGCTCAAGTCATGATTGTTGATAGGGCCCAATGACCTTCCCATATAGCCCAGCAGGCACTTCCACCTCTAACTCAGTGCTTAAGATTGCTTGATGGCCAAAAGGAATAGATATAGAGCCAGCAACTCCAAGTGGTAGGCCTTGATATTCATAAATTTGATGGGGAAGATCCTGAGTCTTGCTTATTAGTCAATGATAGTGAACTGCAACCACTCCATCACTGTACACAAGGTTAATGTGACTCATGTGTACCGGATCCTTTGGCATTCCACTGGAAGTGAAGTAGATTGGATCTGCTGTACCATAATTTTGAAGATCTCCACCATCATATCAACAACAGCCCCAAAGTTCACATAAAAGCAGTTCCAATTAACAGGTCATAGTTATTGTTTGGTAGCACTATCACTGGGGCTACAATGAAAATTGACCCAAACTGCAAGGGTAGCACACTGTAAGCTCCTTCAGAGACCGTGCTTTCTGCGCCTGCAGTCCCATACACCATCTGATGTTCCACGTCAGGCTTTAATGCCAACTTCGACACCAACTTTGTGGATACTATGTTGATTAAGGCACCTGTATTGATTATCACATGAACTCGAGTTTTTGCTATGACAGTATCACAGTAAGTACACTCAGAGTAAGATTCATCTGAATGTATTAACACATGGACATTTAATGGGTCTTTTTTCCAAGTAAGCTCTTAATACCCTTCCCCACTTTAGGGTATTATTTAACAATAGCGTCCACAGTGAGGGCCACACTTACCCCTTTCAAGAGAAGCGCATCAGCTAATGGATCTGGTTCATCAGTAGAAAGGTGATTGAACATTTGACAAGCATAAGGCTTTGGCTGTTCCTGAGATTTTTCTTCCGCCATGTATTGAATTGCGTTCATGTCAGCACATTCACCCCTCCAACTGGTTGTTGATATAAGAAGGCATCATCATACTGAGGAACTTCTACTGAAGGTACAGGAATAGGTTCCAATGGGACGTTTTGAGTCAGAATAGCGGAGGTAGAGAGTCCCATCTCTACTCCGCTCTGACTTTTCCCTGGTGGTACTGCTCCTGCGGTAGGTACTGGACCCAACGATTGTGACAACTTCTAGCCAGGTGCCAAGAGAGACCACACGAAAAGCAATTAATCCCATAAGGCCTACAACCTTGATTGTTGATAAAGGAGCCACCCTAAGGGTTGGTCTGGAATCAAACAGTGTAACCCAGCCTCTCCTGATAGGTGAGCTGCTGTTGGCAATTGGATTGGAAGTGAGGCGTTTATCAATGATAAGGCCAGGGGACGCCAAATGGATGCTGAACAGGGAGAGATAATTTCTCCAGATAAGAAAGTCCAGCAGTGAAAGCGCTAGGTTTTCGCTCTACATTGGGTGGAGGGAAGGTAGCATATAGACGGTGTAGAATTTGGACTAATTTAAGCAAGGGTACGTCAACCTCTAGGTATGGAGCCAGGGCATTAAAAAGCTCATGATATGGTTTCACAGCAGAGGTCAACGCTATGCATATGTCACATTCAGTTAAATATCCTGCTCAATTAACACATGGTCTTCTACTAAAAATCAATCAGCAAACGCAGTGAGGGTCTCGTTATGTTGAAACCAAATGGTTAAAAACTCAGCCTTCCTTTGCGCCATTTTTAAAGTACCTCCAAAGAACCACAGCACAGTATCTTTTATTTTTGATAGGTAGCGAAACTGTTGGGTAGATAGCAAGTTACTTGGCCGGAGCTTCCAACATCCAAGGTGAATATTAATAATTTGGCTTTATGCCAATCTGAAGCACCTTCTAATGCAAATTCAAATTGCTTAAAGAATCCATGAATGTTTCCATTGCGATCAAATGGAGGCAGTTTATTAATACAACATTCTTGCAGAAACTCATTTTTCCATTTAAGCACAGAGTCCAAGGCAAGCTTGAGTTCTGCATATTCAACAGTTGCAGTGTGTTGAGAGGATTCCCTAAAGAAGCAAGCCAGATACAACATGGCTAGTGACTGAGAGCGCTTATCAATTTATGGATTGATCAATGGGAACCCTGTAGTGAGCACCACTGTTATAAAATTGGCGTTATGAAAGAGATACGCCATAAACAATTTGCACAGGGTTTGACCCACTGAACAATAGGACCAACAATATGAGGATCGTTGCCCTTGAACCAACAGAAATAAACTTATTAATAAATGTGAAGCACCTGATCCCACTATACTCTTTTTATTTAATATAATCACTCTAGCAGCTCCTCTCTGTTCCGCGCACTCTATACTTGAACAACCTAACCTCCTTGATCATCTCATCCTGCTTGTATTGTAGCAACTTTGGATGGTACCGCTTTTATGGCTTAGTAATTCAATTTGCCATATCTCATTGGTTCCCCTAATTTGTCATTCGTTAATTCTTGATCACCCAATTCAGCCGATTTCCCAATAACCCAAAATCGCCTCATTTTGAGGTTCATAAATTAATCATAACTTATAACAATTCTGCGGATTTCATTCATTCCACTATATTGACTCAGGGCTTATCATCCAGTCATATAGAAATTGTGACACTGTGCAAAAGATTACCCCTTTCAACACCCACAGTTCAAAATCCTCATAATTAAGCAACAAGAACCCAGGGCGGTAAGACTTAGCTACACTAGATTTTTGGATATGCTGCCTCCCTCCATATCAAGACTTAGTTATAAGACCGTAATACAGTATATTGGAGTTACCTTTAAATCAGTCTCAAACATTGACATGGCCTTTATTAGCCCTTTGCTTATTTATTACATCACTTCTCTAATTGTTTACAATGTTAAACTGAGTGACCACAGGTCACTTACCATAGTCCTGACTACCATGATAATATTGAACAGGTTATGGCTGAGGATTGCTCTAACGCTCCTCAACAACAATTTTAACTTTACTTTAATCTGGATTTAAGAGCTAATTGGAGAAAAGAATTGAGCTGATAATTAAGTATGAGGTAAAGATGATGAGACCTCTAGGGTTATAGTAACTCAACCCCAATAATCTGGATTATTAAATCCGCCTAGTAGAATCTGGATAAACATGCCAAACAAGTGGAAATGAATTGGGTGAGGATCTTGTCAAGGAAGTCCCCAGATATCAACCTGACAAATGACTTCATGCATTTGTTTTAGTATTTTTTAATAAAGCAGATTATTATGATTCAGCCAAGTTTTCGTTTTGTCATACTAGTATATATTGAATTTTAAGGATATTTCAATATTAAATACATTAATTTTCTAAGCTTATATCTTCTTAATACTCTTAAATTTGGCTCTTTAAGACCCCTGATTTCCTTAACAAGATAGTCAGGATCCTTTGTCCCATCCCAGAAAAAGCTGGTGATCCCCTCCAGGTATCCTCAAGTCCACAGTTAACCATGACAATCAATATGGACAATAGTGACTCTGCCTCATACTATTCTACTAAAGCGAAACATCTTGCCATAACCAGTGATTAGTTAACACCAATCCAAGATAATCTTATTCTGTGGCAAAATATATGCAACTAACAGCCTCTAAGGAAGTGAGCCTTACCACTCCATCCACTAACCATTATGAACTTTAGCTTCTTGGACCTCTCAGATTCTGTTTAACTCCTTATAACTGCGTTTTTGTCCTTGGAAAATGAGCTGATCAACAATGAGCTTTAGTCATGCCAACTCAAAGTATGGAATTATGCTATACTAGCATGTAGACATTATCAGGAGAGTGTCTATAACTCTCCAGTTCCCAGCTTATCAGTACACGAAGCACTGGACCAAAGCAAGGAAACTCTTCATAAGGGTTAACAAAAGGAAAGCCCAGCAGAGGGAGCTGGAACTAAGAAAATATAGGGCAAGGGTGTTGAGCACAGTGAAAGTAATGTGTCAATCAAACAGCAAAACTTGGCTGTGCTCCAAAGGGAAGTTATAACCAAGTTTTGTACAGGGCTAAAGTGTACTTCTGACCTGTTTTGGAGGAAACTGAATAGGCTCAGTGGTGTACCTGAGGCTGTAATATATTTAAAATGAATAAACTGGTTAACACGACACAAGACCTCCTCAAAGAGATTTTAAAACAGGTTTGCCCAATTCAACAGATAAAAAGCGTAAAAACGACTACAAAGGATTTATCGGGAAAGATAACCAACGAGAGATGTTGGTCATGAGCAAACATAATTAAGCCAACTTGGGGAAATTATGGATTGGAAAAAGTGGTACCAAGCCTTGGTGCACCAATAGGTGCACGCTTTCATCTAAAAGGGTAACATACTTTAAAACCAAACTTACTTGAGTAATCAATTGAAGTTGAACCCAACCTGAGCTCACAATTCCATAAATAGAATGGGTTTTTAACCCCCATTTACTGGTTAATTGAATCAAGCTGTTATCTACTAAGTAACTCAGTTTAGCGCAAGAGCTGAAACAAGGGGCTGGGCATTAGGCACCTCACTTGTACCATCCTGGGCATACCTGGTCTGTACCCAGCGTTGATTCAAGGTGTGCCTAAGGTCAGGAAGGTCCTGAAATTCGACCATTTAACCTCCTGCCTCACAGCCTTGTCCTTGCTGTTGGTGCCCTCAATAAGGTCATGAAAACATGGCAGCCATGGTTTTCCTGCATTTAATTCTAACGCTTGTTATATTACAGAAAATGGCTGGTTTACCCAGGATTGCCTATGTTAATAATCTACTTAATTCATACTCCACACCTCACATAGCATGAGGCTCAGAGGTCAAATTTAATTTTGCTAGTTGTAACCAAAGTCTTTTTTATTGATTATTTCTAGAATTATATTTATCAATGGCCTGTTTATCCAAAGTTGCTTGTAAGTTTATAATATACCAGATGGTCTAATTAATTATATTATTTTAAACTTGGTATATGGCCATCAATATATAGAACTGAAAAATTTCTTATTAATTTTTAAACATAAGTTTGTTGAAAGCCCCTATTACCAAGCATTGTTTGTGGGATGTATAATTTACCAGATGCTACTAATAAATTAAATAGTTTTATATTGTTAGATGGCCACCATTAATATCTCTTTGATTTATTTGAGGTATGCTGACCAGGGGACAGACAGTACTGATCACAACACTCAAAACGGCAAAACAAACTACTAACCAGGTGGGAAGCAGAAACTGCTTAACCCACCATGGCAGAGGGTGAGGAGGGGTCGGGGGGTTGGTTTTCAGAAAGACCCACCTCGATCAAGGGGTGTTGGTTACAGTACCAGATCAGAGCAGAGAGCCAGGGCGTTGGGGCATCTGCATAGTGGGGGCTGAGGTCAGCGTAGTAGGAGTTTTCCACTTCTGCATCAAGATAATGATGGGAAAGTGTTTCAACAAAAGCTGCGAGGAGAACTTCAGCTTCTTTGCGGGCTTCAGGAAGTTGGGTGAAAAGGGAGATACTGTGGCAGGTGATTTTGGCTGAGGGATTGAATGAAGCAAGCGTTGCGACATTCATAACAGCGATTTCAGCATCATCAAATAGTTTTGAGATGTCACTGCAGGGAGATTCAGGGAAGTCGGGGGGGGGAGGAAGAAGATGGTGGGCAGGCCATGCTGGAGCTGAGCCACTGACTGGGCCACCGCGGTGCGTAGTTTTGGGCAATGAGGAGAGGCCACCGCAGCTAAGGCGAGCTGGTGGTCACTTTGGAAGGGGGCTGTATTGGGTAGAGGAGCGAAATGGCGAGGGGTAGGGGTTTCATCGAAGTTGGGAAGGAAAAATTCTGCCTGACCATAATCGCCATGGCAGAGAGGTTGACCTGTATGCTTACTAATGAGGATATTACCTGATTCGTCAGTTTCAGCCAATAGATCCCATGGATTTTGGTTCACTGGAATAGTGGCATTTAAATTTGAGTGGGTAGGTTTGGGCGAATGGGCAGCTGCTTGGGTGTGAATGTTGGTCCAAGCATTGCTCTGATTGGCTGGCTTAGATTTAGGTGGGAGAGTGAGGATGGAGGTTTTGGGTGGGGCTGATTTTCCATGTGGGCCCACTGAACGAGATTGGAGGGTGGGAGGGGGCAGCAAAGTGCCCCATACTGAACCTCCAGAGGGGGGCTCAGAAGTTGCATCAGCGGATTTGGCCTTAGGGCACGCTCTTTTTGCATGGTCAATGCCAAAGCAGAGGGAACAAATCTGCCTACCATTATTGACCCGAGCCCAAAAGAAATGATCTGGCGCTGCAGCCACACTAGCGCGGGGTGGGATTTGTTGGGCTATGGTAGGGTGGTGTGGTATGATGGTGGCTGTTGCACGAGGAGCAGCAAGGCGTTCTGCACCAGATGGAATGGCAAAGATGAGGTTGGGTTGAGTGCCATAAGCCATGAGCCCCGCGACCAACTGATCATACAAAACCTGGGGTGGAGGGTGGGATGGGAGATTTGCAAAGGATACCACTAGCGTGGTGTCTGAAGGGAGGCGAGTACGGGTTGTGGGAATGGGGGTTTTTTTATAAATTAGAGGAGTTTGTGCTGCCGCTTCAGCATCCTCCTCAGATTGGAACCCAACGTCAAAGTAGCCCTTAAAAGGGCGGAAGTCTATAAAGCCAGCTGGCGCAAAGGCTGTAGTGGCTAGGTCAATAATTGCCTTATCAGCATATGGGAACAAACGCCCATAGTCCACTCTGAGGCAATAGCGGATAGCAGAGCGAGGGAGGGCGAGAGGATGGGGGCGAGAAGGGTGGACGCGCGCCAGGTGGAGCGCTAAGTCCCGTGGGGGGACAAAACGGTTGGAAGAAGTGGGCGGGCTGTTTGAACACGTCCGAACGCGCTTGCCTGCAGGGCGGAAAACGCTAGGTGGGGGTGCACTGCTACCCCACACTGGGGTGGCAGGCGGCAGAGCCAAGGACATCAAAGAATAGGTTTTTGGGCAGATGGCTGTAGATAAATAAACTTAAATTTAAAATCGCTCAAAAGTGACTTTGAGCGGTTAAAGAGAGCTTTTACCATTAATATCTCTTTAACCTATATTAAAACTTTTCTCTACTTGTATGGTGTTTCTGTCTGTGATGGAATTTTTTAATTGATTTTTAACTACATGCCATACTAGCTAGGGCTTTAAAATTTAGCACTTATGTATTTCCGATGACAGTACAATAATATGTTATAAAATATTAACTTTCATAGTCAAAACAAAACTTTTTATATATAACAAGTGAAATCTTAAAAGTTCACAATTGTAATTGGTATACTGTTAAGACTGAGCAGTTTGGTATCTAAGTAAAAAGTTTACAAGTTAACTACCTTCCAGACTAGCTTGAGATGTGAAATTTTGGCGCACTTATGTATCATTAATAAATACAATAATCTACTAGAAAACTTATAACAAAAAGTGTGAACTTTGCAAAATAAAGACGTTTAATTAAAACGTTAAAACCTCTTACTCATAGTTATTTCTAAGTTATTTTTAGCTTTATGTTTGTCAATAGCCCTTTTTACGCAAAGTTGCTTTTGGGTTAAAAAATTACAAGATAATACAACTTGACTAGTTATGTATTAATAGTTGGCCAATGATAAGTTTAAGAAGAAATCAGATTATCAAATTTGTTAAAACTACAAACCAATCGCCCAAACTAGTTAAACTTATTGAATCAATCTAAAACCACCAACTAATCAAATAAAATAATTGAACCAATTAAATCAGCTTAAAACCACCAACTTCTTGGCAAACCATTTATATTATTGAAACAAACGAATATCAAATTGTTCAGCCATGACAATATAATAACCAATAATAGAACATATATAATGTTCTCTCCTTATATATAAAAATTTTATTGTAAAAATTAAAAAACCAGCTTAAAGGTGCACATGCATCCCCTAACATCTACCTATGGTAAAACATTTAAAATTCTACCTGCCATAGTTTTGTCTTGTCATTTCACACACACAAACACTCACTTTTATTATTATAGACTGCCAATATCAACATTAATCAAGTTGGAGTAGTATGTACTGACTGTTTTTTGCATTAAATACTTCACCCAGAATTACCATTTGTCACAGGTAGCATGATACCATCACTAAGAACTTCTCCAGCACCTTAACCTTATAAAGGCTCTATATACCCAACTTATAAATATCTATAAACTCTAATCCTGCTTTCAACGTAGAAAAGCAGTATGCTATATTTGATAAATGCCAACCATGATTAGTGTGCGTTCTCAATTAACTAGCCTCAACGAGGGAGTGATCATTTTTGTCTTCTGAACTCTCTACGTGCTTCAATAATCTGGAAACCTAAACTTAAAACCAAACTGGAACCTGTACAGATTAGATAAAAGTTTTTATCAACTCTAAAATAATTTTAGGGAATTGAATTACTTATTTTGAGAAATAAATTCATCAAACCCAGGAAAAGTTGTATTTTACATAACTTAATTGTACTATGGGGATGCTTGAAGATCCTATTCCCTAGAAGCCCTAGTGAATCTGGTTGCCCTGAAGTCTAGGAAGACTTGGACTCCCTGGACCTGCATGGCCTCCTAGACCAAGTATTAGTTCTGGGATACCCAAAGATAAAACTAAACTCCTTGTTGAATAAATTGCAACTATTTGATTCCCAGCTAGGAATTGTCACTAGGGGAATTGAACTCAATAAAGAGGAGATTCCCTTGAGCGCTGAAGCTTTTTATTAGTATATCTAGGTCAATTTAAAATCCTTGTCAGCATTACCATCTCTATTCAAGGGTTGAGAAGCAAAACATCTCTATTAAACAACATCAATTTGAGCTTAAGGAGGCAACTTTTAGTTTAAAAAAGAAAATAAAATTGTAAATCAAACTATTTTTCTGATAAGGCCGCCCTTAATGCTGCCCACTAATGAATTTACCTTATTATTGATGAACTAAATGAACTACGCCATCAGGTAGACGCCATACAACTTCATAATTCTCTGAAAAGCTGAATCTTCTCAGGCCAAATTTGTACCATCCACTTCAATCCATGTAGTCACCTAGACAACCCTCTGAGCAACTCACATAAGCTTTTCTAAATAAGTATGTCCATAAGAAAGGAGGCATCTTTTTTGTACATGTGTGAGGGTGCTCTAGAAAAAGTCACTCTATACCAAAAATTTAAATATATAGGACCTTCTTTAGACAAATTGCTCAGGATATTATGTTTCCAATTTTAATGAATTGCCACATTTGGGTAGATGTAATGACGCTCTAATTAGAGATTTTGGTAATGTTATAACTTTAACTAAGTAAAGACTGGCTTTCATATGATCATATAGATTGAGGTAAATCTATCTTTAAGTTTTACCAATGGTTTTTCTCAATACTTATACTCTAGTTGCGGGAAATTGACTCACCTTGAATGATGCCATCTCAGCTGCCTTATCTTCAATTAACTCCATGCCTAATATTTAGGTGTACTTCATGGCTGTTGTAAGTCCAGTGAATCGCCCCCTCCACTTGAACCAGGTGGCATTACCTATTCCATCAAAAAGGGGCCTAGAAGGCAATCTTCCCCAATCATCTCCCAGAGTGACCTTGCCAATCTGGTGGAAAAGCGTTGGGTAGTAGCTTACTCTTTAAGGACCTCACCACCCATCCCAGTATTGACTTTTACTGAATTAGTATGGCAAATCAAGGTAATTTGTGCTGAGTTATTAGGAAGCTGACATTCTCTTGGGATGAAAGGTTAAAATAAGGTTGGGGAAATGAATTTTTGGCATCAAAGCATGAGAGCCCCAAACCCTTGGCAACAAAGCCCAATGGGTGCATATTATTGGCAAACATGGCATATAATGTCAAGTATTTGGCAAAGCTTGCTGATGGCATTGAGCCATTGGGAAATGTAGCTGACAGTTCAAAATCCTCCCTAAACACATCAAAATCTTTGTCTAATATTTCTCGCTTTGTCAAATGGATTCCAGAGTGACTGAATGCAGGCAGGTTGAGCGCCCTGAACCTGCTCCTGACCTCTTGGGACTGCCTCTAGTGGGGTGCCTTGTGAGGTTCTCGCTGCCCTTCAGTGAGACACCATCACTCCGATTGGTGAACTGCAGAAAATACACAACATGAGCATCCATCAACAAACTTGCAACAACTCAGCCTACCATTAATAATTTTGAAGTCAGTTCAAGATAAATCATTTTTCTCCCACCATCGCCCAAAGTTCGGCAGGTTAGGTTGAATCTTGAAGGCCATGATACCGCGTTTCCCAAACTATTCCCCAAAATAAATCTATTTAAACAATCATAACACTGAGAAACTATGGTAAATTCTCTTTTTTAAATTATATAAAAATCTTCCTGTGTAAGTCCAGGGAATGTCCCCTGTGCATAGATTGGTCACTTTTCCCATTTCCGAGTAAAAAGGGGCTGAAGAGGGCAGATGTACCCCTTGTCACCCAGAGTGACCTCACCCACATGGTAGACAAGCGTTGGGTAAAAGCTCTCCCTCTTTGGATCCCTCCCCTTTACCCTCGCTCATCTTGCCCAAATTTGTTAGCCAGATTAAGGAAATCTGTGCTAAGATCACCAAATTGAAGTCAATTGGTCCAAAACCAATGGAAATCAAGACCAACAATTGGAATCCACATAGTTATAAAGGGATAAAGATTGAATTATCAGCTGGAATTACTGACACGCATGATTTGGCCAGCAGTGCAATTGTTGAAGCTAACTTCCTCTTGAAATTGTTGTGGTTGATCCTCGACATGCAGGTAGTATCATCAAAACCTATCAGTGATAGTTCAAAGCCCTCATCTGGCAAATTGGGAGTTGCAGTCAAAGCAATTATGGTGACCAAACAAACAGCCCAGTGACTGGGCATGTAGCGGGTTGGGCATCCCAAACCCATTTCCAACTGATTGGGACCAACCCTATGTGGGGTGGCCCTGGAGAATTCCCATTGCTTGTCAGAACAGATGCTGTCATGCCAACTTCCAGAAACGCAGTTGATCCTCAGTTCAGGTGTTTGAGGTCGAACTGACAGTGACTTGGCCTGCTGCCAAATTCTTTGACGTTGGTCCCCATTGAGCTTATCTGTCCCCTTCCCCAAAAAATTTGCCAGTTAGGTCAAACTTGAGGGACCCAATACCAGCTTGTTCCCACATCAATTGACCACTATTTAATCAGTTGCATTGCACTGAGAATATTGTTGGTCGATTTTCTTTCTTTATTTTCCATTAGAAAATCCTTTCCCCAACTTTAGGTTTTTTATGTTGAAAAATAAACTGCCCTTTCCACCAGCATTCCAACACCCCTCAGAGTTTATGGCCATATTTGTCTGAGACTCCATTATGTGTCTTTACAAGATTATGGTTCATTGGCAATTATTGGTGGAACTCCTTTCAAATTTCATAACCCTAATAACAGCAGCAGTGCCTTTTGCAATCTGATTTGCCATTTGGGTGCTTCAGCTCCTAGGCTGGAAGGCCGGTTTAATTCTAACTTGCAGTTTACCTAACATCCTGCACCTGAATTTATTTATTTAAGTTCAAATATTCTTTAGCCGAGCCCCCATGACATTTGCAATGTGCTCCACGGCCTGGATATCAACTGGGTTGTCCCAGTCATATTTATAGCTTTAATTTACACCATAATCACCTGGGCCCATCATGCCAAATCCTTTATGGATTTTCTTTTGATCTCACAACCCCTTATGCCATGACCCATTGGTCCTGAGGTTACAACAGCCTAATTCTTCACTTTGGTTGTTTTTTACATTTGCAGCCTGTTGGGACACCCTCGTTGCCCATATATAAGCATATTACAACGTCATCCAAGTGGCAATGACCCTGGAACTCTGGCTCACCTTTAGGATGCTTTTTCATACTTACTGGCAGGCCAGTCTAAACTTTATCTGCCGTCTCTCTTACATAATTGACCATCCATGAAATCCAGCCATTTTCGCACTACTTGTTGAGATAGGTTAAGAAGTGGCCACCTTCTTCCATATTTTTGTTCAGTCAGTAGCCTGGATTCTGTTGTTTATCTGGTCAATTGCTTATCTTATAAGCAGCTCTTAGATGGTTGTGGAGGAAATTCTTCATGGTCAAACTGTTTCATTACCCTCTTTTTCCCCATGGTACTCCCTCAAAATGGAACTTTATGATTAAATTTTTCCAGCCTGGCCTCAGGTTCTGTTCCCAACATTGAATCAGTATCCCTATTGGGTCCCAATCCTGATGCCACACATGTGCCTGAGTTGGTGTGCTCTGGTTCATCTGTCTTTGCAAGCTCCTTGGTGTCTTCAGTAATGACCATATCTGCCAATAAACAAAATTTGTCTACTTTTTATTGCCAGTAAAAATTAGTTACTGTCACAGTTGGAGAACTTCCAGTCTCCAACCGCCATCTTACCCTCAAGAAAGCGTCCATCTTTGACAATAAAGGAAAATCCAGCACGATGCTGGACAACAATCCTCTGAATTAGGGAACTCAGACAAGAAAAAGACAAAATAGGTAAGCGAGCTTGCAAACCCCAGAAATGAACTTTTTTATTTTAATCAAATGAATTGCCTCCCTAGAGCAAATCCCAATAGTTTAGCGCCTTGATCCTCCACAAGACAAGGTAAGGGTGGCTTTCAAAGCCACAAAAGTAGCCCAACTTTACCATCTAGTACTAAAAAAAAGTAGCCCAACTTTGGGCAGAAACTCCAGAAGAAGAATTCTGAATGAGGTTTGAAATTGCGTGGGCTTGACTTTAAAGGCGCCCTTTTGGGGCCTCGCCCAAACTATTGATTAGGCTTGCAAGAGCCTAACCAATGGTTCAGGAGATGCGCAACCCAGCACCCAAACCTGACCCAAAACTAAAAAAGTCTCCAAACGCCATTCAGCTTAGTATTTTGAAGGACTGAACTTGTCCCAAAATGTAACAATCAGTCAAAACTGACTGTTATAGTATTAAAGCTCATCATATGTTCTTCAAGGATATGGTTAATACTAAAGCCGCAGGTAACTTCATGAGTCTGGAGTTGGCCCAGCAGCTTGATTGGACCTGGACTTGGGCCATCAGAGTTGGTCATTTTGTCAGCTTCGCAACCATCCTACAAAGTACAGTTCACAGTATCTTTCTTGGTTCACCAGTTTAGTTTTTTCAATTGCTCCTTGCAGATGCCTAACCTTTTGTTTCTGGTAATTATGGGTATGGGTTAATGGCGTCAGCAGCATGTGAGTATCCACTGGAATCTAACATGCTGTCATTTTCCAATGATCAGGTTGAGAGCGAGTTTCACTTACTAGATACCCTTACCAAAGCTCAAAGCTGAGTAAGTTACATCCTTCATATCTCTCGTTGGTCTTCTGCAAGATTTTCTTGCTGCGTTGATGGGCTATCAGAGCATCTTTGACTCCAATAAGTCTAACCGCCTTCCCCCACATACGGAATTTGATTTGAACTTTTGGACAATGGGGATGTGGTAAACATACATTATCCACTTTACCCGCATACCACAGAAGATGAGGCTGCCCTCATTGCATGGTTGGATGACATGCTAAAGAAGGGTGGTTTTTCAAAGAGACCTACCCAGTTGCCTCTCCCATCGTCTTTGCCATAAAATCTGATTTTTTCCTTTGTCCCTGCATGGATTACGGGCACCTCAACAATATCACAGTTCATGGTCCCTATCCATTGCCATTGGAACAGACAATAGGCCAAGCAATTGCTAAAATAATTGTCTTTTCAAAAACTTGATTTGATCAACGTTTTTAATCAAGTTCAGGTAAAGTAAGGTCAGGAATGGCTTACCACTATCTGGATGAGATGAGGCATATTTTGATTTTGAGTAATGCCCTTTGGGCTGAAGAAAATGACTGCAACATTCCAGAGAATGATTGATAGCGTTCTAGAAGATCTCAGATTTCCTGCACAGTTACATACATCAATGATAGCCTGTGGACATTCTCCCTATCCCAAGCATCATGCAAAAGATTTAGAGGCAGTAGTGTCTGTCCTGCATAAAAGCTGGTTTGTTTGCCAAGCCCTCAAAATGAGAATTTCATTGGGAGAAAGTCACCTTTTTGGGCAATATCATCTTGAAAGATGGGTATGCCATCCTACCCAGCAAATTGGATGCCATCCGCAAGTGGCCAGCTTCAACGAATCAGAAGCAATTAAGAAGCTTCTTGGGTACCATTATATTCCTGAAAAAATTCTCTCCCGCGCTCTCATAGCTAACTGCCCCTCTCCATCTGCTCATGGGCAAAAATATCCCCTTTCTATGGATGTATGAGTGCCAGCAGCCATTTTATTTTATTAAAATGACGTTATTTTCACCTCCCATCCTTAAACACACGGATCCTTACATACCCTATATTGTAGCATGCAATGAATCTTCCGCTGCAGTAGGTGCTGTCTTGCTCTAATAGCACGATGGGTAAGAAAGTCCAGTTGCTTATTACTCCTGCAAGTTCTCTTCCAATGAGCAATCTTGGGCCATCTACAATAAGGAGCTGGCAGCCATGGCGTGGGCCTTGACCCACTGGCGGTATCTCTTGCAAGGCGCTCAGCATAAGTTGACTGTGTGAGCAAACCAAGCTCTTATTACCTTCTGCAAGCCACAGAAGTTGTCACACAGCCAGGCCTGTACCTACCAGGATTTGTGCAGTTTAAACTTCAGATGCAAGTTTTGAAAGGAGCGTTAAATGTCCTTTCCAATTTCCTTAGCCGTAACCATGCACATTGTCCAGCTGACTCAGATGAGGCGGATCTCATCAAGGTCATTATTCACGCTCAGATCTAAGCCCTTGTTCCTCCCACAGTTTCAGCAGCAGATCTAGCTCCAGACGCACCTTTAATTTCGCAGGTCTTAGCAGCTCAGACAGCCTGCGTGGAAGGGGTGGAACTTTTGGAGTGGTTGTCCCTTTTTTCCTCCAAGCATTCTCTCTATTCTCTAGCTGAGGGGCTCATTCAATTTTTGTCAAGGGTGTGGGTCCCTCCCCTTCCCTGAGCTGAAGTAATTCAGGCTCATCACGATCTTCCCACAGTTGGTCACCCAGGGAAGAAGAATTGCATTGGACTAATCAAGCGTACCTGAAAATATCTAGGCTTGTCAAAGGATGCCTCAGCTTGGATTGCGGACTTTGTAACTTGCGCATGGGCCAAATAAGACTGGTCTTGTAGGAACGGTCGCTTACATCCCTTTCAACATGCAGAGGGTCCATGGACATTGGTGTCCGTGGTATTTATCGTTGAGCTCCCAAGCTCCAAAGGTTTATAACAGTTATGGTGGTTGTAGACTTCTTCACTAAATTTCCCTATTTATCCCATGCTCCTCTTCCATTACTTCCAAAGAAACGTCCCATCTATTTGTGAAACATGTGCTCAATGTTCAGACTTCCTCAGGAGAGTGTCAGCGACCATGAGCTCAATTTAAGGCCCAGTCTTAGAACAAGCTCTTGGAAATTATGAAGATCACACCTTGTCGTTCTACTGCATACCATCCACAGTCAGATAACCAAACTTAGCGGGTCAACTAGATACAAGAACAGTACCTGCGGTGCTATGCTGCGGCCACTCAGGATACCTGGGCGGACAACCTTCTCCTCACCCAATTTTCATATAACAATGGAACACATGCGTCCACAGGTTTCTCACAATATGAGGCTACCTAGGGGTATAAACCTTCATTCTTGGTTGGTCCATGCTTCTTCCCAGAGGTACTGGCTGCAGCCAAACATGCCCAGCACATTTGAGCCATGCAGTCCTCAGTTGGGAGCACTTAACTATGGCAATAAGTGATTATAAGCAGCTTGCAGATTGGAAGCAGCTTCTGGTTCATGAGGTAGAGGTAGGCTCCCATATCATGCTCAACATGCGGAACTTGCACATGCAGGTGCCATCACATAAGTTTGCCAGCAAGCGTTCAGGTCCCCACCTGGTGGAAGAGGATTTGGGAAATGGTGCTTAACTTTAAAATTTCCACCCCACTAGAAGCAACACCTAGCCTTCCAGGTGTCACAGTTGTCTCCTTTTAAGGGGGCAATACCCTCAAACCCTGATTTCATTGTGATTGAGGGAGCTGAGGAAGCTGAAGTTGAGGGAATCCTGGCTTCCCACAAATTCCGCCAATCAGTACAATATCTTGTTGCATGGAAAGGATATCCAGCCTATGAAAACAACAGGATCAGCGCTTGAGCCTGTGCCAACTGCTTGGAGCTTGTCAAGGCCTTCAAAGTCACCCATCCCAATGCTCCCCATCCTCCCCAAAATTGTTACACTAATGGTGATCAAGCTGACCAAGACCCATAAGAATGTGGCCCTCACTCAATTCCTTGATGGTGGCGTTTCTCTTTAGCAAAAGGTAAGGGTAATGTAATTCTGGAGGAGCGCACCCTCCGTTTGTACTGAAAGCATTCCAATTCCCATCTAAAAAGGGTCCAAAAAGGCCAAATGCCCCTCTCGTCACACAGGGCGACCTTGCCCAATTGATGGACAAGCAATGGATAAAAAATTACCCTTTAAGGACCCCACCACCAGTACCATTATTAACTTTGAACGAAGTTAAAACAACTAAGGGGATTTGTGCCAAGCTTTTGGTTAGTCAGAATTCCCAAGTGATGGAAGGTTTTAACAAATTTTAGGGTAATGATCCTTCAACATCAAAGCCTGAGAGACCCAAACCCTTGGCAACAAAGCCTGAAAGGTGCATATTTTTGGTTAATGTATTGTTAAGTGTCAAATTGTTGCCAAAGTTTTCTGATGGCATCAGGACATTGGGAAATGCAGCCCACAGTTTAAAACCCTCCTTGAACACTCCAAAATCTTCGCCCAATAATTCACACTTGGCCAAATGGACGCCAGAGTGACTGGGCGCGGGCGGGTTGGGTACAATAAACTTATTCCTGACCTCATGGGACCACCCTATGTGGGGTGGCCATGGGAGGTTCCCATGTCCTGTCAGGCGAGATGCCATTGATCTAGTCGTTGAAATCAAAAAATGGCAACTTGGACATCCATAGATGAACTAACAGAGACTTGGCCCAACACTAACAATATCAAAGTTGGTTCAATATAATTCACTTTTCTCCCCTCTCGCCCAAAGTTCACTGGATTTAGTCAAATATCAAGGTCCCAATCTCACGTTTTCCAAGCTATTCCACAAATTGATCATTTAATTAAAACAGTTGTAACATAATAAGAAAAAGCAACGGTTGATTCTCTTTATTTTAATTCACTAATTCTTCCCATGTTTAAATTTATTTACAATAAAAATAAATTCAAACTTTTCATGTAATGGCTCGTGACATCTGAATGTGTCCCCAAGGCCTGCGTATTGACTGGGTTGGTCCAGCTATATCCTTAATGGCATCATCTGTCAAAGCCACTTGGTCCTATTGTGTCAAGGCCCTTATGAATTTTTTCTTGATTTCGCAACTCCCTATGCCCAGGCCCATTGGCTTTGAGGTTACACAGCTTGGTTTTTTACCAAGTTATTTGTTGCATCTGTGGTCCATTGGTACCCCATAATTAATCATCTTCCTGCAACTTAAAAGTTGTTCAAACGGCAATGCCCCTGGCATTCAGGATCGCCTTTTCAGTTGCTTTTGCATCCCAACTGGCAGGCCAATCTCAACCTTATATGCCATTGGTATGAAAAATAAACAGCCAGCACCACTCATAAGGTTGTTATCAAGCATCTATAATATATTTTTGGCTAACAAAAATGGGGACATACAAGTGGAAAAGTGATTATTGTTGTTAAAGGCAAATAGGGCTAGAGCAAACCAAGCGGCCCATGTGTCTTACTGGGAGGGGATGTAGTAGTGGAGATATTGCTCCAGAGTCTAACTGACCCTTTCTTTCTGATCATTTAATTGATAAAGGTAAGTGGAGGAGTGGTAAGTCTTAAAGCCTAAGTTAAGAAGAAGAAGTTACAAAAAATGGGATAGAAATTAAGGTCCCCAGTATGAAACAGCTTTATCAGAGAATCTGTGTCTTGATAAAGCTTTCATAGTAAAAATCTTTGATATTCCTTTGTGAGGATGCTTGAAGTGCAAGAAAGAAATTCTTTATACTTGGTGAGTCGGTCCATCACCATCAATTTGCTTCAAACCCATTTGACAATAGCAAACATGTGATGAAATCCATGCTGATAGAAGACCAAGGCCTGGAGGAAGATTAAGCGGCTTTAACTTACCCTGAGGCTTAGAACGTATGGTTTGAACCTATCACATGTCAATCTTTTGAGAAATACATCTGCATCATAACTCTCATTTCAGGACAGGAGTAATATCTTTGGATCAAGAACATGGTCTTCCAAACACCAGGATGTCTATTTAAGGGAGTAAACATGATAAGCCTGGAGGATTTCTTTTTGCATTTCTTTATTGGGTATTTAAAACTTCCCATATTACAAAATACTGTCAAGATTTTGATGTGACTGAATAATAAGCCCTAAGTGATTATGGCGGAATGGGTGATATTGGCTGAACTGAGTAGTTTAATAAGATGGATGAGATCGCCTTGAAATAAGATGATAAAGTGATACTGAGCTTTGAACAAATATTTAGTGGACTTCCTCCAAATCAGGCGATAATATGACGTCAATATACAATGAATGGTTAGTAGTCGCCTCAAATTAAGGCAATAGTGAATTTAGAGAATAGTAGACTCTATAAAAATCAATAAGAATATGGCAGAAACAAATAGCTTAAGAAAAAAAAATTAGTTTCAACCAAAGTCGCTTATATATAATTGAGATGCAAAGATTGAAATGGGGAGGATTATTAGTAGGAAGAGTGAAGCGGAGCAGAGGGTATCTGCCAATATATATTAAATTAATAAAGAAGTGTCATTGGAGCAATTGCTCCATATTTTATTTATATCTATTGAGTGTGTCTGGAGGACTGGCAATCTTCATATTGTCCATCTTTTTTTCTCAGTGGGTTGAACCCTGCACAAACCCCTTTGGGGTATCTCCAATATATTTTTTAAAATTATAACAGTTGTGCTCACTACAGGGGGCCATTTAACAACCACTAAATATTAGAATATTCTCCAGTCGCCGGCCATGGCATAGCAGGCCTGCCTGAACGGGGAAATGTCCCAATCTGTTGTGCTTACAGAAGCCACGGATATTAAACTTGTAGTCAACACAGTACTCAAAAACAAGAGGAGTTCCTTCAGAAGTGACAGTGTTAAAAATCAACTAGAAAATGTGGCTAGTCAGTTGCAGATACTTGGATGAAAGAACAGGCAACCAGCTGATCGCCTGGATGATATTACTGAGAGGCTACACTTCAGGGAGTGGAATTTGAAAACTACCTTTTACCCGCATCTAATACTAAAAAGAACTAACTTTTACCCATCTCAACCCCATTGGAAAGCGGAAGGACAAGGGTTCACTTAGAAAGGATCATTTTATGACGAATACAAGACTATATCCAGCTGAAGAGCTTTTCTCCAAGAACGCAGGCATTATGAGATACTCAACTCATGATGGAAGCTCTGGGGAAGGCTATGTTTTGAACTAATGAAATTTTATGTGATGTCAGTCCTGCCCACCAAAGAAATCTTCTCTACCCTAGAGCTGCCGACCAGCAGTGTGCCATTGGCCCTTCCAAACCAGCACCTCGCCAGTTTTTATTGCTATGAGCCTCAATCAAAACCTCACTTTATATAAAGGATTGTGAGTATGAGCGGAAAGAGGAGGTTTGCGTTATCATACTACATCAATTTGACTGTAATGGAAACATCTATGGATTCTCAACTTTAAATTTGTTGTGGAAGGAAACTCAGATTGGTGTAAGGCTAAATTACTGATATCCGCCCTGGATGAAGGAAGTGCTAACTAAGTCATTTGCTATCTTCCAAACAGCTCATCTAAACATCAGGAGTTAGTGGAGGTTGTGCTTTAGTTGTTTGGAGGCACCGCCAAGATGTTATGGTGGAAGGCTGGGTTTTTGACTATAGGGTTTCATTTTAATGAGACTCTCACTGAGTTTGCAGACCGCTTCATGATGGATGCCCACATGCTGATAGAAGCAGGTACTCTAGCTGAAGCCAATGTGGGAATCGTGAAGACCTCTGCGGTGAAGCCATACTGGGTGCTTTACAGTGTCATGGCCCGTTTTTGGAGGACGACGTACCTATTCTCAAACTTGGTCAAATTTTATGCCATCTATCTGATACCTTTACTCTGATAAACTCAGAATGGAAATCTACAGCAGTCATCACTGGACCTTATTATTTGGGGTTATTATCCCACCATGTTCAGAGTCCGCCTATTAACCACCAGCCTTATTATAACTACGTAGCTCTCACTTGACTGAGTTATCATCAACAGTTAACTGTCAGGCCAGGACTGTTTAAACTGATCTTCCACAGTCCAACTTTTAGATTGTCCCATCTTACAATAATCAAGGACGTGGACCCTATGGGGTAAATTGTTTTAAGCGCGGTCATCCTGGCCACCTTTTCCAGAGTTGTCCCAACCGTTGAGCTCATTATGTACTGCAGGATCAGTACTATCTGGGAAAAGAGGGAGTGGAGTAGAGATGGGACTCTCTACCTTTGCTATCCAGACCCAAAACGTCCCACCTGATTCTGTTAAGATATATTCAGCAGAAGTCTCTCAGTATGATGATGTTTTTCTATATCAGCAATCAATTGGAGGAGTAAATGTGTAACTCAAGCGCAAGCCAAGGCCACAGTGGAAGAAGGCCCTCTGGAGCAGCCAAAGCCCCAGCGCCTGTCAAATGTTTGAATAGAATTTCTGTAGAAGGGCTGGAATTAACCGCAGATGCACCTTACTCAAAAGGAGTAAACGTCGCCCTCCTAGTGGACAATATTCTTATTTATTCAGGGAAGGTCGACCAGGGGATAAGCACTTCCGATATTGTTGAAAAACTAGTGAAATTTGACAAATAAAGACACCCCAGAGGGTTCAAGGCCCCTCTCGTTGTCTCCAGGATCACCAAGATTAGGACAGTAGGGAAGGGGAGTTATGCTGGCTTATTCTTGGATGCAGCATGTGTGAAGGAAAGGATCTCCTTTTAGGAACCATATGAGGAACCATGTGTTGATTGTCCTTCTGTTATCGGGGGTCATATGTCCAAATAGCCATGCTTGAAAATGTTCCAATATATGGCTGTGGAAGCGATGAATGGCTTCTTGAATTGTTGGCACTGCTCCTGTGAACGATTCCAGTACCATTGTATGTAACGTCCATAGTGCTATTGCTACTATTAGTGCCCTGAGAGATGGGTGGATAGGAGAGTCCATTTTTATAGCGAACATGCTCCTTGCTAGGCTGAATGGATGTCCGTTTTCTTGATGGAAAAGGCGCATGGCCTCTTTCCATACCGCCTCTGATGTTGGGCATTGTTCTAGATGGTGGGCTAGGCTTCCATACTGACCACATCTTGCACATGAGGTGTGATTGGCGTTTAACCGTTCAGCAGTTTGGTATACTCTCCTCATGCACCTCCATACATGTACTCTTATCCTGGGTTGGAGTAGAGGGTGATGTGTGTATCTCCATACTCTTCTTTGGGTCTCCAGGTTGTAGGGTATGTCCATATGGTCCAGGTAATCTATCCTGGCTATGGTATTTGGGCTTTTTCTTATTATATTGTCTGTGACTATTTGATCATTGATCTCCTGTCTGTGAGTTAGCCTTGGGCGTCCTCGGTGACTGGTTTGTTCATTTATGTGAATCCGCCATGTCGCTCTTCTCATGGCTAGGAGTATTCGTTTGAAATGTGCAGGAGTGCCATGTGGTCCTGCAGCTGTAGGATGGGATGCCAGATACTTGATTAATGTGTTTGGGTGATCTGGGTTTCTTAATTGTAGTGCATGTGTGAAGTTATATCTTTCTGTTCTGGCCCAGTGTGTATCTGGAAGATCTGGGCTAGTCACCTGAGCTATCCAGGATCCCAGTATATAGGTTTCTTGCTCTACGTAATTAGTAAGCCCCATGCTTCCATTCCTTCTAGGTCCAAATAGGGTTTTGAGGCGTACAGGGGGGTTGTGGTTGAACCATAGCCATCCTTGTAATAGGGCGTGAACTGTGTTGAAGAAAGATGGTGAGAAAGTGATTGCATGGGCCACAAACCATATGATTGATAGAATCATAGAGTTGGCTACCGTGACCCTTCCTGTTAGACCTGTTTGGTGTCCATGTAAGGAGGCAATGCGTTTTGTTATTTTGTCCAATAATTGATTTTCCATCATGGAGTTAGAGTAACCTGCTTCCAACCATACTCCCAAGTGACGAACAGGGCCAGCTGTTGGCTTGGTGATAAATGGAAGTTTCAGTGAGGTCGTTGCTAATTTTCGCCTCCTATGTCTGGTCAGGAGTCATAATGTTGTACTAGCTTGTTGGCCCTGTGTAGATGGCATCCACCGGGTCTGATATTTCCCCAGGAGTATAATTTCCGTTTTATCAGTGTCAAGTAATGCGTTACTTATGGCTAGTAGGCTTGTATTATCTTCTTAATTCTACAAGCGTCCTGATTGTTGGATATGCTCACCACACAATTATCAGCGAAGGCCATCATTTTGACTGGTGGTTGGCCCTTGACGTTGATTCCTTTGAGCAGTATGTTTGTATTTCGGATTAGGGGGTCTAGGCTAAAGTTGTAGAGTAGAGGGCTCAAGGGATCTCCTAGTTTTAGTCCTCTCTGTGGGATAACTGGGTTGGTTAAGAAGCCTGCTCCCCGCACAGACATGGTTGCAGACTCTGTAAACAGCATTAACCAGTTTATAAATCTATTTAGAAGCTTGAAAATTTTGAAGGGAGGCCCTAAGATAGGTCCAGTTTACCCTGTCATATGCCTTTTGTTGGTCTAAAAAGACAAGTGCTCCAGAGGTTTTGGACTGGCAGACATTTGCAACTGTGTGGATGTTATCCCATATGGATCTTCTTGGGACAAATCCATATTGTGATGGGGATATCGCATCAGTTGCAATTTCTCCTAGTCGTTTACCCATAATTTTTGTGAAAATTTTTGTATCTGTGTTTAGGAATTTGGGCGCCAGTTGGATAGGTCTAATCTGTCTCCTCTCTTGAATAAAGTGACCGTGTAAGCTTCATTGCCTCCAAGTAGGAGGCATGTTTCCATAATACACTTGTTCATTGAAGCTAGAAGAATGTTAGAGATGTTAGTAAAATATTTTATATAAAATTCATAGGGAATCCCATCAGGTTCAGGGCGTTTCCCTCTTGGTGCACCGCGTACTACTTCCCATAATTCCTCGTGTGATATTAGGCTAATTAAATTGTTATTAAATTGTTATTAAATTGCGGTTTCAAGGTTTGTGCTTCTAAGGAATTTTTCGATTTTTTCTGGCTTGACTGGCTCAGATTTATACAATTTTGTATAAAACCTTTGCACTTTGGTCGCAACTTCTTTGGGTGTTTCTGCTATGGATTTTTCTGATCAACGGACCTGTGTACAAACTATCATTTTTCTTGGCGTGGAATCAGCGGAAAAAGTAGCTTGAGCAAGTTTCTCCATCTCTTATGTTTTTGCCTTTATGTTGGACTCCAAATCAGTGTTGGTGTTTGCGGATCAGGGTGTTTAGCTGAGCAGAAACTTCGCCCATTTGTGACCCCATCCATGACTGTATCCCATTATTGGTACATTGTTTTCTAGATGGTCAATTTCAGCCAATGCGTGTTTGATAATGGCTAAAACTGCCCTGTGTCTTCTAGATGATGTATGTTTAATTTGTTAGGTTATTGATTTTTTGAAGTTTTCCCAGGTGGTTAGTGGGTCCAAGCAAAAGGGTGTTTAAAAACCTGGGTTGAAGATATTTCCTCCATCCAGGATTAAAATTCTGAGTCGGCTAAACTTTCTGGGCATATTCTGCACCATTTGAGTGCTTGGGTACTTGGTTCCGCCAGTTTGTAAGACACTGAAACAAGCCGATGATCAGAGAATTCAATTTTTGCAGTTTTAAATTTTTGAATTTGGTAATGGAAAATTATTGGTGCGAGTATTAGGTCTATCCTTGACATAGGGACAAGTGTACCATTGTGTGCATGTGGGCGTGTCATGTTTTGTAGCAGGGGTTGCCATTTTGGCAGTGGATCATATAGTCCCAGGGTGGCCTTTAGTACTCGGAGTTCTACTTGCCCTTGTGGTATCTCCATTGTGTATGGCCATTGGTCCATCTCTGGGTTAATCCAGAAGTTCATGTCTCCCATTATGAAAGTATTTGCTGGTAGATTTAGTTGTGTTAGGGCTGTGAGAAATTCTCTTTGGTCATGTGCACCGTTTGGGGCGTACACACTGGCTATTGTGTGCACTTCAGTGTGCCATGAGAAGGTTACAGTGAGTATGTGGCCGTTCAGGAACAAATTTTTGTTAATAAATTTAAAGTTTTGGCTCACGCGTACTATCACCCCACAGTGGAGTGACCAAAACAATATTGTTGGGAGGAGCATTTTTTCCCATGCCTCCTCCTCTCCTTGTGGACAGTGGGTTTCCTGCACCGCCAGGATATCCACAGGTGGGTTTTATAGGAGATTCAACTTCTTGGCATGGGACGTTAAGGCCTTGAGTCCCACTATGTTCAGCATCCCTATCTCTACTGAGACGCCTGATGCACCTCAGGAGCAGTTAGCAGGGCCTCCCAGCCTTACTCCTTCGCTCACATTGCTCTCCACTGCGCCTCTGCTGCGGAGAGCATAACCATGGGTAGGAGTTGGGGTGTATTCTGCCCCTTCTATCACCGCAGTTTTCACTCCTCTCTTGGCTTTGCTTGGTTTCTTTATGTTATTGTGGTGCATTTGTGGATTTTTATTAGCCACATTATTTTCTTGCGCATTCCATTGTTGATTTTCCTTACCAATTGGGTTAAATTCTGCAATTTCTGGGGGTGCACTGAACCCCAATTTTGCTGCATTCATTTCTGAATTGGGTTCCACCAAATTCAAACTGTTCAGAATGGGTGTATGGTTTTCCACGGGATCTTATTGGTTGATGGACTTAAGTTCCTCCATGTCTTCCTGAATCTGCTCTGACAATATGGTTAATTCTGCTGAGGCCTTTGCCTTGGCTGCGGCCAGCTTGTGAGCTTGTTTGGCCATTTTTCGTTCTTTCAGGGAAATAGGGTCAATAATTTTATATTGCCCATGTTCTCCCCAGTTGAAGGCTTGTGTGGTATCTGTGATTTTGGAATATTTTGAGTCATCTTCGCCCATTTCCTCCTCACAGAATTCCATTTCTCTCAGGCCTTCTTTTATGGGGCAAGCATGAATCTTGTGCAAAGGCCTGGAAGTTTTTCAAATGGGAGGTGCGCTTTCCACTGTTTTGCGGAACAGCTGTGATTTTTTCCCATCAATTGTGAAGGATGCAATTTGGAGAATTTTTGTAATATCCTCTACTACATCCTGGTTTGGTGAAATTATTGCTATTGCCTTCCCCATGCTAAGGGTCGTCATCAGCTGGAATTGTTGCATTTCTAATTGTTTAATTTCTCTGTAGGCTTCCAAGCCTTCTCAGAGATGTTTTTCAACTACTGTGCACGCCAGTGTGGTCAGAATATAGTCAAAAATTATGAAAATGTCCTTGGATTCAGTCCAACGGGTGCATTTGGTCAGGACCAATTGCTGTCCGTTGGGAAGGTCAAGTACCACTCTGACCTTCACAGCTTCATTTGCTTCTTCCACAGTTTTGAACCCAAGATCTACCCAACCTATGCGGATTTTTTGGGTTGTTAAGTACACCGCATGTGGGAAAAAAATTTTGTTAGGCTTTGCCAAACTTTTACCACATTGTCAGTGTTTCTACGCCCAGGGAAAACTTGTATCCCGTGTTCCACTGATGACAGTGGTTGCGATTGGGAAACTTCCAAATAGCTGCAGTATTTTACCAAAAAATTGACAAAACTTGCGGGAGGCGCCACCTCAGGTTTTTTTTATTTTTTGCTGAGATTTTTGTTTGTACCTGTGCGCTTGGTACCTTTGGGTAGTGCAGGTCCAGGTCCGCTGCCCTTTACCGCGTTCACCCAGCTCTTTACCTTATTATTCATACTTATCTCGACTGGTGTTGATTATTAAATTACGCTGTTTGAATCAAATTGTATTACTAAAAGTGGTAGTAATCAGAAAGAAAAGCTTACCCCAGTGGACAGTATCGCTAAAGAATAACCTATTCTTGACGAGGGAATTCTGAGCTTCCTGGGAAAGAGAGATCCTTTAAATGTTCACGTATTAAAAAGTCACAATTCTTCTTATTCCAAGTGTACATACTGTGAAATTGTTGTAGCCAAAACCCAAGTATTTTCTATAATAGATATGGGCGCACCAGTCAACATAGTTTCCACTAAGTTGGTGGCGAAGTTAATGAAAAATCAGATGTGTAACATCACATGGTGTATGGGGCCATGGGCGCAGAAAGCACGGTCTCAGAGGGAGCATTTAGTGCGTTGCCCCTGCAATTTTAGGTCAATTGTCGTCATAGCTCTACCAATTGTGCTACCAAACAGTCATTACGATCTGCTAATTGGAACAGCATCTATGTGACACTTTGGTGCTGTTGTCAATATAATAGAGAAAACCTTTGAAATTCGGGGCAGTGGATCCCAATTTATTTTACCTCCAACGGAGTACCAATGGATCTGGTGCATATTGGACATGTCAACCTCGCCTATAGTGATTGTGTAATTCCTTTGCGCTACCATCAATTAAAAAGGAAAACTGGGGCCTTCCCCCAGCAGATATATGAGTATCAAGGGTTGCCTCTAAGAGCTTCTGGGTCTTTATCCATCCCCTCCAGACACCAAGTCATAGTAAATACCGAGTTAGAGGTGGAAGTACCAGCTGGGCTCTATGTGGAGGTCATTAAGTCATATCAGCAATTGCAGATGGAGATCCCATGTGAATCCAGGCATTATACTACTGGGACACGGAGAGATCAAGGTTTTAATAGAAAATCTACAAAACAAACCACTGTAGATCCGCCAAAACCAAATAATGGCGTTCTGCACTTGATCCTTGTTGAGGAGGTCCTGCAGGTTCACAAGTTTGGGTAACTGGATGTATTTGGCTTATCACTCAATTCCTATCCCAGAATATTGACCGTGGTACCGCACTGTCAGGCAAACAGCAAGTAAAAATTAGACTGGCCTGCCAGCCTAGGTGCCAAAGCACCCAAACAGCAAACCAGAATGCTGAAGGCACTGCTGCTGGTATAACTGATATGGAACTAAAAAAGTAGTTTCACAATGACACAAGTGATCCAGAATCTTATACAGACACATAATACAATACCAGACAAGTATGGCTACTAACCCCAAGGGGAGTGTGAGGGTCGGCAGAGTAGGTGGTTTTTTTTCAACATAAAAAACTAGATTTCTTAGGAAAGGGTTTTTAATAAAAAATTTAGGAAAGAAAATCGACCAACAATTTTCTCAGTGCAATGCAACTGATTAAATAGTGGGCGATTTATAGAGAACCAAGCTGGGATTGGGTCCCTCAAGTTTGACCTAACTGGCAAATTGTTCAGGAATGGGGAACGGATAAGTTATTTGAGAATTGACATTGAAGAATTTGGCGGCGGGCCAAGTTGCTGTCAATTTGACCTTGAACATTTAAACCAAGGCTTTTATATGTTTCTGAAAGTTGGCATAATGGCGTTTAGCCTGACGAGCAGCAGGAATCCCCCAAGGCCACCCCACATAGGGGCAGACCCATTTTGTTGGGAATGGGTTCAGGACGTCCAACCCGCACATGCCCAGTTGCTGGGCCATTCATTTGGTCAGAATTGTTGCTTCTGGCACAATGCCCAATTTGTTAGCAGGGAGCTTAGAACCCTCATCGATGATGCCCAATGCTATTACCTGCCCATTGGGATGATACCCAACAATTTTGGAAGGGGGATTTTCTCAATTGTAGTGTTAGCTGAATTGAGACCGTCGGCTGTTCTGGCCAATAGGTCAGTATTCATTCCTTTTCAACCATTTAAAATTGAATATCAACCTGACTGCCACTTGATGTTGTTCCAATCAATTTCATTTTGGCAATCTCGACGCAGTTTTCACTAATTTTACATAACAGTTTTGCTGAGGTAAGTGTGGGTACTGGAGGAGGGATCCAAAGTGGAAGAGCTGTTACCCAGCGCTCATCTACCACGTGGGCAAGATCTCCTTGAGTGATGAGAGGTCCAGCCATCCTTTTTGGTACCTTCTTTCTTGGAATGGGAAAATGGCCCAATCAATGCCCAGAGGACATTCCACAGGACTTACATTACCCTTTTCTTTTTCCAAGTGAAGAGCCCCACCACCAGGAAACTGCACAAGAGCCACATTCTTGTGCTCCTTGGGTAACTTGATTGCCATAAATGTTTCAAATTTTTGGGGAAGGAAGGGAGCATCAGAGTGGGATTTGTGAAATGCATTGACCAATTCCATACAATTTGCACAATTGCGCGCCTTGACCCAACTGTTCTCATATGCAGGATATCCTTTTCAAGCCACTAGATATTGAAAAGACCATCAGGACTTGCGTAATGCCAAGATATTCTCCACCTCAGCTTCTTCTACACCCTCAATGGTGATCAGTTCAGGTTCTGTGGGAACCATACCCTTGAAAGGAGACAGCTGGTAAATGTGGAAGATGGAATGCTGTTTCCAGTGATCTGGGAGCTTTGATCGGAAAGCACCATTACCCAAAACCTCTTCCACCAAATGGGGACCAGAATGCTTACTTGCGAATTTGCGGGAAGGAGCTTGAATTTGTAAATGGCGGGTATCAAGCATAACATAGGAGCCTACTGATATATATCATGACCCAGGAGCCGCTTATGATCTGCAAACACTATTAGTATTCAATAGCTTTAGTGAGGTGTTCCCGCAACAAGGATTGAGTTGACCTAATATGTACAGCATGATCCACGGCGGCTTGGACCTCAGGCTGCAAGCAAGGGCTGACCAAAAATGAAGGATTATAACCTAACGTCGCTTCATAGGGCAAAAACTCCATAGACACGTGGGTTCCATTGTTATAAGCGAATTGAGCAAGGGGAAGGTCATTGGCCCTGGTGTCCTGTGCAGCAGTGGCATAGCAACGCAGGTACTGTTTGAGTAATTGGTTAACTCACTCAGTCTGTCCATCAGACTGGGGATGGTACAATGTGGAATGGCAGGGGGATATTTTTAGGATCAAGAGAAATTCACTCCAAAACTGCGCCATGAACTGGGAACCACAATTGCTGATAATCTCCTGTGGGAGACCAAACATTGAGAGCACGTGATGGACAAAAAGACAGGCATTCACCTCTGATGTAATCGTGGAAGTGCAAGGAATAAAGAGGGAAAATTTAGTGAAACGATCCACCACCATCACCACCGTGAACCTGTTTAAGCAGGGGAGTTTGACAATAAAGTCCATGGACGCCAACGTCCATGGACCCTCCGCCTGCTGTAAGGGGTGTAAGAGACCATTTCTAGTGGAGCGGTCCAACTTAAACTGAGCACAAGTAGTGCAGTTGGTGATCCAGACTGAAACTTCTTTTGTCAAACCCATCATATTGTAGGTCCATTTGATCACGTCAATTCATTTCTTATTAACAGGATGGCCAACCATGGGGGGATCGTGATGTGCGTGGAATACCCCAGTTCTGAAGGAGGGAGGAACCCAAACGCGTGACTGAAAATAAATAAGACCCTCCTCCAATGAATATAGGGAGTGTTTATGCTTCTGGTGGGAAAACTGCTCAACCAACTCCATGTCCTTAGGGCAGACCATTTGACTGGCTAAGACCTAAGAAACTAATGGAGTGTGGGGGGCCAGAGCGACGGAGGAAATGACAGGGGGGACAATCAACAGGATTTGGGCAGCAGGAATTATAGTAATTAGATTCACTTCCTCTGGATCCGTGGAACAGTGGGTGGGGCTGCGGATGAGAAAATCAGGAAGCACGTTGAGCGCACCTTTAATGAATTTGTATTTGAAATTAAAACTGCATAAGTCCTGATAGGTTTGGGCTTGCTAATGTGCCAATTTTTGGGGTTTATGAAAGTACAAAAGGGCCTGGTGATCCGTGCAGACCATTAATTCATGTTGAGCACCCTGTAACAGGTACCGCCAATAAGTTAAGTCCCATAAAATGGCTGCCAACTCCTTGTCATAATAGCTCAAGACTTCTCCGTAGAGGTGAACTTTTGGGAAAAGTAGGCGTTTGGTATTCCAAGCCATCATGCTCCTGGAGCAACACTGCCCCCACTGCTACTGAAGAAACATTGCATGCAACGATATATGGCTTGGTGAGATCAGCGTGCTTTAAAATAGGAGGAGACATGAACACCTCTATAAACAATTCAAATGCCTGTTGGCATTTGGGTGTCCAGCAGAACGGTACATTTTTCCCTGTAAAGGGGTGGCGCGGGGCAGCAAGTTGGGAAAGGGCTGAAGAAATTTTTTAAGAAAATGATGGTTCCCAAGAAACTCTATAGTTGTTTCTGGGTAGTTGGGGTTGGCCATTCTCAGATAGCATCCAGCTTATTGGGTGAGATTGCATGACCATCTTTAAGGATGAGGTTCCCGAGGAAGGTAATCTCCTCCTTATAGAACTTACACTTCATAGCTTAACAAACAAGCCTGCCTTATGCAAGGCGGCCACCACTGCTTCCAAATCAGCAGCGTGTTGCTTGGGAGTCAGGGAGTGAACCAGAATGTCACCAATATATGCAACTGCGCAAGTAAACTGAAGGTCACCCAGTACATTGTTGATCATATATTGGAATGAAGTGGGAGCATTCTTCAGCCCAAAGGGCATTACATGGAATTGGAAAATACCTCACTTTATCCAGATTGCTGTTAACCATTCTTGCCCTTTCATTACCCAAATCTGGTTAAAAGCATTGAGGAGATCCAGCTTGGAAAACACCCGAGATTTGGTGATGGCCTAGGTTAACATCTGCTCTAAAGACAGGGGTAGAGATCGGAAACCATAATTTTATTTAAGTGTCCATATGTTGGGATTTTTGCCCATATTCCCAGCCTGCTAGATTACCTGATGTCACTAGAGGAAAATCCCTAAGGCAAAGTGAATCGGATATTGGTTGGCCTGAGTTTTAATGGGAACTATGTTCAGGGGATTTTGGGATATTCACCTGGTCATATCCATCAGGGATCTAGCTGGATGATACCTAATTTCTTATCAGGCGGAGTGGCTGACAAAATAGGGGCATTTGATAGTGACTAACTATCAGGTGTACCAATTGGATTGGTCAGGTTTCATCACCAATTGATTGGGAATGAATAGTGAGTTGCAAGGGGAGTGATGCTGCCTGCAACTAGCGAATTGATTGCTTGGTGAAGTAACCTGCCATAGTAGGTAATAATTTCCATTACCTAAGAAGGTCGCTAGCCAATTATGGTTGGTTCACTTGGATTGAGATGAAAATGTTAGGGACACGTTTTCCAACTCTTTCCATTTGAGCTCTCAAGGATGTCCAATGACGGAATCCTAGCCAGGATGGGGGAGACCATCACTGCCAAGACGAGGAAGGGTGATTCAATGGCAAAGGCTGCCATTTTAGTGAAGAGGTGTCAACCAAGGGTTAGACAGCTAAATCCCCTACTATATAATTCCCTAGGATTTACTATAATAAACACAATTATTATTACTGACATTAGTATTATCAACATTATTATCTAAAGTAATATTGTCAATTTGGTGTATAGTTAGACTATCAGCTTCTATTGTGTCGTTCTATCTCAAGGATATTATTGCAGAAGGCAATAATTGGAAGACTCTCAGAGAGAAGAGTAAAGATTTCAAGAAGGGATCTAGAGACAAAGGAACCACAATCAGGGATAGCTGCTGACTGTGTGTTGGGCCGAGAGAGACAGTCACCAGGGTATCTTAACAAAGATTGGGTGGATAAGAATATAGGGATTGAGTCCCTATGAGTGCAACTTACAGAGTATTTAATTGGAAGTACTGGCCAAAGCGTTGGGCTGAATAATAATTCAAACTCAACTACAGATAATAGTCTCCATACTATTATTAATTAATACATTCTATACAATGTGACAAAGTGCATGAGGAAATTGAACATGTGCAGTAAAAAGGTTACTGGGTTGATGGCCAATAATCAATCCTAAGTAAATTTTTACACCATAGTCCACGCAGGGGCAGAGGGAGCCATCAGCTCTTTTTGAAGACAATGGGGGACGCGACAGATGAAGTCTCCTTGAACAACTACCCTTTTTTCAGCATATCATCCAACCAAGGGTTGAGCGCTATCTCTTCCTCCGCTGTATGGGGACACAACGGACAGTTGATATTCACCAACTCCACGGTTGTTCAAAATCCACAGTTAAACCTAGTGTGGTAGCAGACGATCTGCCTTTTCTGAGTCAAAGATACTTCAATATTGCATTAAGCTCTCAGGAAAATTGGCCGGTATGCCTGCAGAAGTGATGAGGGAAGTAATAGAACTGCAGCCTTGTGTCTTCTTAAGAGTGTTGATCAGAGGGAATTCACCCTCCATTTGATCATTAGCAAATGACAGCATGTTAGACTCCAAGTGAATCTTGACATGTTGCCGACGCCACCATCCCACTCCTAATATCACTGGAAACACCAAGTTTGGCATAGCAGAAAAGCTGTCGCAGAAGCTAAACAGGTATATTAAAATGTGACTGGGCGGCGAACCAGTTATGATTTTCTGGGAGGCTGACGACGCAACCATCACTGAAGGGCCTGTATCCAGGTCAAGTTCCAATTGCTGGGCCAGTTCTACACTCATAAAATTACATGCAGCTCCAGTGTCCATCAGGGCCTCAAAGGAGATGTGATGGGATTCAACACTAATCTTCATGGGTAATAAGAAGTAAGCAAAATTCTCTTTATTGGTAGTTGTGGATGAATCCAGTGATACTGAAGAGATGGTGTGGAAACAGGGGAAACTGCTAGGCTTTTATGGGGGGGTAAACTCATTGCATGTTTAGGGTCAGATCCTACTGATAAGGGCAAAATAGCCGCAGCAACTATGAGGTATGGGTTTAAAATATTGAGTGGAACTGGACTATTGTGTACAAGGAAAATCTTCTTATCAACCTGGTTCAGTTGGAAAGGAGGGGCCATTGCTGCTCCAATATCTATGAGAAAGGCAAAAATGGTTAAAAATGATGGTTGGTCAATTATGTCAGGAAAACAACAAGTAAGAATTAGACCATCCTGCCAGCCTAAGTGCCAAAGCACCCAAATGGCAAACCAGAATGCCGAAGGCACTGCTGCTGGTATGACTGATATGGAACTGGAAAGGTATTTTCCCAATAACTGCCAGTGAGTCAAAATCTCATACAGGCACATAATACAATACCAGACGAGTATGGCCACTAACCCCAAGGGGAGTGTGAGAGTTGGTGGAATAGGCGGTTTCTTTTTCAACATAAAAAAACTAGATTTTTTAGTAAAGGGTTTTTGATAAAAAATTTAGGAAAGAAAATTGACCAACAATTTTCTCAGTGCAATGCGACTGATTAAATAGTAGGTGATTTAGAGAGGAACCAAGCCAGGATCAGGTCCCTCAAGTTTGACCTAACCAGAGAATTATTCAGGAATGGGGAACAGATAAGTTAATTGAGAACCAACATTGAAGAATTTGGCGGCGGGCCAAGTCGCTGTCAGTTCAACCTCAAATATCTGGACTGAGGCTTGGATACATTTCCAATGGTTGGCGTGACAGCAATTAGCCTGAAGAGCAGTGGGAATCCCCCAAGGCCACCCCACATAGGGGCAGACCCATTTTGTTGGGAACGGGTTCAGGACGTCTAACCCGCCCATGCCCAGTCTCTGGGCTGTTCATTTGGTCAGAATTGTTGCTTCTGGCACAATGCCCAATTTGTTAGCAGGGAGCTTAGAACCCTCATTGATGGTGCCCAATTCTATTAACTATCCGTCAAGGATGATCCCCAACAATTTTGGAGGGGTTTTTTTTGATCATAGTGTTAACTAAATCGAGACTGTCAGCTGTTCTAGCTGATAGGTCAGTCTTCATTCCTTTTTGACCATTTAATATTTGAACATCAGCCTGACTGCTACTCAATGTTGTTCCAATAAATTTTATTTTGGCGATCTCAATGCAGATTTCATTAATTCCCTGTAAAGGTTCTGCCAAGGTAAGTGTGGGTACCGGAGGAGGGATCCAAAGTGGAAGAGCTGTTACCTAGCGCTCATCTACCACATGGGCATGATCGCTCTGAGAGACGAGAGGTACAGCCATACTCTTTGAACCTTCTTGCTCGGAAATGGGAAAATGGCCTGATCAGCGTCCAGAGGACATCCCTGGGATTTACACGCATGAAGATTTAGCCATGTTATTGAAAGAACAGAAGGATGAGGCGATAACTTTAATTTTGAAAAGTATAAGGAGACTTTTGCTGTCAATGACCACATTTTAGGATGCATGCAGGGTTGGTACATTGACTAGACATGGGAGATCATAACCCATCAGGTCTCAGCCAATTCACCAATCAAGAGCATCTGAAGAAGTTGTCACAGAGGAGATTGATAAGCTTCTAGAGCAAGGGATGCTTGAACTGTCTAAGGGTCCATGGGCTTCATTCATTCTTATTGTAAAAAATAAGGATGTACCAATCATGTAGTGATAGAATACCATAAACTCATCAGTATTACAAAGAAAGGACTCATACCACTTGCCATGGATCAACGATGCCCTGGATCAGTTGGTAGGAGCTCGCTACTTCTTGGCAATAGATTTGATATCAGGTTATTGGCAGATCAAGTTACCTGCAGCGGAACAGGAGAAATGCGCCATCATCATGTCTGAAGGGCTTTTCCAACTGACTCAGATGCCTTAAGGGCTGTATAACGCCCCAGTTACATTCCAACGAGGCATGGACACTATCCTTGGCAACCTGGAGCTGTCGTGCATCCTTGTGTACCTTGACAATATCAATGTCTTCTCCCAAACTTTTTCTGAGCATCTTACCCATATAGTTTTTGTCTTACATCTGCTTACTGTGGCTAACATCAATACCAAGCCCCATAAATGCCACTTTTCTAAAATCCCAGTAGGAGTAAATAGGGTTTGTAGTTGATACAAAGGGGCTTAAACCTCAACTGGCAAGGGGGGAAGCTTTTCAGAAAATGACCCCACCAAAAGTCAAACGCAATGCGCAGTTATTTTTGGAGATGGCAGTTACTACCAGTGCTTTATCCTCAACTTCAGCTGTATTTGAGGACCGCTGTTTGAGTTACTAAAAAAGAATGTCGCGTTCAAATGGACAGAACGCAACCAAAGCTCCTTTGATACACTTTGGACGGCATTAATCCAGTGCGCCAGTGCTCCATTATCCAAATTTTGATTAAAAGATTATTGTCCAGATGGATGCATCTCTTTCCCCATAGGGCAGCTCTATAAAAAACAATGAGGGGGAAGAGCATCTAGTTGCATACTGCAGTCATATCTTGAACTGCCATGAACACTATTACACTGTGACTGAGCGAGAGTGCTTAGCGGTTACTATGCATACAAGCAATTCAGGGTATATTTGCATGGGGTAAGGTTTAAAGTTGTAATGGACCACGCTTTGTTACACTGGCTGCAGAATCTCAGAGAACCTGAGGGGCGTCTGGCCTGGCGGGCTCTTAAGCTGCAGGCTTACAATTTTAAAATCCTTCACCGTTCTGGAATCAAACACCAAAATGCTGATTGCTTATCAAGATTGCTGACAATTGCAGTTATGGTGGGTCTGAGCGATATAATATAGGATAAAATGCTTAGCGGGAAATATGATGATGAGCCACCTCAAGTCATCAAGGTACTAGATGGAATAAGGGCCAATATGTTCCAGAAGAACGGCGAATTGTACAAGCAGATAGGGACACTACTGTGAATATCCCAAGGCCTTCCACCTGACCAAATATTATCATGAGCGCACACTGAGCAGTTGGACATGGTGGAGTATGCAAGACCCTGGAATTGTTGCAACCTTGGTACCACTGGAAAATCATGCAGGTTGACGTGCTCAAAACAATTTCCTGCTGCCACCAGTGCCAAATGGAGTAACCATTCCGCCAAAAGACTTTGTACCAGTTAGTGAAAGCTCACTTTGCTTGGCATACAGCTTCTATTCGTGTTGTGGGGCCCCTGCCAACTGGAGAAAAACGGTCCAAGTATATTTTGGTGGCGATTGAACACTTGACCAGGTGGTTTAAGCATGGTCAATACACAATATGGGGCGGTCATGGTGGCTAAGATTGTGATGGAATGTATAATTCAGTGCAGCGGCTGTCCTCAGTTCATCCTTACTGACAACAGGACCAACTTCGCCTCTCACGTTTTTCCCAAGATCAACGAACTGATGGCCATATGTGTGGTTTTAATGACCCTGTATCACCCATAATTCAACAGTATGGTCAAGTGGGTCAATGAGACACTGGTGAATATACTCCAGAAGCTGGTAATGGATAGACCTTCTGATTGGAGTACCCTCCTTTCCACCGCTGTCTTCACCTGCAACATCAGCTATTATTCAGCAATGGGGAAGAGCCCTTTCCAGCTATTATATTGACGGCGCCCATCTCTACCCACACTGTTATATGCCTTCATGGAAGATACCAGCGGAATGGATCATCAATGCTGCTTGAAGAAACTAAAAATACACTGATCAATCCTCTAAACTGAAGCATATTCGTTCAGTTTAGCTAAGAAGGTAAAGAATCAGGCTGCCAATCAGGTACAGCATAGTAGGCTAGTTTAGTTTAAAGATGGGGAAATGGTTTTGTTCCATGACTAGCATGGGTTTAGCGGAAACACAAGTTTTCAAACATCTGGATTGGTCCATTTGAAGTAATTATAAACTAAACTGATGCCTATACTATCAAGGACCCCACGAGCAGTTGGATCATTAACCAAGTGCACACAAAGTTCCTATGGGCGTATAAACAATCGGATACTTAATTTATTTAAGGGGGGGTAATGTCAAGATTCTGATATGGCTGGACAATAATCCCTAATTAGTTACAACGGGATGGGTGAGATATGCTTAACTGAGTGGCTTAATAATATGGATGAGATTGCCTTGACATGAAGCGATAGAGTGATACTGATCTTTAAATGATACTAATGGATCACCTCCAAATTAGGTGATAAGGCGATGTCAATGTATGACAAATAATTAGTAAATCACCTCAATTAAGGTGGTGGTGAATTTAGAGAATAGTAAACTCTTTTGGAACCAATGAGAATATGGCAGAAACAAATAGCAAAAGTGAAAGGGTCAGTATTGACCAAAGTTACTATATATAAGCAAGATGCAATAATTGAAATGGGGAGGATTATTAGTAGGAAGGGTGAAGCGGAGCAGAGGGTATCTGCTGATATATATTGAAATAATAAATAAGTCTCGAGGGAGTAATTGCTTCATATTTTATTTATATTTATTAAGTGTGTCAAGAGGATTGGTGATCTTAATAATATCCTTTCTATTGCTCAGTGGGCTGAACCCTGTGCAAACCCCCAGCATACCTCCAATATATCGCTGAAATTATAACAAATACTGTCGCCTATTGTATATATCTTGTGAGCCTCATTGATAGAGCCTCAACAAATTCCTCTATTAGTTAAAGCCCAAGAATAGAATGACCCTAGGCCTCTTACACCCTCTTCAGGAGGTATAGGGGTAGCCTTTAATTAAAAGCAAAAAATTGGGAGGAAGCATGTTCATAGAATTGTACTTGTAAAGTTTAGAATGAGAAAATAAATGAGGTCATTAGTGAGGAAATATGAATTCAAGATTTGTTTCTTAGGATTGTATTTTATCTTTTAGTTATGTCTAATTAGATCTAGTGCCAGAGGCTTACCATTGTTTATTAAATAGCTCTAGGGAGCCCAGAGATAAATGTCATCAAGATCAAAGAAAGGATTCATAAATAAAGAAGATGGTGAAGTCATTCAATACGCGTCAATAATTGAAAGGAGCTTTTTCTCTTAACCAAGCTAATTTTTTCTTCAAAATCATCTTGCATCTTAAAAACACACAGGATTCTTTGGGCCATCCTCAACCTCCTGTAAGATCATAGAGCCTATAGAAAAGTTAGAGGAATATATCTCAACAATAAAAGAAGATACAGAAGAGTGGACTAGAACAGTAACGGTAAACTACTATCTCTAATAGTCTGAAATGAAACCTCATATTTATTTTACATACAAATGTACCTGTTTTGTGAGGCGGGATAAAGGTGCCGCTGTGATAGAAGGATCTTTTGAGAAACGACTGAGAAAGTTTACCAATCCCAGGGTACTCCAGAATACAGATTTATATACCAAAAAACCCAATCCATGATTGACAACATCTTACCAGGGCATAAAGCCATGCTATCTTTAAAGATAAAACCTCCAAGGATGAGACAGAGCCTTTAAAAAATTCACAATTTAATGGATTAACCTCAAATCAACCTTAGAAATTTCTTGAATAACTTTACTAATGTTTCAACGTGCTCCTTATTATTCTCAAAAAATGAGAATGTCATCCATGTACGCCACACATTAACCCTTACAAGATCATTAAGAATCTGGTTGATCCTGCGTTGAAACTCAGCAGGCACATAATAACGCCTGAAGGGCTCCTCGTTATATAGAAATATACCTAGGTGACACTTGAAGGCAGCGTAACGTTGATGCAGAGGTTTGATTGATATTTGATGGAAGGCGTCAATGTATCCAGCTTGGAAAAAACCTGGCGCTTTCAATTGTTGAAGTGATATATTATATTAGCGGCATGGGTTAATAGTTCAGCTCAGTAACTTCTTTAAGTCTATGGAAACTTACACACTTGCATAATTCATTGACTCTGAGAATCAGAAGCACCGATGCACCACAATACTTGGAGTTCAGATAAACTGCATGCATAAATATTCTTCACATAAACGTCCAATTTTACATTGGTTTTGGGATTCAAGAAAGTACACATGATACCCCTTAGGGAGCTCTGCATCCTCCTTGAATTTTAACGCAAAGAATAAGGGATGGAGGCAGATGATGCAGAACAAATAGCAAGCTCAAAATCGAGAGAAAACTGCTGATGCTCCAAAAGGAAGTTAGGAAAGGAAGGAAATTCATATTAACGCCCAGGAATGATCCCTCATAGGGTATAAAACAAATTTTAAAACTGCAATATTTTTTCTCTTGGTGAAACATGACTAAACCACTCTCCATATCAAAATAGAGAAAGTACTTGTGACACCATCTCATTCCCAGTATTAATGATAAAAAAGATCTTTAAAAGATCACAGAAACATTCCTTAACCTCTGATGTTCTTGATGAAGAGTAACTGGCCGTTTTTTTCAGCTTCAAGAAGACTTAAAGGTGTCAGCCAGGGTAACTTCACCATCAAATGAGATGCGCAAGTGGAGTCACTTAACTTGAGTAAAGTCAATAGAGTTATCTTCTTCACTAGACTCATCAGTGCTTCAACAGCTTCAATTATAACTTAGATCTTCCCTTTATACTTGGTAGGAGAAAGTAAAATCAAGTAGGATGAAGGGTTTTACAATTTATTATTATCTTCATAAAGTGAGCGGGAGTAGAAAGCAAGCTGTAAAGAGGAACATATTCTTATGTACTACTTATATCAGATGTCTCTTAGAGTGTAACCAATTTCAAGTGCTGGTGAAGCACTCAATAGAGGAGCTAGGCGTTTACTAAGAGTAAGGTTTCTGTGGTTGCAGAGTCCAGGACTGGTAGTTAGACCTCCATTTTGTGCACCAGATAAAGTTGATTCTCAACCTATACCACTAGGGAAATTTTCTACTCCAATGTGTCAGCTAGTTGGGTGGCTGCAAGAGCCCTCTTAAATTCTGGCCCTAAGTTTTGTCTAAACCTATGCGGAAGCTGGGTGAAGGGAGCTCAGGCAGACTGAATTAAATTACAGAAACGTGAAGCATACCCAGTTACTGAAAAAGTACCCTGCTGCAGGGGTAATAGCACAGTAATGGATGCATCCATAGACTCCCTTAGGGTTTGATGTGAGTTGAATGAGGTCCACATACTCATACAAGGGGTAGGTAAGCCAGTTTAATTGGCTAGAAGATTGACCATACATAAAATTAGGTTAGCGGGCAAAGAGGAAATGAGCGCATACACTTGATAATGTAAATGTTGGGAGGCACTTTAAGAATGCTAAAATCATGATTTAGGGTGGAGTTTCTAATGCATTGCGGAGAATATCAGCCTCAGTGGGATCCAAGGATAAACAAATTGGTTTATCAGGATGAGGATGATAGCTTAGGATAGATTATACATTTGGTGAAAGTTAACATCAATTTCCACATCATAAAGAGAAAGTTAAATGCTACCAGAGCCACAGTGGTGATGCTGGTAAACTAGGTGAGGAGGTTCGCTGTCTCAAGGGCTTAAAAACTTGTTGTGATTTACCCTAATTTGGGTAAAGCCTTGACCTGTGGTTTCACTATTAAGCATAATTGCTTTTGTGCTATATTTATACCTATATTATTAGTGTATTAAACCACCTGTGCTCAGTGCACCATTAATTCTAATCCTATTTACTCCATTGTGCAATGCACTAATGTTTCCTGTTCAAATGGCTTCTAAACTCAAATAATTCCATTCCTGATATCACAATTGAGTTGTATGAAATACAACAAAATTAGTTCCTTCCCAATTAGGCATAGTTAGCATTTTGAGAATGCTAAAATGTTAACAAAGTTGACATCTCATTTATTGTTGATCTTATCAGATCTGATAATTATAGTATCAGTTATCTAATAGAAAAGATTTTTCAATTATTTGATATGAATATCTCATTACACTATTAATATCCCTAAATATTTTGAAGCATAAAGTAACTTTCCTTGCAGTATTATCTACTCTTTGAAGTTCAATTGGCTTATACATATTTGGATTTCAGTGTGAAATCCAACGATTATTATATTCAGCCTATGAGAACCTCTGAACCATCGCCAACTGGTTAAGTTCCAACATTAGGGAATTTATTTCGATCTCTGAACCTCTAATAAAGGTAAGTCCTATTTAATTTATATATTGGATTTCAGTGAAAAATCCAAGTCTGTCCACCACCTTAAGTGAGCTTCAAAGAATTTAAATCAATTTATTATTGAATTCAGTGCAAATTTCAACAAAACTGTTCAAGAACACAATGAAAAATTCAGAGTTTTTCAATTTCATGGTCCAATGCTATAAGATAGCGTTCCAAACCATTAGAAGACATGCCCATATGTAAGCCAAGATAATAGTCGTGAAAGAGACCATATGGTTAGAACTGCACATAATTTACTTTAATAATTGAGAGAGTGATTAAGGAAAGGCAGATATACAAAAAGATTAGTGTAAGGTGTCATTTCTCTAAATATAAATTTAGTGCCACAGCATCTGTGGCCTCATTTTCTTGGGCCATAATAATTAGGATAAAGTTAGTAAAGGATTTTAAAAAAACGGTTTATTTTAGCTTGAGAAAAAGAAACTAGTGAATATTTGTAGTGAGGCTGCTTATAAAAAATTTGCTAGTAGGGTAATTCTATCTGATTAGGTATTCTTAAAATTACTTAGTGGAAAACTCTTATAATTTGAACTCCAAAGGTAAATATTATACTTAAAATTAACTGCAGCGAAAATCTATCAATTAGCTTAGTGGTTTGAGAGTTTGTAAATTTTAAGATCCATAGTTGATATTGAGATGGTTGAGATTGTAGGATTGATATTTCTATATCTAATTGAGCCGCATTACCAAAGCTTTTACCTAGACTATCTTTTCAGAGATTAAAGCCAATAGAATTTTGATAACAAATTGCATTGATTTTAGTCTTAAAATGGTTTATGTTTTCAAAATATGAGAGCAATGATACAATCAGGAAAGCCTGGATTGTGACACCAACTATTTAAAGTGCAATAGATACTTGTTTAGTTATAAAAAGCCAAGCTAGACTTATCCCTCGACCCAACATCATGTGTCCCTCCTTTTAACATTTTCATATGGTCAGTGTCAATGTTGTAGGCTTTTACCGCGGGCTTCACCTGATAATTGATTTATTTTACTGGCTTTTGAATTATCTTAATATGGATAGAGGCGACATCCATTTCTTCAGCTTATTCAAAAGCTGCAGTTCCTTTCTTTATAATCACATAATGACAAAAAAATGGTTGTACTAAGAGTATTTTTTACAATCTTTCTTTTTGCTTTGATACCTAAATTGAAGCCATATTTGGATTTAAAATATAAAGAATGACAGCTCAATTGAGCCAATACTTACCAATATCAATGCAATTAATGCCTGCTGCCCCAGCTTGGGGTGGTGGTGTGCCACCATCTGGCATCTTTCAGCTGCTGCCAAAGTGCACCTGGGCTGTCTCTACTAGCCCTCACAATGCTACTGGGTATTATGTCCCCCCTTGGGATTTGGCCCACCACCTCACAAACTCCCAGGCGGTGCTCCAGAGCCCTCTGGTGCTCCCACGGAGCAATTTGCATTTTGGCCTCATGGTCAAAGATGTGAATCTCTTCCCATATGTGAGCACAGCCATCATCAAGATGGCCACAGCAGTTTTTAAACCTTGCAGATTTATTGACTTCCATCCATTTAAGGGGTACTTTGATCTCAGCTTCTGTTCAGAAGCTGATACAGCAGCAGCAGCCAAGCTGCAAATTATTTTTAAAAATTCCATTCCCAACATTTGAATCCAGCTCCCAAATGAGGCCACTTTGGTGGTACAGTTTTCTGGGTTGCCCTCCCATCTCTCCCCTGAACGCCTCCACCACAAGTTTATGGAGGGTTTAGCCAGTTATGGTGCAGACCCTGTTTTGCAGTTTGTGGTTACAAATGGGCAGATTGTCTGGTAGGGCTTCATGCTTTTGTGACAATCCGCCCATTTAATTGTGATACCTATCTCATCATAAACCTTGCATGGTGATCAGATCCATCCCTGATCACCCATTCTGGGCGCACATTGAAAATGGCCGCAACATTTGTCCCTTGTGCATCAAGCTTGATCACTCAAAGTGCAAGTGCCCTACAGTTTCCACTTCCACCACTTTCGCCTCTCATCCCTCAGGCGTTGGGCCTATGGCCGTTTCACCCTAATACTTCAAATGGGGCTCAATCCTCCTGCCCCAACATTAGGCAATTTGGCACTGCTTCAAAAGCGGCAGCCAAATAATTTTTAATCTTTAGTATTCTGCTCAAAATTCAACTGTATTATAGAATCCTGAGTCAATGGCTGAACCAGTTTCAGCTGAGCTGCCGTGGTCAACAGCATGTGGCCAATCAGCTTCTGCCAATGCCCTAATTCTGGTGGCTGGCTCAGTGTTGGCTGAATCCAATCCATTAAAGGCTCTCAAATGGTTTAAGTAGGACAAATGCCATACCATGTCAAGCCAGATTTTGCTTTGGAGGATTTTTTTTCTATTGATTCTCCCAAATTATGGCCCCATCATTTTCGCCCTAAAACAGTTTTCCCAATTACAAAATATCAATAAAATGGCAGTTAAGGCTGCAGCTGCCCCTGCAAATGCCCTAATTCGCCAGCAACTTCATGGGGTGATAGAGCCCCTTGTGGGATCCGCCAATGGATGCCACATATAATAATAAAGTGAGATATTTACTTTTTAATAAAAGTATAAAATAAAAATTATTAATGTTTTTTATGTTTTTTATTATTTTGGCAAGGCAAAAACCAGGAAAGGTCCTTTTCTTGATACTAGTTTTTCCTATTTAAACTAGTTCAGATTTTGAGACCATCAATATTTGAGGCAAAAGAATGTAAAGCTCAGTTATCTAAATTAGGTAATATAGGATTTTGGCCTATCAGATTGAAGATATAATTTTCGAGGCAAAACTGACCCGTTTGGTAATGATTTGATGAATTGTATCCAATCATCAACAAGTAAAATTTTTTCACCTCATGGTGGTCAAACTCGTGTGGTAATGATGGGTTAATTTTTACCTTATCATCGTTGAGTAAAATATTCACACCTTGGTGGTGGTCAGACTCAGATGGTAATGATTGGGTAATTTGGCAGTGGTCAGACTTGGATGGTAACAATTGTCTAATTTTTTACCCTATCATCATTGAGTAAAATCTTTGCACCTCAGCAGTGGTTAGACTTGGATGGTAATGATTGGTTAACTTGCACCCAATCATCAATGGGTAAAATCTTTTCACCTTGCAGAGGTTCAGATCTGTGCAATATTGAACTCCTTGAATCTGACCGGAGAAGTCAGAGTAATCCTATTACTAGTATTTACCTTTTTAAGCTGATTTTTGTGATAAATTGTGTTTTTCCAATGGTTAGGATTCCACTGAGAATCCGCTAAGGTCTTTTTGCTGTGAGTACTCATATCAATAATAGCCACAATATTGTTTGAGGATTGGGCAGAAGATGGGCCAATCATGGTAGCAGACTCAGGAGACCTAATACCTCCAACATTCTTTTTCTTAAGTCAAGAAAGAGAATGTCTGACACCCCTTGTTGAAGGTATTCCCATCCCTAATTTTCCCCATGTTTTTGAAGAAGATGCAAAATATGAAATTGAGGAGCTCATTTTTGGAGAAAGCTGCACTTTCATCAATGTAGCAAAAACTTATCTTTTTAACCCTGATTATCCCAAAACCCATAAGCGCATCAAGTCATTCACTTGTGTGCCAGCTCTTATCACTTTTGCTGAGCATCAACTTGCTCAATACATTGAGGTGATGGACACCGCTGGCCTTATAAACAAAGAAAACACACAACATACTTTCTTATGCTCCATGTCGCTGATGCTCCCACCCCAATAATGTCCACCATGGTCCTCCAGTAAAGTGGGCGCTGGACAAAAGTTTCTTGAAGCTTCCTCACCTTCTGATATGGCTTCCTAGGCTGTTAAATGAGGTGCCATATTAGGAATTTTTTTTTCTAATAATCCCTTTTATTTTGCACATTTACAAATAAAGATTCGTGGCAGCTCCCACTTTTGGGTTGGGCACCACTAGTGCTAAAAAACAAAAAAGAGTATTTTCTACAGAAAAGGAAATTTTTTTAGTCACAGTATGCAATAGTTATCCGATCTAATGAGAACCACATAGGTTTTATCACTCCATATCATCCTGCAATCAATGAGATGGTATGAGAAAGTTGACGCTACCTTATATTGTGCCATTAAATTGGTCTCTGCAGATCCTTTGCGTTGACCATGATATATACCAAGTGAAGTTCTATCTTTACAAATCAGCCATCACTGTATCATCAAGATGCCCACCTTCCAAGCCTTATATGGAAAAACTCACCTAATTTTATAAAATAAAAGATATTTGAACATGATCACACCAAACACTTCTGAAATCAGAAGAAAGTATTGTCAACAAAATCATAGGGATTCAAGCTATGACCTCAGATAAAGTAGACTATATTACCACATAAGCAAGTCAATTAACAAGACGCATATCCTCCTATATACCTTTCTTTCTGTGGACCTAGTCCTTTATTACCCCCATTATCCAGGTTTCATGGCTTAATGACATGATTGAGAGCATGGATTGCAGGGATAAATCTGGATGTCAGGGGCCAAAAAGGTCAAGTTGGCAGGCCTCTATGACCTTAAACATACCCTGGAACATTGCTGGGTACAAGCAAAATATGCCCAGGTTGGTCCTGGGAATGTGCGTGATGCTCAGCCTGGCATTACAGCCATGGCTTTAAAACATACCAGCTACGTTCTCAATCCCAATGGGTCATTACGGTTGCTGGAGGAGCAGGGTTTATAAACCCTTTCTTTTTTAATATCACTAAATTAAGATAAGTCAACTACAATCTATAATTTTATTTTGGTCATTTTGAGTTACAGGACCCTGGATAATGGTAGCGTGCGCCTATTGGTTCACTTAGGCTTAACAACACTGTTGCCAATTGATAACTTGCCCCCATTGCTTAAGTATGTTTCTATGAGACTAACTTTCCTTGTTGGTCGACTTATCTGGTAAAAACCCACATTAGCTTTACGTTTTTTAATATGGTTCCTTGGGAAAACCTGTGTGTAGGCCTCCTTGAGGAGGTCTCTACCAACGTTGATCACTTTATTTCAAAATTATCTACCGTTTTGGTGCACTTCTGGGCCTTCCTAGTCCCCTCTAGATTGAGGCACTCAAGCACCCCAGCACAGGTCTCTACTTGGTTATAAACTCCCCTTTATGTTCCAACCAAGTTTTATTGTTTTTTTCTTTCTGCTACTATATATCACAGTGTACACCCTTGCCCTGATAGTTTGGCCATAAGGGAGCAACTCCAACCTGCGCCCATTATTAATCAGGGCCATGAAGCACCCAGCGAGTTAATAGGCCATTAAGGCCTTAGGTAAAGCTAAAAAAGGAAAAGAGATAGGCGAGAAATGGTAGTTTATTTAAATGAATTTATGGAATATTTATAGGACCTCAAGTCTAGCATTGGGATTGGAAATGGGAAGATTCAGAATAGGAAAATCTTGGAATTGTTTGCTGATGACGAGATAAGTATAAAATACTAATTTTTACAGAAGGGGGTTAAAACATCCTTGGCATTAGTCGCTGGTGAATCCCAAAAAATTTATTTGATTTAGGGCTGATGTCTGGATATAATTTATCTGTGCCCCAATTGATTGTTTGACATCCTTAGCATTAGTTGCTAGTGTTTTTTATTAAATTAAATAAACATCATTGAGCCAATCACTGATACTTCAGATTAGGCTCAACCCAAGTTAATGGGGAGCCCAATCCGGCATCCACCCATAGGTGGGTCTCAACCACTAGTCAGGGCTTCCCCCAATAAAGGGAAAATCCCAACATAGGGTCCCTTGTGCTCCAGCACTTTCCACTGTTCCCTGTTCCCAATCTTGCTATTGACCAGTTTCCTGTAAGTGTTGCTGTGCATCCTGAACCACCTCTCTAGGAATGGGAGAATTTCAGACACTCTCTTTAAGTCAAGTGGAAAAATCAAAATATGAGCTCAAAAATGGTCAGAAATAAATGGGTTACTTACAAAAAGAGAAATGAACGCTTAATTGTTGAGGTTTTTCAGGGTACCATAGTGAATTGGGGTACTGCGCAGATATATAAAGATTTTCTCCTCTAACAAGATAATTAGGGAGGGAGAGTGCCCCAGAGGTAGATTACGGACACAATTACCCATTGCCTTCTTAGTTTGATCCCAATAGGTGAATTTTGGGTAAGGGATGGCTAGACTGTGTTGATGCTGCCCACAAATGGCTAAACTGAGATAGCAAATAGCAAGGCGGTCAATGGAGTTCCTGGCATATAAGAACGCTGCAATTGAAGGTTTACTAGTAATTATCATCCTTTCCCATTGATTTAATTTCCCATTGATTAGTGCAGGTTTGTCTTGAGGTCAGACCACCATATTGATAATGAATATCTAGTAGGGACATAGCCAGAAATTAAAATTTGATCATGACAAAGGATCAAGCTGGCTAATCAAGTACAAGGTAAAGAAGATGAGATCTCTTATATTGTAGTAAAATGATCCTAATACTCCAGATTAATTAAATCTACCTCCAAGTATCGTTAAAGGCTTGTCAAACAATGAGAAAATTAATTTGGTGAAAATTCTTTTTATTTAGGGTCACCAGATATCAACCTGATGAATGACTTCTTAGTAACCTTTAAATATCAACCATTTAATAATAAAGCAGAATATCACAGTTCATACAAATTTTCTTGTTGTCACAATAAATCTCGAAAGTTTTAAGGATATTCTAAGGCATATGAATTCCTTTATTTAATACTATATTTTCTCAATATTCTTAAATTGTGTTTTACATGACCCCTGATCTCCTTCCTAATATGAATGGATACCTTCTTCTCATACCAACACTGACCATTATTATTTGCTGTTCTCCTACCTCCCCAGCCCTCATTCTACTGTTTTTAGTTTTTTGTCCGGCAACCAAGGCAGGCCCACACAATTCAACTACAACTGCACCAAGGCTCAGATGACCACCGCTCAAACCAGAGTTAAACGGGCTGAAGTCAGTATTTAGCACATTGAGAAAAAATCCAGCCATTTTATAACCCCCAGTGGTTGGAGGATTGTTAGGCTGACAAGAAGCACTTCACTTAGAGCTCAGCTAATAAGAAACATAGGATGTAAACTTGATATTGTTCTGCTACTATGTACAGTGAAAGTGCATCATCTATTTTTATTCCAAAAACAGTACGCTTAGTCAAATTCACATGAGATTGCATCCCTTACTATTGGCACTACCACATTAGAAACAAGGAGGAGGTCACGCATGAACTACATCACTTCTATATACTTCTATTACAAGCCAGAAATGAGGACCCATCAGATGTCTAGGGTTTATTCTGTTGTGCAATATCACCGCCTACTGACCCACAGGCTGATGAAGTTCTCCTAAAACCTATTAGAATTCCTGATAAATCGAAATTTTTATACTCCCCACTTCCATGGGATCCAGGTCCTGATGGCATACCCTTTGAGGATTATTTCATAGATCCTATGGCTGTTTCAAAACCTTTAGGACCTCATTGTGACCATCATGGCCAATGGTAAAGTATTTCTTGTTTTGAGAGGCTGTATTGCAACTATAATAAAAAGTTATACCACAAGGCTTATTCAACTGGCGACCCATACCACTAATCAACATGTAAAACAAGCTCTTCACAAAGCACTTGGTCAATCAGGATCTCCAAATGGGTATTGCTCAACCAAACCCCTCACAACATGTCTTTATTCAAGGTCAGTTGATTTGTAACAACTGCAATGACCTTCATGGGACTCTGACCACTACAATTATGAAGGGCAAACATTTTTGCGGCTCTTAACATGTAAAAAAAGCTTATGATTGGGGGGTCTTAGACAGATCTTTATACCTACTTGACGTTTCCACATCACACTAATGTCCAGCGATAGGTCTATGCATACTTCAGCTAAATTCAAATAAGACAGTTGGCACCTACAGGCTTCACAGAAACAGTACTGTTTGAGCAAGTTTGCATCAAGGTGACATCATGAGCTCAATTCTTTTCAATGTAACCCTTATCACTCATGTATGCTTTACTTGATAGGTTGATAAGAATCTAAGTCCTGGAGTAACCCTTACCTTCACCATGGCCTGCATGGATGATACCATCAACGTTATTGGCTATCTTGAGGATACCACCCTTACTACCTTGTCTCTTATATGATATGTTAAGGCATCTAATACAAAGTTCAACACCTCCAAGACAAAGGTAGTCCAGGTTTGCTCCCTCACTTTTACCTTACCTTTTAATTTTAAAACCCACGTTGCACATTATGCTACCTTGGCATCCTTGCAACTCATCAAGAATTCACAACAAAGAACATCAAGAACTTGAGCCTTGAGGTGGTGAACGCCAAGGTTGCTAGTTGTGACTAATAGAACATACTCCTAGGGACAGCTCCCAATAATAAATATGTTCCTTCATTTTAAGGCTTAGTTCTTCACGCACATCTGTCTTTTTGCAGAAACTTCTTAGTCAAGGCTAACGTGTGTCTTTGTTCTTGGATATGCGGGCTATAAACATTCACTCACAGTACTAATCATTATTGACCAACTATGTTGAAAAGGGGGCCTGAGACTCCTGGACAAAAATAACCAAACAACCTCAATCTACATCAAACTCATATGTTAAATTGATTACTGGGACATAGTCCCAATGCCCTAAAGGGTACCTGCCTTTTGCCAAGAACATTCCGAATCTTGGGACTTTCTATAGCAACGCTGACCTCTTTTAAATATTGGCTAACAAAACACCTGGGTCATCGCCTCAAACCCTCATCACGCACCATTTAGAACATGGCTATTCTGGCCCTGAAATAAATTGGTGTAAGAGCTCATAACTCCTTTTCCTACAGAAGTGACGGCTCTGGTCTTATCTTCCCTTTAATGAAATGATTTATTTAAAAGATGATATAAAACAGATTTACCTAATGGACAGACTACCTATCTACTGTGACTCCTCAAGCTCCTTCCCCCTTTTGAGAAATTGACTTCAAGAGGCTCTGACAGATGCCACCTATCAATATTAATTTTGAATGGTGTTAACACTGTGTGGCGGGTACTCCATTGCTCATACAGGACAAGGGACTATGCTAGCCCATCCTTTCAATGTAGATGTTGTCCTTGCTGTGATGATCCTATTGGCTATGCTATAGTCCATTTTTCACCTGTCTAGGTATTTCCATTTCTGGCCTAGAGTCTGCGCACTCCTCCTATATTAACCATCTAGAGGACACACTATCCAATACTTTTTTAACAAATTCCTTTTGGATGCCATTGTTCCTCTGAATCCTATCCATGCCGCATTTTTGGATCATTCACAGCAACTTCCTACATTAGTCTTTGACTCACAGGTGTGGATAATACCACATCTTCTCACTAACTTCAGGGTTAACTTAAGAGTTCACTGAAGTGTTTCACCATGTTGGCAACTCTTTTTAAACACAGTTTAAACGGAAGCATAGCTATGGTTAGGGCACAACCCTTAATTCTTAACACTACCTCTCTACTCTTAAATCACCTCAGACTTTAAAGGATCAGGCGAAATTTAATAGGCAAGGCTGAATCAACTTGGTTGAGAGAATCTAGTACTAAAAAGATATTAGATTGGCCATGATAACTAAAACTTGGAGCCTAAGGTTAAGGGTAGATTTGAGTTTCCAGAGGCAGGTCAGATATAGCATAATAAAATTATACTTCCAAGATTAAAGTGATTTAGATATAAAAATTTAAACTCAGTTTTTTGTTATAAATTAGGGTGAGTTTAATTTTTAAAAGTAGACGATCCAGCAATATCAACATAACTATAAGGGTGGAGATATTTCTGATTGCAAAAATTTACTGCACTATTCAATACTTTATTAAATTTATCAAAGGACTAATCACAAGAAAGAAATATAAGAAGTAAAAATTTCTGGATTAACTGATAGTTATAGCTGGAAATAAAAGTGGCTGTAAATTTTTTTATAAAATCTAGCTATCATGTAATATAAATTACAATGCAAAATTAACCCGTTTTCAGTGATGTCCTGTTATGCAAGGCAACCAAAAAAGCTATTTTTTGTAATATACTAAATAAATATTTATAAGACTTCAAACTAAGTAAAAATAATAAATTTATTCTCTATACCAGATTTAGGGCTAATAAACCTACGCTTAAACTTTGTGAGCCATAAGTGCTTATTTTGCAAATGACTGATGTTGCTAGAGTTATACTATTATAGCCTTTAAAGGATGCGCAAAATATAACCAAATGAATTTACATGACAACCTTATTTATCCCTTTGTAGTTCAAACCAACATTGGGTCCTAGATAAGATATATTGAGCTTATATGTCAGTTTAGGTTTCATACATCTTTATAAGGTGCCAATAAGCATCATGTTTAAAGCTTGCACTTTTAATAGTTATAAAGTCATTCTGATGGAGCAATAAAACTATACTAAATCCAGAACTTAAGATAGAATAATATATAGCCTAAGATCTAATGATAGTGATAGCACAGTACCTTCTATGGTTCATTACTGCTATTCATGATGAATAGACATATATTGTTCCAAGTATAGTAGTATAGGATGCACTATATTAGTTGTATTTATCTTAACAAACAATAAATTAAATTTTTTTTGGACATATTGATCTAAAGCCTTTATAAATAATATATATATATAATTATTATTTTAAAAATAAGGGTTAAAACTGGATTGCAAGGACTAATGAGAATAAACAAATATAATGGCTTTATACAGTTCATAGATGGATGTTTGCAAAATTAGCAGATCTCTACAAAAAAGTGATAGTTTAGCATAGGTGATTACAAACCCTACATAAACTGATCACTAGAAACCTATAGATATCGATTTTGATTGATCTTGATGCCATTATATTTTTATGGGCGAATTAATCACACACCTAAGATGATAAATGTTTATATTAATGACCGTCTTAAAGTGCTATTAAATATTTTAGTTAATTTGAACAATTAAAAATATAAAAAGGGGTACTTCAAAGCCTTAATGACATACCTTTTTACCAAATATAGTAATTAATGAATTATGGAGGTGAGCATAATATAATTTTAGAGTTGACTAAAGGTAGCCAGGAAAGAGAAACCTTTGACTTCTAGACTAAAAAAATTCCATCAGTGATGGTAATTGTGGATAAAGTAGAACGAATAATCTGATCTATGTATGTAACTCTAAAAGTTTAACCTTACAACCAAAAATTGCTATTTTTACCTATAAATCAAGGCATATCTATACCTTATCTCTATTTTTTACAACATCTATAGAAAAATCGGTATAAATGTATGAGTTATAAAGTTTTAAAAAATGATTTTTTATATAATATGAAAGTAATCTCTATTTTGCTTTGAAAAATCATAATCAAATTCAACTTGTAAGTTTATTATATAAAATTACTTTTGCCTTTTATGCCATTTAAGATATCAAATTTCAATAAGTCTGATGCCTAATACCCTGCATTGGGTGTTGCATCTCCAATTAGCATTTTTGCAGATGCTGCTAAGGCAAGCCCAGGCTGGCTCCACTAGCTCATTAATCCATCTAGTTGCTTTATAACCCTCAGGACTTAGACCACCACCTTGCGCAATACTAGGCGGTGCTTAGAAGCCTCTGGTAATCTCCTGTAGAAGTCTATACTTCAGACAACTGGATTGAGTATGGGAGCCTCTTCTCTTACAATAGTGCAGAAATCAACTAAGATGGCTATACAATATTCAAACCTGTCATAAAATTTGACTTATGCTCCTTCAAGTGGTACTCTAACTTGGGTTTCAACAGTGAAGCACAAGCCATGGTCATGGAAAAGATGTCGCTTGTTTAAGATATGCCCATCCCTAGTACTTGCATTCAGTTGCCAGATGATGATAGTATGCCAGACCAATTTTGATTAATTTGGTCAAAATTATCTCCTCCAAGAAGGTCCACCATGTGCTACTGGTAGTTTAGATGCTTACAGTCCTAATACCTTATTATAATTTGTGGCTCTAATGGGGTTAGTAACCTTGCAGGTCCTTGTGCCTTTGCAACAATATGCACCTTCCCTCAGAATATCCACCTTGCAATTCCACCCAAAGCATGATCTGCTCGACTCAACCACCCATTTTGGGCCCAAGTGGAAGATGACCGCACCCTCTGCTCCTTTTGCTTTGTATTGGACCACTTAAAGCGTAAGTGCCCTTCCATTGCAACCATAGCAGCGTCAGCACCTCATCCCTCCACTGTTGATCCAACTGATAATCCTGTATTATTTCATGCATGGGGTTTGATCTTCCCTCCCCCTCTCTCATCTGCTGCGGCTGCAGGTCAACCTATGACATCCAATCATATTCAAACTTTTTGCACTGTGCTGGAGCCAATTGATGTTAAGGACCAAGCTGAATTAAATTAATCATTGGTTTGAAGGCCAGCCTCTCCTGCCTCAGACAATTATCTCCTGTTGCCAGATGAAGTCTAACTGCATCCAACCCATTAAAATATCTTGAGAGGTGACCAAAAATGATAAACCTTACTCTTTTAATCTTTAATTTATTAGACCAAATTTTCATCCATCTCCCATTTCCATTTCTCACCACTACTTCTGCGGTTGTAAGAGCTTCCATGTTACAAAATCAATCATCCTCTCTACAATGAAGCATCTTTTACCCCCACAAATGTTCTCCTCCGCAAAGCCCTCCATGTGGCCATGGAGCCACTATGCAAAAGAATTTACTTTTCCAACTGACTTCCTGGAAGAATCATGGCATGAAATCTAAGAACTCACATCTGCACAAGCTGATACAGGGCTGTTGAAGCCAATCTGTCATTGTTTGACCCCAATACCCCTAAAACACGCCTAAAAACTTTAGAGTTTTTTCGTGTGTGCCAGATTTTATTAGGTGCGGCAAAAATGAATTTACTCAGCGCATCAAGGCGCTAAACACTTTAAGTAGTTCAATGAGTCAAACTTTATGGTTTAACCTTCTGATTCATCCGCTGATGCTTGTTCCCATTTTGTTCACTATAATGCATGCCTTCATGTCCGCACTGAACAATAATCCCACTAATCCTTCCCCATCTGATATGGCTGCTTAGGCTAGTCGCCAAGGCGCCGTTTGGATGTTTTTTTATTTTGCTTTCATTTTGCACTCACAAAATAAAAATGAGCGTCCCCATCAAGGTTAGGTTCCCTTAGTGCTTATTGTATTATATTAATATAATGCCAATATTGTGATACTATATAGTTAGAATTAATACCTGTGTGTCATTAACTGTCTTTTAAATACTTTATTATGCTATATAATGGTGAGGATATCTTCAAGTAAACAAATATAAAGGCTGAGTAATTTACATAGAGTTACCTTTATAACTTACTATCCTTTCAGAAATAAAAAATCAACATTATATCATTTCAATTTGTTATTTTCAAAATAGTTATGATCTTTAAAGTAGAATCATTAACATACTTAAGAATAATTAAGGAAATGTTATGTAAGTTTCTGTTTATATTCATTTATGGCTTGGAAACCATGGGATCGCTATATGCCATGTTATGGTGATAACAGATATCACAACAAATTTTATCTTATAATGATTTTTAATTTAAATTTTCTATTAAACCATATAGGCAAGCACAATTAGCTCTACTTATAAACGAACTTAAAGTTTATTTTTCACCCTCCACCTTAAACAATAGGTTCCCCTTCAGTACAAATAATGTTCTTCCATACTGCTTATTCCCCCAGATGAAAAAGGCATGGCCAAGGTAGTTAATTAACAGTGAGTATTATCAAAGAAAAAATAATAAAAGTAGTCTTTTTTATCAAAAAACTACCATATGTATATTATGATTCTATCTTATTGGGATAATAAAATTTTATAGTATATATTACAGACCAAAGATATATTATTGTGAGTCATGTGAGGCCTTTACCTGGATTGATGAGGGCTTTATATATATGTTTTTTATCCATTATTACTTGGTAGCTTAAGAATTATATCATAGTATAAACCTTGATTATAATTAATGTCCATCTAAAATCTCAATTCCAGTTTGTGCTATTTTAGATTGACTGGTTTCATCTAAAACTTTAGGATATTTTATCATACTATTCTTGGACTTTTTAATTACTTCCAAGATTTCTATATAAATTGAGTTAGCTTAGAAGTTATTTTTAAAAATTTTATTCAAGGCAAGGGGACCAGGGGACCCTTTTTGCCAGCATCAAAATAAAAAGCAGGATAAAAAAGGATCAAAATTTTCTAAAAAAGCCCAACTTAACTTCTAGTGTGCTAGACCAGATTCCCTTAGCCTAGCATAACTGAGGGGGAATGGGGCAAATTGGGTGTTTGAGGGATTGTACCAGGGCAAACAAGAATGGAGTAGGCATATCACCTGAATGTGGCTGAAGGTTGAAGAGAGTAATATTAGTTTCATCAATAATATTTGCTGTATTCATTGCTTATTTTAAAACATATGATAACATATATACTTAGTCAGAATTTTCTGGTATAGATATTTATAGGTTCTTCTTAGGAGACAAACTGCAAGCCTCTTAATCTTAAAATTCAATCTCTAAATTTGATAAAATTATACCTTAAATTACATTAGATTTTTATTTTTATTTTAATTTAATTTTATTACATTATCCATGATAGTATTATTATTGTAAATCAATAAGGTTTATCATATTTGGTCAAACAATATATAATAAATTATCTTCTGTACAAGATTACCTGTACCAATATTGTCAATGTTAGGTTACTCTATCATATTTTACTCTATAAAACGACTTGCTCACTACTTGGTTACCTTAAAGTTGCTAACATACCTTTCACCTACACTTATTGTCATAATGCTCTGCTTTATTCAAGTTGACGAATTTGACATCTACTGACCCCCCATGAGGTAGTGGTACATTGCCTCATAACGTTTTTTGGCTGATGCCAAAGTGATCCTGGGCTGGCTCTGCTAGCCCTCCAACTCTCCCAGTCGCTTTGTCCCAATATTATATCTAGCCATCCGTCTAGCGCAATACCATTGGTGCTTTTCAGGTGCCTTACAATTTCTTAAAGCAACATATAAAATGGCCTTTGGGTCAATTATAGAATCTAATTACCTATGATCAATGGAAATTACTGAACTGGCCCGGTGTTAGTACATCTTTTGGCTTCATCAACTTTTCCTCATTCAATGGTTAAATTAAGTCTCAGCTTTTCCTGTAAAAATTATGCTAGAGTAATGGTAATAGTGCTATTGGTTTACAAGGGCACCCCCTCCCTACAACTAAAAAATGGATGCCAAAAGATACAACTATGGTGGTTCAGTTTGCGGTCCTGACCACTTATTTCCCCCTGATATTCTTTGCTAGGAGCTCCTCATGGAGTTGGGTGCCTATTGGATCAGACCCCGTGACGCAGTTTGCAGTCCTAAATGTGGCCAGCTGCCCCTCTGGGCCCCACGCCTTTGTTATGATCCACCCCCCACAGCAGCAAAGCCCCTTGTGATCCCCTCAAGTCGCTAAAAATCCGCACAAACTAATCCTTTTGGGCTCACGTGGAAGGTGGTCAGGTTGTATGGCCATCATGCTTTGGGTTGGGCAACTCATATTGCAAGTGCCACTCCTATGCTACCATCATATTGGACCAGGACATCATCTCAACGACCAGTTTTCCACCAATGCAACAGCTTTTAGGGCGTGAAAATTGACTATCACCCTTCTCCCCAAAAATGGGACAAGATCATGCAAACGCCATCTAATTATGCTTTCTCTTGGCAGTGAATCCCAAAAACTTTTTTCTCCATCAGCATCCCTCCATCTACAGCCAATTAGGATGTTGCTTGTAGAGCCATTTAAAACACCAACTCCCAGGTCAATCAACCCTCTAATCCCGCCTATATGATGATGCCCATATCTGAGTAACCAACAATTCTTGGTCATATCCAGATGATGTTACCAAATAAGGTGCACTAATTCCCTATACATAAAAACATATATACTTTGGGATTATTTACACATCGACTACTATGCAAAACTTCTCTCTCGCCATTATGTATCAAAGCCATGTGCCACCACAAATATAGTAACCATCAGTTTGTAATGATGGGAGTGGCCTCGCTTGAATGCCGCACACTCTTTAAGGTGGTTATAAAATCTGCTGCTTGCTAGATTATTTTATCTTATGTCAAATTTTTATCCAACTTCCCAATGAAACCAAGCACAAAATCATTGAGTTTTAAACAAATGCGATCAAGCAGTCTGCGTTATCACTGCAACAATTAAATAAACCCCAAAATTGAAGGTAAAGTGTATAAGTCTTGCCTCCTCTAACTCCATTCTCAGTGGCTACATCCATGTGGAACGTGACCTCACAGAATTTTTATGTATGTTCATTGGCAAGCTCATCCCAGAAAAACCACCATACAATAAACTCAAACTTTACTATATATATGACACCACTATACTGCTTCCATCGTGACCCATGTATTTTGTGAGATTGCAGCTGATGAGGAGGCTCTCAACCCCTTTACATCTGCCATAATAGATGGTGTTTCACTAATCCTAGCCTAATTGGATGCTATTTAATCCTATTTTCCTCACCTCCTCTAGACCTTAGGTGAATTATCTCTGGTCATATATTACCAGATAAAAAAGACAAATAGCTAGGTTTCTCTTTCATATTCTCACAGTTAATGGTAACTCCAAAACCTAACTACTTTTCTCCCCCTTTATAACATTAGCCCTAGTAAATTCTACCTAATTGTCATCCCCAAATTTTTTCAAAAACTGCAGATATTATGCTGCAAGCACATATCTACCTTTTAGGTGTCATCCCTTTTTAAGCTCTTAATGTACTACAGCCTTTTCCTATCAGTAAAACAACTAAACTTTTGTCTATTGGACCTTTCACAATTTTTTAAAAGCTTCAAGGAATCTAGAGAAGCTGAGATAATCCTAAAGGTTACATCCCTATATATTGTTAATCTCTTCCTCAGAGCTCATTTTGGGTCTATCTATTATCAAGGTAAGCTGACAAGGAAACAGAAATTCCTAAAAGGCAAGAGCTAAAATAGTCTAGTTAAAATAAAGAGGACCAAACCACTTCAAAATGAGCGTTTAAGAAATATAATTATAAGAAAATTCCAACTAAGTGAGAAAGCGGAGAACCTTCATCCATCATTATGGCAGAATAAAAGAGGGGATTGGGGGCTTTTCCTTTACTTTTTTCTTCATTTTCCCAGAAAAATGTACGTGACAACAGGGAGAGCATAGGGACTGGGGCATTGGCTGAATGTGGTTTGAGGTCACATGGGGGGTAATTTATAGAATAGGAACACATGGATAAAGACGCTCATATATATAAAAGTTCGTTATCTGCTTGGAGTCAGGTGCAGGAGCTTGATAATAGTTAGAAATTTTTATTTGGATTATGTTTGACCTCGGGTTCTATGCTACTGCCATGACATTGTGGATTGATTTATTGGGTTTATGGTGCATATTGGGGAGATAGCGCTTACAAAAAGGTGCAAAGTTATAAAGGATATAAGAAGTTGAGGGATACTAATTACAAGCATCACTAAAGATTTGGCAACAGCTTTGCAAAAGGGATGACAATAAGGTGATGAAGATGCTTTAATTGCAAGCTAGTGGTGTGAAATTCCGAAGATTGCTCACTTGACAATTTTTATCCTGCATTCTTTTTTGTGACGAAGTTTCTTTAATTATTCCATAATTTTGCCAGTGGCTTATGGTATTTAAATCATTTTGAAACTCACTAGAGAGATTAAAAGAGCCCCTACTCTTCTGGTCAATTTTGGATATAATTTTTCCAATGTAATTGAGAACTTCTTCTGAGGCTGGTTTTGATACAAGCTGTGGTTTTGGCTTTTCCAGCTTGTTGACAATTTTCCAATGTTAGGATAAAGACCAGGAAAGTGATAAAATAAATATATCTTTTATTAGATGGTATTTATTATATAATCAGTCATTAGGCCAGGCGCTGGTATTTAGACCTCTAGGGCATCTCCTAACCACATTTGAGCACAAAATTCCAACAGATATTCTACCACCTCAGTTTGGCCCTTGAACTGATGCAACTGAGTCCTATTCTTAGGTTTATTGGTGGCAAAATATACTCAAAATTGGGAGGATTCAAGGGACAAACATTACAATAAAAACATGCAAAGTTATCCTAGGATCTTATTGATTTTAGTTCCATCATAAAGCTAACAAAATACACCTTCTATGAAATTCTTACATCGATTGAAGTAGATGATGTACCCCTAATTGGGACTTCAGCAGGCCTCTCTCTTGATAGCACTAGGTACTCCCTTTTGGGTGGTCCATGTGCAAGTGAAAGTCATGCTGATTATGTGGAATGACATACAAATTTTACCCTAGGGTGGGAAATTAGTTATGTTAATATTCATCTGATTGTTCATGTGACTCTTAAATGTTAACCTTGGGCCAGTCACAAATATATTTGTATACTAGATATTTAATATTGTTCCCAATAATTGGAACAAATTGCTGAGATTTGATGCAGTAGTAATTGGCCATAATGTGCTAGCATATTCAGCCTGAGCTTTTTGATAAAGTACTTGATCAAATTGAAGTTGAGATATTCAGCCTGGTCCATGTAGTTGCAATAGGCTTTGAGGTGAGAATTAGGTATTATCTTGAACATTGGGAGAATATTTGCCCAATATGATGGTTGTCAAAGGGTTTATTTTTGGGTCAACCACCAGAATCTGACATTTCCCCCCACTTGACTCGAACATAAGCCCTAAGATTTCCAATTATCCTTTGTTGGTCTTCATCATTTGTTATTTTTAGCCTGAGCACCCAACGAGACAAAGTTGGATCTTCTATTTAGTAACTTCAGCCTAAATGCCCAATGAGTCTGGAGTTGGATACTCTCCCCAACCTCAAGTGCAAACTAAAGTATTAATTAAAATAAACTATTATTATGTATATATAAATGTTTGTTTATTTTTTTCCTTATTTTTCAATTTTTTTCTTAATCGGCCCAAATTAATGAACCTTCTTAGGAATTTTGTATGGACTCAGTTGTTATATGACTGGTCCTAATATACTTGATAGTGTATATAAACTTAAATGTCTTCTCAATCACTTCAAATGGCCCTACCCAAATGCGATCTATCTTTTGCCATTGTGCTGATCCATGTGTGTTGTAAAATAGAACTTCGTTGGTAACTTCAAATTTGGGCAATTTGTAGCAATTTTCTAAGTCCTTTTGATGTCGGGCCTTTTTACTGAAAAACTGTTGTCAAAGGCCTGAGCTTGTAGTTTGATTAAGGCATCTGCAAGCTTCTCAACGTATTGAGTATAAGTGTTTTCACCAGGTTTCTCTAGGGCCAAATATAGCAGCGTTGGTAGGGCCAGATGTCTTTCATATAATACTTGAACAGAGACATCCTGGTTGATTAATGGTAGGAGATATTGTAGACAAATACTGCCAAACTTAGATAAGTGCTCCATTTGGATGGTTTGGCCAAAGTTAACTTCCTGATATTGTTAATTAACGTCCCATTTGCGCGCTCAAGAGTATATTTATTTTGGGATTATAGGGTTTAGAAAGCACACCTCGTACTCCCATTAATTGGTTGAGCTTGAAAAGGACATTGGCGGTAAAATTGGTCCATTATCAGTCAGAATAACCTGGAGACATCCATGTTTGTGGATGATGTTTTCAAGGACGTACTTGGCGTTAGTTGATGCTCCAGCTTACCAAATGGCTTTGGCCTTGAACCATTTGGTCAAATGGTCGATGGCTACAATTATGTACTTAGCCTTAATATAGCTTGTTGGAAGTGGTGTTAAAACCGTCAATAGATACAGGGTCTAGGAAAATTTAGGCCAAGCAAGCTGGTAAGATGTGCTTTTTATGAACAGTTTTTCGCCTTGGCACTCTGCACAGCATTCTGGCATTTCTTAGATGTTGAAATGCATTAACTCCCAATAATAGAATTGCTTCAAATGCTCTTTCATTTTCTTAGATCTGCCATGCCCTATGGCCTTATGCGCCACAATTATTAGGTCTGTTTGGGCCAAGGGCCTTGGGAAAATATTTTTGCACTCAATGATCTTGTAAGATGTCACGTTAGAATAGTTGTTTTTCGTAGATCTAAGAATATTTTTTGAATGGATTCAGGAACATCTTGGTACTCTCTGTTGACCATTTTTCAAAAACAACTCATCTACAGCCCCAACTAAGAGTTGCAATGGTGGGTAGTTGGGATAGGTAGCTGGCGTTTTGATGTTTTGCCCCAGCTAGATACTCAATGGTGTAGTCATAAGCTTGAATCTTTAATGCCCATCAGGCTAATCAGCCCTCAGTTTCTCTTAAATTGTTAACCATCTTAGGGAAGCATGATTAGTAACAACTTTAAAATGAATACCTGCAGGTAGACCAAAAATTGCTTGCAAGCATATATGATGGATAAGCATTCTCATTCCATCACCATGTAGTTCCTTTCATGAACATTTAAGTTCCAACTATTAAAGGCAACTGAATGTTCTTCACCGTCTCCTCCAACTTGGGATAATATGACTCCCACTTCTGTTAGGGATGAATCAGTTTGGACAATAAAAACGATCGAAATCTGGTTATCAATTAACAAACATGCCCAATAGGGCTTATTGGAGTTGGTCAAATGCATCCTGGCAAGCTGGAGTCCAGTCAAATGGGGCCTTATCTTAAAGTAGACAGAAAAGCGGTTCCCCAAGCTGTGCAAAACCGGCAATAAATTTGTGATAGTATCTGATCATGGCTAGGAATAATTGAATATTGTGCTTGTATTTGGGCCATTTCATTTAATAAATGGCACCCAACTTAGAGGTTTGGGGCTGAAGACCCACTTTGTCAATTACAAATACAAGGTTATAGTTGATCTTTAAAGAATTGGCACTTTCTGGGATTGATTTTTAAGTTTTCAGCTTCTATCCTTCTGAAAATCCCCTCTAATTGTTCCAGATGGTCGTTAAAAGTGCGGCTGAAAACGCTGATATCATCAAAATACACTAGTACACATAACTTCAAATCTCCCAGAATTGTGTCCATAGCTCTTTGGAAGTTAGCCGGGGAATTGCAGAGCCCTTGAGGCATCCTTGTCGGCTGAAATAGGCCCTCTTGGGTTATAATTGCACATTTTTCGCTCTCCTCTTCAGGAAGATCTATTTACCAATATCCGCTGATAAGGTCCATTGCTGAGAAGAAATTTGCGCCCTCTAGCCTTCCAAAGCATCATCAATTTGTAGCAGAGTGTATGAGTCCTTTTTAGTGATGTTGTTTAACTTCCAATAATCAATGACTACTCAGTTGCTTCCATCCTTTTTCTTTACTATTAAAATTGGTGCCACCCATGGACTTTTTGAAGGTACTAACATGCCTCAATCAAGGAGTTCCTTAATCTCTTTGGATACAGCTTCTTCTGATGCTTTCGAGCATATAATCAGGCGTAATCAAATTGGTTTATGATCTACAGTATTAATTTTGTGAGTGACACCATTAGCACATCCTAAGTCAAAATCATCTTATGAAAATATTTCCCCATATTTAGAGAATACCTCCTGAGTTTGGTTCTTCTCAGAGTTGGTCAAGTTGCTTAATTTGGCTGTAGGGATGACATTATTTATGCTGAGTAGGTCCTTATCAGGGAGCCCTAATTTGACAAAAGTTCCAAACTCATGGAATAAGTGAACTTGTAAGGTAGGTAACAGATGCAGAAATGCGATTGTTTGATGTTGCTTGGAGGAGATGGGCCAATTTTGAAGGTTTGCACATAAGATATGTATTTTCCGTGTCCAGGAATAATAATACCAGGGGCAATGTTTGGTTCAAATTGAGATTCAGACAATGGTTGATATACTTCACAATAAAGTCCTTCCAGGATATCAATTGTTAGTCCATCAGGAAGATTGCTTGATCTCTGGGTGGTATAATGATGCACTGATTTGATCAAAGTGGAATGCCATTTGAGCCATTGATCTGAGTGAGTAGTGCTTTTATCTTTGAATGCATTTTGACATACTCAAACGGGACAGCTCCATCTTTGTAGGCCAGATTTGTGAATATGCTATGTTTCTTTTTCTCAACTGCCATATCACAGTTATAGTAAAGTGGAACAGCCTGGCTAAGAATGGTGATAATATCGTTTTTAAGATTGATAACAACTCCATATCTTCTTAGGAAATCAGTCCCAATTAGGATGTCTTAGTTTGTATTTGGCAACACTATGGCAGGTGCTGTTACTACAATGGATCAAATCTGAGAGGTAGGATACTGTATGCACCCAGCGATTTAGTTGTATGCGCACCAGTGTTCCATATTCCTGAAAGTGGGCAACACCAGGCGCACTTTTCAGTTTTTTAACCAACTTTGTGCTGACTATATTGATAGGAGCACCACTATCAATGATGGCCCAAACTCGCACCTTATTTTACTGCTATGTCCACATAGGTACATTCAGAGTAGTTTTCAGAGGTATTTATTGTATAAATGCTGTGATTGCTGCCCGATTCCAGGTGTGATTTCCGACTTGAGCAAATATCTTGGAAGTTATCTGCTAAGGTCTTCATGGGAATAGCTACTTGAATGTTGTTAAGCTTAGGTAGGTCGTTTGAACATCTGGGTTGGAGGTCTAAACCCTGATCAATAATCTGCTTTGTGTAAGGTTTGATACCTCTGCTTAGGCTTCTTTGGTATTCTTCAAGGGTTTAGTTGCTTTTGCTGTGGCCCAAGTAGTGACCATCATGACATCATTAGCCACAATATGAAGATTATATTTTGCAACATCTTCAGCCCTAAAGGGTTCACCAGGGTAAGGTGAAATGGTTTGAACATCGATGGAGTTAGAGCATTCCGCCTCTGCTCCACCTGCTCTTTTCCCACCTCACTGTCACTGTTGATTTCTAGAGCAACGTTGACCCAGGCTTTTTGTTGGACCGTTTGTAGCATTTTCTAGAAAAGTGCTCCTTTGACCGTAGTTGTGGCATGTAACTTGCCCTTTTTGCTGCTTTTTCTCAAATTTTTGGTTCATATTTTAGAAATTTTTTCCATGGTTGGACATAGTGTTGTTTTTTGGGCTTAAAAATTGGGATTTTTACTGATCATTGGCCCGATTAGGGGTATTGAAATTATGAAAAAGCTTCTCAAGTAATTGTTAAGCTCATGGATTTCCAAGCTTCCATTAAATGCAGGTATCATGACATTGTGCAGTTCATGGAAGGGCAAAACTTCTTGCTCCATTGCAATTTAGCGGCAAACTTATCTATTGCATTGCACCCATGCAGGACTTGTGCCTCATGGAAAAATCTGTCCACAAAGTTCTTAATAGACTTATTATGCTTAAATTCTATACAAAAATGCTCTATCTATTGGGTTTCTAATTTCTTAGGCCCTCTAAACTGTTTTGTCACTGTAATTTTACAATCCATATAGGACCAATCATCGCCCAAATAGGGCATAATGAGGTCACAGCTATGGGCGTCAAGTGAGTTAATTAGTGCCGATCCTTTTGCATGGTATGATGCTCCCCTCATTACTATTTCAAATAGCTTGAAAAAAGAGTGAACGTTCCCATCTTTATCAAACTTTGGTAAATTCAATGGTTCAAAGTCATCTTGCCCTTTTTTGGCATAGAAGTTGTACTTCTTCTTGGACGTCTTGGTGTATCATCGCTCATAATTGGCCCTCTTTCCCGTTGGGGAGTATCTGGAGTCAGGATCGCTTTTCCAGGATTCTAGGAATAGAACAGATGTTTGAAATATTGGCTTCTGCATCAGTGTCAATTCCAATAATTTAATATCATGATATTGCTCTCAACTACTAGATTCTGATGCTCAAATTTGGCCCTTAGTTGTTGTTTTTCTAAACTGTTTTTTGCTAAATGGCAGAGCTTTTTCCTATTTCTATTTTGTCAAAGCTGGTTGAGCATTGGCAGCTTTGTTTTTTAAGGAATTCAAGTTTTTGATAGTTGGTATGCTTTTCTTTAAATAAAGCTTGATTGGATCTTATGTTTTTAATGTCTTAGGTCATACTGTCTACTCGGAAAGTTGCAGTTGATAATTGCATTCTGAGTTTACAATTCTCCAGAGTAATTTCATATTTCTGTCCTGCAATCTGGACACAACCGTCCAAATGTTTGTAAGTTTCTCTTTGTTCAAGGCATCATCCTCAACCCTATTTGGGATGACTGGTTTTGATGCATGAGCTCCCCCCACTGTGATGAGATTTTGGGAGTAGGAGGTACCAGCTTTGGAGCCTTGGTAGCTAGTAAAATAATCTGAGATGTCCTTGTCTCTAGTTCATCTCATTGACACTTTCTCGTCTGGCAAAATTTGCAGTATTTAGTTATGTGAATCCATTTTGGAGAGTGTCACCAGTTTTTATTCAGCACAAGTTGTGGAATTATGAGGATTGCTCGCTTATATAAAATTATCTTGCACGCTTAATCAGGATGATGTTCCTTTAATTAATACTCAATTTTGCCAGTGGCTTATGGTATTCAGAACATTTGGAAACTCACTAGAAAGATTAAGATAGCCCCGACTCTTCTGGTCAATTTTGGATATAATTTTCCCAATGTAATTGAGAACTTCTTCTGAGGCTGGTTTTGATACAAGCTGTGGTTTTGGCTTTTCCAGCTTGTTGACAATTTTCCAATGTTAGGATAAAGACCAGGAAAGTGATAAAATAAATATATCTTTTATTAGATGGTATTTATTATATAATCAGTCATTAGGCCAGGCGCTGGTATTTAGACCTCTAGGGCATCTCCTAACCACATTTGAGCACAAAATTCCAACAGATATTCTACCACCTCAGTTTGGCCCTTGAACTGATGCAACTGAGTCCTATTCTTAGGTTTATTGGTGGCAAAATATACTCAAAATTAGGAGAATTTAAGTGACAAATATTACGATAAAAACATGCAAAATTATCCTAGGATCTTATTGATTTGAGTTCCATCATACAGCTAACAAAATACACCTTCTATGAAATTCTTACATCGATTGAAGTAGATGATGTACCCCTAATTGGGACTTCAGCAGGCCTCTCTCTTGATAGCACTAGGTACTCCCTTTTGGGTGGTCCATGTGCAAGTGAAAGTCATGCTGATTATGTGGATTGACATACAAATTTCGCCCTAGGGTGGGAAATTAATTATGTTATTATTCATCTGATTGTTCATATGACTTTTAAACGTTAACCTTGGGTCAGTTACAAATGAATTTGTAAACTAGATATTTAATATTGTTCCCAATAATTGGAACAAATTGCTGAGATTTGATGCAGTAGTAATTGGCCATAATGTGCTAGCATATTTAGCCTGAGCCTTTTGATAAAGTACTTGATCAAATTGAAGTTGAGATATTCAGCCTGATCCATGTAGTTGCAATAGGCTTTGAGGTGAGAATTAGGTATTAGCTCGAGCATTGGGAGGATCTTTGCCCAATCTGATGGTTGTCAAAGGGTTTATTTTTGGATCAACCACCAGAATCCGACAAGTGGTCACTTAAGAATGGTTTAGTATTAGATTGTGGCATATAAAAGGGTGGAAGGAAATAGGTATTATAATTGCTTATGAAAATAATTTAAGGTGAAGATTGGATGGGTTAATGAAATCACACAATGCAGAAAGCTAATTAATAAGCACCAAAGAACTGGTTGAACTAGAGGGCCGAGTTTAGGTCAATGTTTGTTATTTATATTTGAGATAGCTTAGTATTGAGCCAGATAATAAGTTTATTTCTGATTGTTGTTAGAGGTGGTGATCTAAGAGCTTGCAATTAATGCAAGGGATGGTAATTTGCGTTTTAAGTGTTCCAACTAAAAACAGGTGGACAGTTAGTTCGCCAGCACTTTACTTGAGCCTATAATAGATGGTTGTTAGTGGGAGTGACAACGGCCAGAGTGTGGATCAATATAAAGTTTTTCATTATTTGGACAATTGTTGTTAAGGTGTACGCCACAGCAATGAGGATCTCACCATTTAGGACCATAAACTGAAAGATAGGATAGAGCATAGGTTACCAAAAAGCCAACAGATCCTTGTGGAACGTCTCAGGGATGGTGGGTGAGCATAATAAATTGAACCACCATAATGGCGTCCTCTGGTTGTCATATGTGAGATGTTGGGAGGGGGATGCTTTAAAATACCAGGGGCACAGTTGCCTCAGTTTCGGCATCAGCTTTGCAGGTGAAGCCTAAAATTAGAAAACCCCGTGTAGGGGTAGAAGTTGATGAAGCTGGTAGGTTTCATCACTACCTTTGCTAATTAAAAAATCAATTTATCTTCATATTGGAAAGGTTTCCCATATATAACCAGAACGCCAAGTTACCTTTTTCTCTGAGTGAGCACCAGGGGGCTTTGAGGCATACTGGTAATGTGAGAATAGAGGTCAAGTATTTTTAGGAAAAATTTTCTTGAGAAATTGGGGGGACTGCACAATTAAGTCCAAACGCGTTTTCACTGGGTGGAGAACACTATGAGGTGTTTTCTACTGCCCCATACTGGAGCGGCAGGCGGTGGAGCTGCGTACAGTGTAATTATGAGGTGTATTGTTACTATTGGGATTCTAGATAACAATTAAACTCAAATCCCTGCTCCTGAATTAGGCGTTGAGAGATTGACTCTTAAACCAGTGCAAATGGAACCCTAATATGAAGGCACTGAAACTAAATTTTATCAGGAAACACCTTGTGTACAAATCGATGGATCACCTTTAGGCATCCCGTCCTCACTTCCCAAATTATAAGAGGCGCTGCCCCACTGCGGTTGTCATTAGGAAAACGCATTACAATTCTGGCGCAATCCAGGCGATGGATCTGGAAGACAGTAAAAGATCTTGATCTCAAGGGCCCACAAAGGTCCCTGAGGCACCATGTCCCCACGAGCCCTAAAAATATCAGCGCTTTCTAACGCAATTAAATAGCTTATATTCTCTACATCTTTTCTTTTTTTGACCTCTTAACAATTTTAAGCTTCAAGCCCATGTTTGAACTTTGGCAACAGTCAAAAGAACTGTTAGCCAAGAGAAGTGGTGCTCACTACAGTGTGCTCCAAGCTGTCCTAAGTTAAAACGTTTATCCCAAATAATGGAGAATACTAGCAGTCATGAAGATTTTTTTGCTGATTAGTCAAGGAGCGTTGCTCAATGAATTAGTACCTTGTGGTATGAATTGCCGCCAATGCAGCCTGAGAGATTAGAATTTTGGCCACGTTCCAGTTCTCTCTGACCTCAGTTAATGGGAAATAGTATCAACCTCAGTACAAGAAATTTAACGGTATTGTGCAACAGCCAATAATGGCATCTTACCTGTGCGTGCCCGGACTCACCACTCCTGAACCTCTTCCCTGCCCTCTACCATGAGGTATCTTAAAACTTAAACCAGCTGCCAGCAGGAGAATTGACCCTGAGAGGTTAGTGCTACTTTCTAAACTTTGTCCACCAAGCTATTCATCACCTCCTTTAGCTATTGGATTGCACCATCATATAGTCTCCTGACAATTGGGGCTCACCCAAGCCTTACACTCCTATGTTATCAGTTTTTCCAATTCAGCCTCCTCTTTCATCCATGACAACTGAGAGGTCATTCTTTATAGCTGCTGATTAATCAATGAAGTCTGAGACCAAATTGCAGTGTTGGATAGCAGGTTATCTAGCTACCTCAAAGATCAACTGCGTCATAATATCCAGCTCCTCAAGGATGCTTGTAACAGCGCCTCCACCAAGTTGAAGATCTGGTATGTACCCTGCAACAATACTAGTGATAGTTGGTCTCTTTTAATTATACCTCTGTGAGTGAAGGACCTGAAGGGCCTAGGGGGCCCAAAGGTCCCAAAGGATGTGAGGTACCTGAAGGTCCTGAAGGTTCCCATGGGCTATAAGGGCCCTTGGGCCCCATGGCGCCTACCTCTGAAGAGCCTGATGACCCTTGGAAAATGGATGCTTTGGCATCTCTAGACATCTTATGTGATCAAATCTGGAATGTAGTCCAGGGATGTAAGATCTGAGTAAACAGAGTCCCCCCTCGACCCTAGGGTCTCCATTGTGCATTGTCAGATGAAATGGACAATTTTAGCGCCTTCACCAAGCTTACCAATAGCTTCATCTCCCAGCTCAAACAAACTTGTTAAGGTTTAAGCCCGTTTGACCAACTTAAAGATCAGCTTTTCCTTCAGGGCGCCGATATTTAAGCCCTAAAGGAGCAAGTTACCCATAAGGCTTCCATTTCCTCACTCAACCAAAATTTGCTACGATATCAAAGAGGACCTCAAGGGAATAAGATGAAGGTAAAACCAGCAGTTCCCCCGCAACTATGTGGAGACTAATTTCTCTGAGATGGCACCCATTCCTGGTGTGAACACCCCGTCCACTCCTCTTGTAACTAACTTTAAGTCTAGCTTTAAAGAAAGGATTACTCCTGGACAGAAAAGCATCGCCTCCTTCCTGTACGCATATGAGAGCTCCATGGAAGAAGCCACCAACAGGCAGAAAGTGAAGAGGATCCACTCCTGCCTCAAAAGCATTTACCAGGATATCATACCTCCCCATTTGAAATCATGCAACACCTGAGAACAGGTCTGTACGTACTTAAACCAAGAATTTGGCAGCAATCAAACCTTAACCAAACAAAAACAAGCATTCATGGGTCTCTGCCTGAATAAAAGGGAGAGATCAATCGAGTTCACCAGCCGTTTTTATGACCAAGCGCAACCTTTGATTACTACCAATCATATTATCTTTCTTGACGCTATAACCACTGTCATCTCCATATTGGGATCCTACCCTGAGGTTCAAATTTATATGATTGACAAAAAATGGTTTTACTGCATCAGAGAAATAAAAAAAGCAATCAAAGAGATCCCTGCATTGACCCTGCACTCCAAGTCTACCCCTTCAGGCTCCTCTAACTCTTCAGATCCATGTGGTCAAGAACCTGAAGAATCCTCAACCCCAATACACCTACTGAAATGGTTTCAGAAACAGTGGTAAGACCTGCTGGTAACAACTTGCTGAGGATGCTGGAAAAGGACCGTCAGCATTAAGGATGAGGCGCTCCATGCTGAAATCCCTACCATGCCTTGAAAATCATCCATAACCTTTTAAGAACCTTAAGCTACAGTACCTGAAGAAGAAGCTTTAGTACCCAATGATAATAAAGAAATTGATATTGCTTACTCTTCTTCCAATTGCTCTACCATGTTTCTAATGCTACCTCACCATTTTGGAATTCTAGTTACATGTGTCACAATTTTGAGTTCACGAGATTTCATTCCTCGCCATAGTCAACAGTGGTTCCCCATAAACGTTATATATTCCAATTTGATGAAGTGTATCAAGATCACTCCGTACTTACCACACTATATGGAGCATGGCACAGCTGGCCCAAAATGCACCTAATCTATAGGAGCCTATTATTTCCTTCCTATCTGATTTGGGAAGCTCTCTGTAGATAACCCCACCATAACGCTGGATAACCCTAGCTATGAGCTACTTCTTATAACTCAGTCTCTTTGAGATTACTCAGCATTTATTCATTATGATGACGGATTTCTAAATCTACTAGGGCATTGGGTCTCCCTAATCTTTGAAACCTCCTGTGATCCAAGACGGAGGTCAAGTCCCAAGGCTGCCTACTGGAGAGTGAGGGCCAAATGAATAAGCTAAAATATCACAAAAGGGGCTCTTGAGTCCGCCTGCCCCCGCCTGCTGTTGATGGACAAGAAGACATGCCTAGCTACTTAGCTAGGGCGACCACTATACCTCCAAAGTCTCAAGTCATTGCTGACACCTGATTCCATGTTAACATCCTCTCCAGATACCTGCTAGAAATCTGAGGCCTAGACAACCCATCCATCAAGAAGGTGCTAACCTGCCCAGGAATTCTAAATACAACTTATGCTAGATCTATATCAGTGTTGTTAGCTAACCTTACTGACAGACCCAGGGTAGTAGGCCCAAACAGTCCCGCCGCTTATGTTTACCTCCTGCTAGTAGAGGCTGTTGATGATGTCCATAGTTTTAAGAGCCTAAGGGACTTTAGGTTGGAGACTCCCCATCAGTGGCTCTAGTTGACACCAGTATTGGATAGAATCTCACTGAAGATGAGAAGTGCAAAGTTCTGTACTTATTTGATGAGTATTCACTCCTATTTTCTGGCCTCAAACTACAACTTTGAGAGAATGAATGGAGTTCTACATCATGCGGAGACTAGGGACACTCCAACTTTAAGTCCCAACCTTATTGAAAGAGCAAGGTTGGAGAATCACAGGTGGCGGTGGAGCTTAGACAACTACTTGAGGCCAGACTCTTAGTGCCTTCAAGCATCCCTTGGGCCTCTTCTCTCCTGCTGGTTCATAAGAATAATGGCAGCCACCAGGTAGTGATGTACTATTGACGGCTTAACACATCACCAAGAAGAACAGTTACCCTCTCCTCTAAATCGACAACTCCCTCTGACTGCTCTCTGAATCTTAGTAGTTTTCTGAAATGGACCTTGCCAGTGGATATTGGCAGGTGGAGCTTGCCCCAAAGATCAAGCCAAGTGCAGACTCATAGCAAACAAAGGGCTACTTAAGCCCACGAGAATGCCCTAGGGCCTCTGTAACGCGCCAGCCACTTTTCAACGTGCCCTGGATGGGATCCTCGGGGAATTGAAGTTGTTGTGTGTCCTCATCTACCTCAACAACATCACTGTCTTCTCACAAACTTTTAATAGACACGTCAAGCATCTTTAGGAGTTTTTAATCAGCTCTTGAAGTCATTTATAAAGCTCAAAACTTTAAATTGCTCCTTCTTTTTAGTCAGAGATGGAGTTTCTGGGAGCCAAGAGAAAAAAATGGCATTCAGTCTTACCAGACAAAGTGACGCCATAACAAAGATGTTGCGTCCCCAGAGTCTAAGGAATATTCAGGTATTCCTTGGCATTGTAAGCTATTACCATCAGTTTATCTCCCAATTTACTGAACTCGCTGGGCTTCTATTTTACCTCCTGCATAAGAACGTGTCTTTTGAATGGTTGATTTGATAAGAACAGGATTTTAATGCATTGAGGACCACTCTTTGTACTAAACCCATTTTAATCTACCCACATTTTAACCAACCCTTCCTGTTGTTCACAGATGCGAGCAATGTTGCTGTTGGGCTATCCTAGCCTAGCATGAAGAAAAACAGGTCGACCAACTAGTGGCCTATTTTAGCAAGACTCTGAGTAAGGCTGTATGAAACTATAGCATTACATAGTGGGAATGCCTGGCTGTCTTGCTAGAAATTTTTTAACCCCATCTTTATGGCACCCAATTTACCATCGTCAATGATTATTCCTCTCTCAAGTGGCTCCAAAAGATAAATGACCTAAATGGTCATTTAGCCAAGTGGTCTTACGCCTGAAGAGCTATGATTTCACCATTGTTCATCATGCAGGTGCAATTCACCAAAATGACAATGGCTTTGCTTGGATGACGGTGCTAGCTGCTTTAAGCTCTGAGGAAGACCAACTGTATGATCTGATTGGCAGACCTGAGCGTTGGGGGTTTGAAACTCCTGAGGTTCAAGACATGCTCTGAAAGATGACTTGAGACACTCAAATCAAGGATGGGCTGCTATATAAGAGGGTCAATAAGAAATGGCTCCTTTATATCCGCCCTTCTTCCCAAACTGACGTTATTCTAGAGGGACATACTACTGGGGGACATGAGGCAGTTTAAAAAACTCACAAATGATTGAAGTCATGATGTTATTGGTAACGAATGGAGGAGATCATCCAAGAGGTCCTAGAGACCTGTATTACTTCCTGATCCTAAGATGAGCCAGTCCTTGATGTCAACAAATAGTTGTCACCCCCAAGGACCTTTAATGTAATTAGCATTAATGTGATAGGCCCTCTTCCCACTGGATTACATGGGCATAAATATATTCTCTAGCCATGGACATTCTAACAAAATATGTCAAAATGATTTTGGCCCCCTCTGGCATGCAAAAGCCATGGATCTTTTCCTTATTTGATCCTTTTTCACCCAGCATGGATGCCCACAGATTTTACTTTTGGGCTATGAGTTGAATTTTGCCTCACAGGTATTCCAAGGACTAATTTCTCTTTTGGCACTAACCAGAGTTTCGCCACCCCTATAACTTATCCACTAATGGGGCATTAGACGCACTAATTAAGCCATTGTTTATTTTATGGAAGATGGCCGCATCCAACCCTTCTCACTAGAATCATAATTTAATCAGCGCTTTGCTTGCCTATAGAACAAGCTACCATTGTGGAAGTAGAATCTCTCTTTGAAGTTCTATATGGACGTGCTCCCTGGCTTCCAAGTAGCGTCCAGCCTTTGCTTAAAACCTCCACTCCTGAGAACTCCATAGCTGATAAATTTGTCCAGATTCAAGCTCTAGCCATGCAAGGCATAGTCACACCACTGGAAGGGATACATCCTGATTTAATGTCAGCCGACCCTCTTTGCCCATTTTTCAATTAGGTGACCTCATTCTCTTATATCAGCATCACCCAGAGGTTTACAGAATAAGCTAACGTTCTTTATTCTGGACCTTATAAGGGCATAAAAAAGGGGAACTCCAAGTACTCCATTGCTGACATCAATCAGGGGACAGTGATGATTTGAGTGCATAGCTGGTTTCTCTGGCACTATACACCCTGACAGGATCTTGAGGGAAGCGTTGTTGGTATTTAAGATGACAAGCAAGCAGAAATCCCTGCTCATGAATTGAGCCTTGACAGGTTGACTCTTAAACCAGTGCAAATGGAACCCCAATATGAAAGCACTGAAACTATATTTGATCAGAAGCATCATGTGTACAAGAATCGATGGAATCACCTTCAGAAATCCCGTCCCCACTTCCCAAATTATGAGAGGCACTGCTCCACTGCTGTGGTCATTAGGACGATAAATATAATGTGGGCAATGTTCAGGCCTTTGATCCAGAATGCAGTAAAAGATCCTAGTCTCATGTGGCCTTGAAGGTCCCTGAGACACCATGTCCCCATGCGCCCTATAAAATATTGACACTTTCTAACACAATAAGGTTTTCTATATTCTCTCCATCTTTTTGTTTTTGACCTCTCCGTTAATTTTCAGCTTTGAGCCCATTTTCAAACTTTTGAGACAGTTACAAGAATTGTTGCGCTGAGACATATATATTTCCTTTTTATCATCTATTGTTATTTTTTATTATATTTTTTATTAATGATTTAGATAAAGGAATTAACGCATGGACAAGATATATGACCCAACCTACTTGATCTTTAAGGATTTAAACGTGTCTGACGTTTTATCCAGTTCCCAAAAAGATCCTTCCATAACACTACTATATTTTGAGCTCTGCCTGTGTTGTGGGTATCACATACCACCACCAGATCTCCCTCATTAAGCTTTGGCAAGACACTCTTATTCTATCTCTTTTTTGACTATTTCTTGATTATGTGTTGCTTGGTACATTTCAGACTGCAACTAAATTAAGGGTTTGTCCAACCATCTGACAGACTAAAGGACTAACCTCCTCTGCAGATGTGATTGTCAAATATATCAAGAGCGGTAGGTCTGGCTGTCTGACATACAGCAAGTGAAATGGTGAATGACTGGCTTTATTAAGATGTCTGATATCTAGTTGACCAAAGTAGCACTAATGAAACTAGACCACTGTCATGGCTCCTTCGCCTGCATTTTTCATAAATTACCATAAAATGGGTACCCTTTACACGTTCTACCATCTAATTATATATAGGTAATATGGCGCGGACAGAACTCCTTATTTTATATCAGTTTTTGAGAAGCTGCACCATCTGAACACTAAAAATTGTTCATTTATCAGTCAAGATTTTCTGGGAGCTCCCATGCTTAGAGATGACTTGATCCATAATAAACTTAGCCATGGTTAAAGCACCCATGTACATATCACTTTTGCTTCCACCCAGTTTTGTCATGTGGTCAATGGAAACAATAATGTACTTTTTGCCCATGCTACTCATGGATAAAAAATCCAGAATGACTATTGACACCGTATGCCAAGCCCCGTTTGGTTTCATGCTGATAATAAACCTGTGGTCTCACTAACCTCACAGTCTGACAATCATGGCACTTTTTTTTAAAAACTCCTGTTTAACTTTTGCAACAAATACCAATAGTAATTGATTCACCAATTCCAGAATCTTGGTCATTCTTCCATGACCCACAGACTTTTAGTCTTGGTTAATGAATTCACTCAATATGACGGCTAAGGAAAAACTAATCTGATTGTCAGCTCCCATCTTATACAGAGCCTCTTTTCGCCATTTCATATCTTGTAATACCTTAATAAAGGCTTCCTGTACATCAGGTGGATCGTCCTCATATTTTCCTCTCACCATATTCTCATATAGATCATTGTCTAAGTATCTTTAGACTGTGACAATTAGAAGTTGTGATAGGCCATCACCATTTTGGTGTGCCGCTTCAGATTGGTGGGCAATTCATAGTCATAAGCTTGCAACTTCCATGCCCATCACGCTAGGATAACTTTTGGGCTCCTTCAGGTTATGAAGCCAATGCAACGAGCTATGATCAGGCACCATTTTGAACTTCATGCCATGGATGTACATGCGGAACTGCTTGCAGGTATAAATTGCTGCTAAGTATTCCATCTCCATCACTGTATATTTTGCGTTCATGCTTATATAGCGTTCAGCTGCAATAAGCAACATGACGTTACTTACCATAATCCACAACTTGGGACGATACCCCACAGATTTCAGTCAATGAGGCAATAGTTTATACTACAAATGGCTTCAAGAAATCCTTTTTACGCAAAACAGGTGCTTCACTAATTTGATTTTAACTGTTCAAAGGCGTCTATTTATTCTGGGGTTCAGCGGAATTAGACGTTGCCTTGTATCACTTGAAATGTGGCCCAGAAATCCTTAGAAACCTTTTTAAAAACTTTATGTAGCAAAAAAACCATTCCTAAGAACATTTGAACATGCCACATAGACTCTGGGGCGTGCATTTTATTAATTGATTTACCCTTTTGAGGTTTAGGTTGCAAGCCTTTGGAACTATAATGAGACCAAGACAGACAACTTCTCTTTGAAAAATTGGCAAACTGAGCTTTTGGTCTTTAAATTTTCATCTAGAAGGCACTTAAAAACCAACTTGAGATACTCTAAATGGGGGGGGGGGGGGGGGGGGGGGGGGGGGGGGGGGGGGGGGGGGGGGGGGGGGGGGGGGGGGGGGCCCCCCCCCCCCCCCCCCCCCCCCCCCCCCCCCCCCCCCCCCCCCCCCCCCCCCCCCCCGGGGGGGGGGGGGGGGGGGGGGGGGGGGGGGGGGGGGGGGGGGGGGGGGGGGGGGGGGGGGGGGGGGGGGGGGGGGGGGGGGGGGGGGGGGGGGGGGGGGGGGGGGGGGGGGGGGGGGGGGGGGGGGGGGGGGGGGGATCAGAGAAATTTTGCAAGAAGTTAATATTGCCTAGGTATACCAACACACAAGACAACTTAGAATTTCCTAAGATTGTATTCATTGTGCGTTGAAAGGTTTCTGGTTCATTGGAAAGCCCCTAGCTCATGCGAGTCAGTTGAGAGAATACCTTTAACCCTCAATGATCACGCATTTCTTTTGTTCTTCATTAGGTAAATTGAATTGTCAATACCTTGAGATATGGTCCATCACTTGAAATACTTTGAACCGCTTAACCAATATAGTGTATTATTAATCCTCAGTAGCAGTTGTAGTCCTTCTTCATAATGGCATTGAGGCAATGGTAATCAATAACAACTCAACTACTGCCATCATTCTTCTCTATGATAAGAACAGCACAGGCAATGGGCTGTTTGGGATGATATTTCCAATCTTTTGAGTTTGTTGAGCTCCTCTCCAATTACTTTATCGCATGCTCTTTAACTTTGTATTAGCCTCATCCTTATGGGTGCATGATCACATGTATTCAAGGAAAATTGATTTCAGCTGCACAGCCCAAATCAAAGTTATTTTAAGCGAGATGTATAGATAATTATTGGTTAATCCTAACGCTCCATCCTTCTATAGTCCAGTTATTTCAGCGAGTAGGTCTCAAGGGATCAAAGCGTGTTCCTCAAGCCTTCACATTTAAGTCTAAATTCTGAAAAGAGCCCCAGATTAATGGCTGATTGTAGCTCACTTCTTATAACAAGGTGTACAAATGCATTACTTGTACTTCTTCATTCAGGTCCATGCTTTGTTAAATTTGATGATACGACATCAATATCACCATGTCCAAGTATGAGTAAATCAGGCGCTACGCTAGGTTCTATATAGGAACAATTTATAGGAGGCAACACTTCTCCATATAATTTTTCTGGGAGATACAATGTTGTACCAGTTCTCATGACTAATTTGATGGCTAAAAGCAATTGTGGTGGCCTTTCTTGCCTGCAGTGATATTCCTCAATTTTTATAAATAGCATTAGGCAATGGCCAACTGCAATTACTTTTCATATAACCTATTGTAAAACCGTCAGCATAATTGACACTGACATAATTTCAATGATGGCTCATAGGCTTGTCCTTCTGGCAACTGCAATAGATTGAGATAGTTTGCCCCAATATTGTCAGTATATCTTCTTTTAAACCACATGATACTTCATATGTCTTCAAGAAATTATATAAATAATAATTTTAATTTGTCACTCATTAACACAATTGTTATAGCTGACACAGCTAAAGCACTAAACCACAGTGGCAGTGCACTATATGCACCTTCACCCTTATTGCTACTTGGACCCACTATTTTATACTCATTTGATGGTTGATGTCTAGAGCAATTTTTCTATTCACTAGTTTAGTTGTAATAGTATTTACTGGCCCCACTATGTATAATTTCACTAACTCTGATGATATTAAAAATTATGTAAGCATAAATACACTCAAAGTAAAAAGGATTGTTTGAGTTTACTAGATAAATATGTGATGAACTTTAGGGTTTAAGGGTGTCTATAAGAATGTCATGAATGCTAGGACATTCATTAATAATCATATGTATATATATGCATCAAAATTTTCACGCCTTTCAGAATAGAATTGTCAATACCTAAATTAGGCTCATCATTTGACAGGTCATCCACAATCTTTTGTATGTTAGACTAAGCATCTACGTCAACTGCTTCATCTTTATAAGATTTTATTTAAGACTGGGTGACCACATGAGTATTATTAGAAACATCTTACTGCTTCAGCTGGTAATTAAATTTGAGTAGCTCGATCCCAATTTTGATGCCTCACCACTAGCAATATTTTAATCAGGAGGGATAGGATTCTCTGACACAATATAATATGCCATTTCAACTAGGCACTCTCTATTCCCTCAGATGGGTTATTATGAGGAGTCACAACATTGATACTTCATTTGGATATCTTGAAAAGAAGTACTGTTGGGATTCTCCCTATGCAAGGTGGAAGCCTTGTCTCAGGGAGAATATCAGCAGACAGTAATATTTTGGGTTAAGAGGGATGCAAAAATGGTCCCAAAAATCCCAAAGTTTCAAAAAAATAACATCAATTTAAAATTTGAATTTGGGACATTACTTAAATGACTCTGAACTTGGTTAAAATCATAGAATATCCTTATTATCCTTTGCTTTACCTAATCCTAAACCCACTCTGAATCCGCTGATTCATCCAAGGAAGTTCTTAACATTCAGAGATCACAGGAATATGCCGCATTAAATAAAGAAGCCTGTGAGCGTTAAACTTTCCCTTTCTGTTGCTCCTTTTAAATCTCTTTGCCTAACTCAACTTTAATTCTCTACTAATTTAACTCTATGAAGATATTACCAGGAGATCAAGAAGCTCAGCTGACCTTACAGGTGAAACAAGATGGTTCCATTGCTTGAGAATCAATAATCACTCTTCACGAATTCCCAGTTATCCTTAATCCCCTTTTGTTTTCAACAGTACTATAAATAGTACTGATTTATTTTAATAAATACTTTTTCAGCGGAATTTAGTATTAATTCTAGTTTTATTTAGGTTCTTATTCTATTCCAATGAATCAATTCTCATCCAATGCTGCAAACTTTGAAGCACTGCCCTCAGATTATCAAGTTGACAGTGATTTCCCCATGTCTTTCTGACAGAATGGTGCTACATGTCAGGTTGCTTCCAAGTCATACCAGGAGGGCATAGCCTCAATAATGGATAAAAAGAATCAATCAACTGTCAGCACTCCAGACCCTGTATTTTTGCATACTTACTTTGGTATGGCTAAGACTCAATCTCTTTGGGAATAAATTCTCTAGGAAGCTCTTTCAAGTTTGGCACAGAAGACTAAAACTTTATATAACTCAGGAAGCTCAAGCAACTAAAGCATATACTTAATTTTAATATGCCTGACGAATTTTAAAGAGATATAATTGATCAACAAATCCATTACTGTGATATATAGAAACTTGAACAGGATATAAATTTATAATGAAAAGGAACATGAAGTAGCCAGAAAACTTTGGAACAAAGCTTTAAAAAGGGTTAAGGAAAGATATCACACTTATTAATGACTAGTGGTTTTTTGTATTTGTTTCCTTTCATTATAAAATCTCTGTTAAAAATTATCCCAAATTGGTCCAAAATTAAAAATAAGTTATCTAAGTTTATGCCTGCCCTAAAGTCCAAAGGAAAAGATCAATCCCAATCAGAATGCATAAGATTTAATAAAATATAATACTTCTAATATTAGCAATAATATTTATTCTGGTAACCAAAAGAAAATTCTATAGGTTGGGGCCATTTCCTACTCTTCTGCTTTAGAGCAGAAAATAGAAATGAAACTCATTGGCTGTTTGAATACAAAAGTGCCAAATTAAAAATCAATTTTGGTCAATGAGCATTGACCAAACTATCAAACCAGTCTGATGGTAATAAGTTGAAAACCAGCTCCCAGAAAATCGATTATGGGATTAAATCTTGAGAACGCCATGGATGCCTCAATAACAATCAGACATTGCAACGCCCATAGCGCCAGAAAAAGTGCCTAAGACTTACCTTCATGCAAATTCCAACCGCTCCCCTCTGAATATTGGGCCAGATATTAACTAAAGGAATATCAACCTTACCTGGTCCCACTCTTGGCTTTGGATACCGCCAGTCCTGACAAAAAAGAATGCACAAATAATTTGAGCGGCCAGTGTTCAAAAGACTGAGGACTCAACCATTATTATTGAAAGCTGAAAAGTTACTTTGGAAAGACAAACCGTTGTCCCAACCATCAAGGCACCATCCACTGAGCATTCGCCTGAACTATTTGTCCCTAAAGTTGGGAACAAGGTTGTCAGCTCATATATTTGTGTCCCATGGATTGCACCAAGATGAACCACCACGCCATCAAGCATGAGGTTCCATCCACCTCCTGCTCAGACCCTCTGACCTCAACTCTCAAGCTCAAACCTCTTATGATGTCACACAAAGCCTCCAGCTTTGAGGATGCCACCTTTCAAAGCAAAATTCATCAGTCAATTAATACTATATTTATTGCAAACATCTTGACAACCAGTTTTGTGAATCATTCCTGAAAGGACCAAGAATTACTCCTCTTACAATGCTTGAAGGGGGATCAGTTGGGATTCTCCCTATGTAAGGTGGAAGTCATTGTCTCGGGGGAGAATATCACCAGTCATTAATATTAAGGACTTATTTCTTGAGATGCCCTAGTGGTTTCAAAAGCCCCAAAGTTTAAATTTTTATAATACCAATTTAAAATCATAAATTCATGGTATTACTTACATTACTCTATATTCAGTTAATAATCATGTTAATTAATTCTCCTTTGTTTTACCTAACTAAAGAATATATGAACAAGGAAAACTTTTTTTTCCGCCATTCCTTCCAAGGAATCTCTCAACTCAACTTGCCCCCAAACTTTACAATTTAATTCATGCTATGAAGATATTACCATGAGATAAAAAAGCTCAGCTGACCTTACAAGTGAAACTAGATGGTTAAATCATTTGAGAATTAAGAATCACTCTTAAAAATTTCCCAGTAATTTTGAATCCTTTTTTGTTTTCAACAGTACTATAAATAGTACTGATTTATTTTAATAAAGTACTTTTTCAGATGAATTTAGTAGTTATCTTAGTTTTATTTTAAGTTCTTATTTTATTCCAATGAACCAAGTCCATTCTAACACAGCAAACTCTAAAGCCCTGACCTCATATCCTTGCGCTGCCAGTATTACCCTGGCTGTCTGACAAAATGGTACCTAATAAAAACCAGTTTTTAAATTCTCTCTGAATTTAAAAGTCAGGTCTTTCAAAGGCTACGAAATAATTAGTTGTAGGTGTAACAGCGTATTCTCTTAGAGGTACTTCTTACCTAAGGTAATTTCTTAATGGAAATGGTGCTATTGAGGCAATACTATTCACTTAAACAGGCAAGATCTCTAGTCACGCTAGCCAATTACTTGATGGAATTGGTATCTTTGAGCCAATCTGTGCTATCTGAGAAAGCAAAATCTCTGTGTACTGTGCAGGCAATCACTAATTAACACTAGGAAAAAGTAAATGATGAAAGATTTATTAGATCAAGTATAACTTTCTTGTGAAATACATGTTACTCTATTATTAGATTAGAATAAAGAATAAAACAAAATAAAGGAAGGGGATATTCCAATGGTGAGAGATGGGCGTATACTACATGTGAAGGTAAAAGTAGATTCAGGAATGTAGGAGGTGAATGCACAGTTAAGGTTCAGAGTTGGAGTATATCAGGCTTTATTTTTGAGAGCTGGACTGAGATAATGTAACACAATTAAGTGGCTTTCATTATCTGCCCTAGATAAGCCAACATATAGAAAGGTAGATTAAGTGACACAAGGCATAATATTTGGTGTGAGGTGGTTAATGAGGTGGGTAGAGGAGTTAAACACAGAATACATTCTTAGGCGTAGTAACAGGATGAATAGTAACTCAGCTCAGGAATTTTTTTCTAAATTTTAAGTTTTAAATTTATTGCAGGGAAGGCCGACCATGGGACGGACACTTCCGAATATGACTCAGATGAGACAAAACTCAGTACCAGGTGAGGCACCCCAGAGAAGCGATGCTATCTCTTGGTGCCAGCGGGAACACCACTTATGGGGAGGGGAGGGAACGTGTGTAGGGGTCGTAGCCACTATTGAGCACGTGTGGAGGAAGGGGTCTGATTTGATGAACCAGACTGGGAACCAGGAGGAGACCAGCTGCCAGCGACGTGGTGGGAGATATCCAAACATCCACGCTTGAAAGTGATCCACCAAATGAGATCGGAATCTGTGGACAGCTTCAGGGAGGGTGGGGATGGATCCGGCGATGGCATCCAAGACAATCGTGTGGATAGTCCACATGGCGATTGCAACCACCAGAGCACGAAGGGAGGGTGGGAGGGGGAGGCCATTGATGAAGCAAACATATCTCTTGACAGACTGAAGGGATGTGTTTGATCCTGGCCTAGCAGACGTTGGACTTCGCGCCATATTACTTTAGAGGTGGGGCACTTCTCCAGGCGGTGAAACAGCGTTCCATACTGGCCACACATGACACAGGATGAGTGTAAAGCATTAGAGCGCTCAGCTGTATGATACACCCGCCTCAGGCAGCGCCACGCATGGGAGCGGACTTGAGGCTGCAACAGAGGATGGTGTGCGTATTTTCAGATAGTCTTTTGGGTCTCAGTGGAATAAGGGATGTCCATCATGTCCAGGTAGTCCACCCTGGATAGGACTTGGGGTCGAATGGGGATCACGCCATCATGGATGGGTAGCCCCTGTACCTCTTGTGTGAATTGAGGAGAGGGGCGGCCTCTTCAGGTTGTATGTCCACTAATACAAATTCTCCACTCTGCGCTTCGCATGGAGAGTAGGATTCGTTTGTAGTGGGTTTTGGTCCCGTGAGGACCTGTGGCTGATGTGTGTGATGCGAGGTATTTCATCAGGGAGTGGGGGTTTGATGGATTGTTGAGGCCCAAGGCTCGGGAGAAGTTGGAGTGGGCCACGCGGGACCAGTGTTGGGATGGGAGTGTAGGAGCAGTGACGGCCGCAATCCAGGTGCCTAGGATCTTGGCGGCATGGGCTTTGAAGTCAAGTAGGCCCATGCCACCATGATGATGAGGGCCAAACATGACCTCTAGCCATACTGGCGGAGGGCGGCCTGACCAAAGCCAACCTTGTAGCAAAGCATACAGGGATTTGAAGAAGCTTGGGGAGAAGGGGATGGCATGGGCTCCAAACCAGACTTTGGATAGGAGCATAGAGTTGGCAAGAACAACCCTGCCAGTGAGGGTAGTAGGGTGGGCTCTGAGAGAGGCGATTCACTTCGTCACGTTGTCCAGTATATGGCCCTCCATTACTGCTGACGCGTATCCTCATGCCTCCAACCACACGCCCAGATGGCATACCGGTCCTATGGTAGGTCGCGGCACAAAGGGGAGCACCAGTGGAGCGGTGTGTTTTGAGTTAGTAAGGCGTGGACTTGGGCGAGCAGCTGGGCTGGGTTGGGAACTACTTGCTGGGGCCCAGCAGTTCTGAAACCGACCAAGGAGGATGATTTCGGTTTTGGAGGCGTTCAGTGCCGCGTTGCTTACCCGGGAATATTCCTGGATGAGGGCTTCAAGCGCGCGTGCATCTTTATTATTAGACACCCCCACCACACAATCATCTGCAAATGCCATCATCTTGACTGGGGTTTGGCCTGGCACATGGACCCCAGTGAGTTGGGCATTCACATTTCGCAGTAGTGGGTCAAGGCTGAAGTTGTATAAGAGTGGGCTCAGGGGGTCCCCTTGTCGCAGGCCCCTTTGAGGATGGACTACTTCCATTAGGAAACCTGGGCCGCGCACAGCCATTGTTGCAGATTCCGTGAGCAGCATCACCCAGTTAATGAAGCGGGGAGGTAGGCGGAATTGTTGGAGGCAGGCCCTAAGGTATTCCCAGTTTACTCTATCATAGGCCTTTTGTTGGTCCAAGAATACAAGTGCCCCAGAGGCTGTGGACTGACACACATTAGCCACAGAGTGCACGTTATTCCAAATCGACCTTCTGGGGATGAAACTGAATTGTTCTGGAGAGATGGTGGCAGAAACTACAGTCCCTAAACGGTTAGCCATGATTTTTGTTAAAATTTTGGTGTCTGTGTTTGTTAGAGAAATGGGGCGCCAGTTGGCTAAGTCTAGCCTATCCCCTTTCTTGAAGAGTGTGACTGTAAAAGCCTCATGTCCTCCTGGTAGGAGGCGCATTTCCAACAGGCTTTGGTTGAGTGAGGCTAGCAGCAATGGGGATATGTATTTAAAATATTTTTTGTAGAACTCATATGGAATGCCATCTGGGCCTGGGCATTTTCAGTTTGGTGCACCGCAAATGGTAGTCCATAATTCGTTCAGAGTAATTAAATTCATTATTTCTGGGTATCGTAAAATGGTGCAGATATGAGCTCTGTCGAGAAATTCTGCCATTTCGGCTGGCTGAATTGGTTCAGCTCAGTATAACTCGGAGTAATATCTTTGCATTTTGATTGCCACTTCAGCCGGTGTATCCACAATAAAATTATCCGATCTTCACACCTGTGTGCAGGCCACGCTCTGGCGTGGTGCAAAAATTTTTTTGAAGAAGTATGCGGTGCACTTGTCGCCTTTAGTGATGCGTGTGGCCCTGTATTGGACACAAACCTGATGTTTGTGTTGCCTTTCAAGTGCGTTGAGGTGGGCTGCTGCCTCCGCCCACTTCTGGCCCCATGCAGGGCTATATCCTGAGGCTGGAATATTGGACTCCAAGTGGGCCAATTCCACCAGCGCGCGTGATATAACCAATGATGTGGCTCATGAGCGTCTGGATGAGAGATGGCGATAGTGGTGGATGGTGTCTTTTTTGAAAGTTGCCCATGTGGAAATGGGGTCCGCGCAAAACGGTGCAACAAATGATTTTGCCAAAGTTACCTCTTCCACCCACGTGGAAAATCCTGGTGACACAAGCTCTGGGGGGCAGATTTTGCACCAATGTGGGGCCTTTGCAACTGTGATGGGTAAGTGGTATGTTATCAAGACCAGTTGGTGGTCGGAGAATTCCATTTTCATTGTTTTGAAGTGGGAGATGTGGGGTTGGAATTTCACCTGCGCTAGAATAAGGTCAATGCGGGTCATGGACCTTAATTGGCTGTTGTGGATGTGGGGATGCATCATGTTTTTGAGCAGTGGGGCATGTCGTGGCAGCGCATCCATTAACCCAAGGGTGGCTTTTAGAACGCGTAGTTCTACATGACCCTGTGGGGCGTGGGGTGAGGGTGACCACCGGTCCATTGGTGAGGTTAGCCAACAGTTCATGTCACCGATTAGGAAAGAATCAGGGGGTAGCGGGAGGGATTTGACCAACGAGAAAAATTCCTGACGCTCTTGTGCACCATTTGGGGCATAAATGTTGACGATTGTGTATGCAACATTGGCCCATGAGAAGGTGACAATGAGCACTCAGTCATTTAGGAATGTTTCTGAAGATGTAAATTTGAAAAAATTGTTTTTCCAAACTAGCACCCCACAGTGCTTCAACCAAAAGGATAGGGATGGTAGGAGCATTGTTTTCCAAGCATCCTCGGAACCTCGTGGACAGTGGGTTTCCTGGATGGCCAGGATATCCACAGGTAAATTATTTTGTAAAAAACTCAGTTTCCTAGCCTGGGATGGGGAGGCCTTGAGTCCGGCGATATTCAGCATCCCTAGAGTGAAGGTTTCCCCCATTGTACCTTAGGTGTGAGGGGTGGGCCCCCTGGCCCACCAGCCTCTTCCAGGTCCCCATGGGCTTTCACAGCAGCGCAGGTATTAGCAGCAATGCTATTGGGGTTTTTGTTAATTTTTGCGGAAAGAGTCGCGTTGGCTTTGGCCTTCGCTTTTTGTTTTCCCGACGTCGGACAAATTTTTTGCAGTGCGGATAAGTTTGGTGCACCGTCGAGTGGGGCAAAAAAATTTTTTGGTTGGGATAGGTCCCAAGTCGGTTTCAACTGGGGCTTGGGTGCAGCGATTGGGTGAGATCAAATCTCCCATTGGATCCTCAGATTGAGTGGCCCGTTCAGCTTGGGCCTCCCAATCTGATTGGGTGATAGATTCCTGAGTTGCTTCCGCCGCGAAGGTCTCCATGTCCTCCTGGCGTTGTGAGTGTGGGATGGTGGTGGTGACCTTGGCCGCTTCCTTGGCCGCAGTCCTTTGGGCCTGCTTGGCCTTCTTCCACTCTGCGGGGAGATGGGCTTTACCAATAGGTAGCAGCCTTGTGCTCCCCACGGGAAAGCCTCTTTGGTGCTTGCAGTTGGTTTGTAGTGCGCCTCTCCGCTGGCCATGGCCGCTGAGGGGTGCTCTTGGAATGTAACGCCCTCTTTAATGGGGCACACGCGTGCCTTATGGCCAAACGCATCACAGTGGGTGCAAATGGGGGGCGCGCTGTCCATGGTTACCCGGAATGGGTGGGTGGTGTGCCCTGCAATGTCAATAAAGGTGGAGTGCGGGATCTGGGTTAGGTCCTTCGTGATCTCCTCAGTTGGGGTCAGAACTGCGATGGCTTTGCCAGTGCACAGGTGTGGCATCAGCGTGAAACGTTGCATTTTGAAAGATTGTATTTCGCCATATATGGCGAGACCATCTTTCAGGTGTTGCTCCAAAATGTCACGTTTTACCGTAGTAGGCAAAAAGTCAAACGTGAGGAAAATTTGGTTTGATTTTGTCCATCTGGTGCATTTAGTTTCGACGACCCGTTGCCCTTTGGGGAGGTCGACCACTACGCGCACTGCTGCAGCCTCATCTGCTGCTATTTTGCTTTCAAAACCTAGGTCCAGCCAACTGCGTGACATGGAGTGAAGTGCAACGTACACCGCGGTTGGGAAAATTTTGTGTACATCTTCACAAAATTTTTCCCATAGGGCCATTTTTTGGATGTCCAGATACACACAGACTTCGAATTCCACCGACGAAAGTGGCTGGGAATGTGGCGTGTTGATGTACTGGTTGCATCTTGCTTGCCAAGCGAGTATCTCCGGGGAAATTGTGACCACCGGTTTTTTTAGATTTTTTTCTATTCCGCCGGATTCTCCGGGCCTTTTTGAACGTTAAAGGCCGCGGGCCTTCCGCCTGCTCCTCTTGCCTTGCTTGCCCAACTGCTCCCAGACATGGGCGCAGACTAATCCCCTCTATGAGATTATCAAACTAGATTTAGTCTTGAATTGAATGGGTTGCAAAAGTGTTTGCAACGAGAAAGAAAAGTGTAGGAATTTTTTTCTATTTTATTAGTAAAGTTAGCATTAACAGGGAGAATCATATCAGATTTGTTTGACTAGAATTTGGTGTTACTAACTGTTCAAAGCTGGCAAATTAAGATTAATAAAGTTAATGCTTAAACACAATAAAATAGAGGTTGTTGAACTAATAATAAATATAGGCCAAAATAGCCTAAATAAATGTATTGTGATCCCAAGGTTGAGGCTTTACACCTACTAGGGTGAAGCCTGACAAGTACCCTTCTGGTTGCAGAGATAAAAAGTGACTTCAAATTTGGGTCATGATATTCTTGCTAATCTCTAATGTGGTAGCTCCTTTTTAGTAGCTTCATTGTCAATGACAGGCTTAGGGTCATTGGTCAATATTATTGCGAAACCTATAACCTATGGTTTTATGCCCATGTTTAAAGGTCTGTATGTCTGTGAGCATCTTTGTAAGTAATCACCCAACTATGAGGTTAAAACTTTTATATGAACATTAATAAAATCTTGTTCATTAAGTTGCAATATGGCTGCACTGCATGCTGCAACCAATATTAAAAATCAAAATCAAACATGGCCTCTACTTCTAAGAGCTTTTGTGTTTACTGATAAATGCGACTGGCAAACGCAACTATAGTTTTGGACTTCTTAAAGCTGATGTTCATGATACCAGCTTGTTGTGTAGCCATTCTTCATGGTCCAATGAACTCGCGTAAAATTGCCTTCTTAGCCTCAGTATAAATGGGATTATTATTGCCTAGATGAAACATTATAAGCTCAATGAATTTTAAATCTAGACAATTAAAGAGTATAGACAATTTATTCTCGTCACTTGCCCCATTCATTACCATTTAAAATCTTTTGAGACAAGTGAAAAAACTTTCATATTATCAAAACTTGGAAGATTTTATGGCTTAAATTTATCATTATCCATAATAGTACTAGTTTGGTTTCAACTGTAGCGCTCATTATTATGAGCATAACTGACTGATCCATGACGTTATGGCACTATATTCTGTGCTGTTTCACTAGCAATGGTTTCAACACGTCGATGCATCATGTTCTGAGGTGTCCCACTAGCAACAGGCTTTAAACGCCAAGGCACTTCGCCTTGAGGAGCTTCATTAGAGTGGGTATGGTGACTATATTATGGGCATATTTCTTTGATGATCTTGGCAGGCATCATGGTCTCGTTATGTTTCCTCATCCACAAAATACTCAGAACTTTGTCCATAATCAGATAGGCCTTGGTCACAGAAACTTTTTCTATCATCTAATTGCTGAATTTTACATTCAATGCCTTTTTCCTGACTATGCAGCTTTGGTTGCTAATATGAGGGCAATAATCTCATTTCTTTGGCTTGCTGCAAAGCATCTCTGCTCAAATAGTCTTGGACTGATCTTGATTAACTTTTCTACCAGAAATCTGGCCAGTCATCTCATTATTCACTCTATTGGAGGCACCAAACTCTTACTCTGCCTTCTTGACTTGGGGTTAAGGGCTTAATGTATGATTGCATGTGTCTCTCAATCCAATTAAATTCTAGGTCATAATGCAAATTAACTTTGAAAGCAAGAGCATCTCTTGACCTATGAATTTGTGCCTTAAGGAGGAGATAATGTTCTTAGTTTCTGTGTTTGATTGTGATTCCTCCCCGTATACTCTATCATTAACTCTTATAAATAAAGTGAATTGCTCAGAGACACCAATTATGATTCTAACACTCAACTATCATTTCTCAATCTAGAAAGAAAACCGCATAAGTACTGCTCAAGTTGGAATTAGGTTTCTCACCAACACATTAACCCTATTGTTGGCCCATATGGCTAAGTTGTGTGTAGCCTCTAGGCTAGCGCAAGCTTTTCCAAAACTTTCCTCTAGTCTCCCTGTCAATCTATATAATGCTTGGATCAGGTTATTAGAGATTGATAAGCTCAATAGCGTTGTGGGATAATGGGCAATAGTCATTTATGCATTCCGTGAAGTGGGATGCACAAACTCAATTAAAGTTTTGGGTGATATTTTTAATTCCAATTAGAGGTTTTCTAGTCTGAGCAACTCTCAGTTGTTGGCAGGAAAACTATCTTTCATACAAAGCGCCTTGGTTAAGTTGTCAATACAAGGATAGTTTTATATATCTGTTGGCCCTTCCCTTAAGCAGAATCCCCATAGGAGTTGTCTCACAATGTAAAAGTTCCTCTAGTGAGGCAAGTTCATCCTGGAAAGAAATTTGGGTCTTATCATTCCAAGTAGTCTGGGTCATTGCCATCTCAGTGTTACTAGTAAGGTGTGGAATTACTTGATATAGCTGTAAAGAGTCAGAACGTCCTTCTTGCTCCATATGATCAGTACAATCAGTCATCATAGCCATGAGCGCCAGTGTTAAAAAATCTATTCTACTATGGGAGGATGGTTATTTTACATGAGGGTTAAAATGGAGCTACTTTAATTAATGTATGAAGATAGTAAGCTTGACATATGGTACTCTCAGTACCTTGACTCTGGTGTATACAAGTACTTCTAGAATATCCTTCTTCTATGGTACTATAGCAACTGCTCTATTATCCTTCTGATCAAACTATACCAACTTAGACCACAATATTTAAGAATAATAACTGATAAATTAAGTGTCAATTAATGGAAATAAATGTTTGCTCCACCTCAATTTACCTCTCTTTCCTTGCCAAATTTAATTTAACTTATAGGTTTAATTCTGAGGCCATTCTGCACCTTTACCCAATTTTTACCCCTCCTTTCAAAGCCATCTATTGTGAATCATGTGCAGGACTTCATGAATATACTCTTTGCACTGCAGACATCCTTCTACTACTCAGCTTTGTTAATACTCAGCTCTGTCACTCCTTTTCTGTGCTCAAATCTAATCTGGAATCATCAGGAATAAAATTACTAATTAAATGGTAGACAATCGCCTTTAAGTTCATTATCAATTACAACGATCACCGCCTTTTGACCTTAATACACAGGTGCTTATGCGCTGTTATTATATGTTGATAATTAAATATTTATATTCCACAATCTAATAAAATTCACAAAATTTACTATATAATCTCAATTCAACTCCGTTGAGATGCCCCCAATACTAAGTCATCAATTCAAGACAATGTGAAATATAGCAGTGCATAACCATCTAAATAAATGTCATAAATAATATATTATGACGCTGCACTGCCTCAGCTTTATCATTGCTATAGTAAATATTGATTTATGATGGTTCAACACCTCAGGTTTAGTATCATAAATTACTAGAGGCTTTTTACAGCATTATAGAGTTAATATCTTATGTAATAAGGATAATCAAAATTTATTTGCTGCCAATTTTTGGACAATATTTATTAATAAGTATTATTAGTTAATTGAGTTATATTTAGTAATTCAAATATATTAACTTGGGCTTTTAGCCAAGTAAATCGATATAAATTAATGCAATGTAATAAAGAAATTTAAAGCTTTGTCTGTTTCATTCAATTTTACAACACTCAGAGTTCCAACCAGCATAAATTGCCACTGATTGAGCAGGTCAGTAATTCCAAAACTGATGATTCAAATATGAAAAAGTTTTTATGACTCCCTAAGAGCTCACTTGGCACTTGGAAATATTTTTATAAGAGGCTAAGATTAATTCCAGGAAGCCTAAAAATATATTTTAAAGCCCCAAACCCCACAAGGTTCAAATCAGTGCTCAGCTGAAGCCTCAATAGATATCATCAGTGGAATTTAAACTTAATTCTGTCTCCTACATATTTTAGATTCCCAATTAAATAACTTAAATTTTTAAAAGTATCTAAAATTTTCAAAATTGTCATTGTTTTTAAACCCTCAAATATGGTACCAGAGAAGTCTTGAAGTACACCTCAGAGTTAGGAAAGTCCATCGCCTATGTACTGCATCTCCCTAGGGATAAAATACAACGGCTTATATACACTTTAGAACTCTCTTTAATTAAAGTACTTATTATAAGACGACAGAGTAGCCAACAGACCTATGATTTCTTATATGATGCTTTACCCTGTTTGGGGCACTCTGACGATAGCCTTGGTTCAAAAATCTCATTCAGCAACTATTAGAAGATGGTGTCTGTCACATTAGACAAAGTTTATAATTTATTTTTTTTCTTGTGGATGATTATTCAGATTCATGAATGAAAGCAAGACTACATTTTGGCCTGTTGCTTCCTCTTAACAACCATTCTCCTGCACTAGTTATAGTTTTGGTTGTTACCTCCTACCCCAGAGTATGGAGACTGTTGCCTACTTGATCACCTCAAAGGACACACAGACCTGCCCACTCCAAAACTACCCCCTGCAACAACCCTTGGTCATGAGTTCCAGTTCTGCAACCTGCGTGTCACCTGAAACCACACCACCAGTAAGGTCATTATGCCAGTGGGGACCAGACAGGAGCTCACATCACCTAGATGGGTATACGTTCAGAAGATTAGGACCCTCTGTTGGGAAAATACCCATATTTGACAGCAGGCCATAGAGAATTTACCTGTCCAAAATGTTCTAATTGCGCCTGAATTCACATCAAATGTCTTAGAGCCAAATTCTAGGAATCTATCGTGCTAAGGGAAGAACTGGCTTCCTACTTGATATGAAAAGACCCACAAGGGTAGCCAAAGTCTATAAGGAATCTCTTTATAAAGGACTATGGGTGGACTCATTAAAGGAGGTGCTGGGAAGGCTCCAATTCAAAGTATTATTGCCCAAATGCTTTATTATTTGTAAAATAACTTCAAAGAAAGTTTATATAATAATATTATTAAATTACTAAGGGTAACTAGATAAAAGAATAAACCAACACCCAACCATTAGAAGAGTACTGGGTCTTATGTTGGGATGGAGAATGGGCTGCTAAGCTGAACTAAAATAGTGGGGAACAATTTTTTGATTTCAAATCCATAAATTAATGGTCTTGATCCCCAATTTCCCTTTTATATTATTGTTCAGCATCTCAGAGCTATTCTTGGGTCATTTTCCCAACTTCTGAATTTCCATATTCATTTTTAATTTTGGAATGGGCCGTCAAATTCAATTCTCATTTATGGCCCCTTATTTTTGACTTTTTGTTTAGTCATCTTGCTAGGTAAGTTGTCTCCACTCACATTGACTTCTGGTTGGGCCCTTATTAGGGACATAGAATGGGAGCCATGGTGGAGAGTTTTTGCTTTTCCAATGTCTTCATGGAGCTGCTCAATTTCTTAAAAAAGTTACAGATTTTGAAATTTGGATGGTTTTGGGTTGAAGGGTAGATATGGAAAAGAAATGTGGCAATCAGGGAAGGACTTCAGCTACACATTTATTGTCCAAGGTATGCCCTAGGTCAGAGATCTTACTGAGGGGCAGGGTGTTATAAATTGAAGCCTTTTGTTTCTAAATGGGTGCACACCTCTGTATAGCTTGATATCTGGCACCTAAGGCCTAACACCCAAGCCAAGAATAACCACTGCCACCACCGCTAATGAGATTTTGGTCTTAGAAGGAGGTGATGTGTTGATCAAGGCTATTTCTGATCGCCACATCATCTCTATACCCATGTAGTATACTAAGGCTTCATTTAAAAATCCCTAGGGTACTAGAGATTAGAAAACGGCGGATTTAGTGATTTAAATGGCGTTTCAATAGTTCCCAGGGTTCCAAATGGTGTAAAATTGTTTCTGATTAATCTTGTTGGAATATGGGCCAAATTTCTTAATAAACTCAAATGCATAAAGTTTATACAACATCTCAAGGATTCACTAAGAGCTTGGAAATAATTACAGAAGAGGCCAGAATAGTACATGAATCCTCAGAATATGCCGTACAGCCCAAAAAACCTCACAATGTTCACAGCAGCAACCAAGCTGCAGCCCCTATAGTTATCCCCATCCAAAGTTAAATATTTTTAAACTTGAATTCTACATATTTATATTCACCAATAAAATAACCCCAATTCCTAAGTAAATTTTGGTTTTCAGATTCATCTTTATATTAATTCCTCAATTCAGGCACCGTGGATGTTGTGAAGTACAGCTCAGTGCATGGAAAGGACATTGCTAATGGGCTGCAGCTCCCTAGGATGAATACCAACTGTTTATATCCACTTTAAAGCTCTCTTTGGTATGAGTACTTTTATAAGATGCCAGTGTAGCCAACGAATCTAAAATCTCTTATATGGTACTTTGACCTGTTTGGGGCCCTGAACTGTAGCACATTTAGCAAACCATATCCAGAAACTAAAGAAAGTTGATCCAATTATATATGTAGTTACAACTAAATTAAAAAAATATAATTAGATTAATAGCAATCCTTAGTTCCAGGATTACAGAACATTTTACATAATTAAAAGATAAAAGTAGCATATTTGAAGGACAAGTTACTATAAAAATTTAGTTTGAGTAGTCATACATGTCTATTTATATATTTTTGCACAAATATCTGTTATATTAATTATGCTTTTTCCTAATATTGATTCTTTGTATATCAAATTTTGCTGTTTAGGCCTATTTGCTTGGCATTTGTATGTGATGTATACTGAATGTGATATTAATAAATGATGAAAATATCTCAGTAACTTTTATGGTTTGTAAATACTATGGGAATTAAGTGGATTTGGATGCTCACCAGTGCTATGCTTCCCTTGATTTCCACAATAATTTGCAGGAAAAGGTTCACTCTCTAGTGCTGAAATAATTAAATTAGGGGTTTTTAGACTACTTATATTCAAAGTATTATTACCATAGTAAACTAAAGGGTCAATTTTAAATATTTATTAATTAACTATCTCTACCCGGCACACGTTGCTGTGGCTCAGTTTGGTTGAATGAAAAGAAAGATAAGAGAAAGCACACATTTCTAGTAGTGGAGTTACTTAGTGTTGCTTGGGTTTATTTATGAGTTTTCACTGATAGTCTAAAAGGTGTTCCAACACTATGCTTGAGACACTTGGACTAACAGCTTTGCTGTTGTCCTCATAGCTGGTGAGCTGGTTATCCTAAATCTGCTTATTTTTTTTTAGTAATAGATGGTCCCAACCCAAGGGGGCCTAAATCTGCTTATTATCTACTTCAAACTTAACTGTTTTTAGTTTAGTTTTAAGTGAGAAGTTTAATAATTTATTTGATATTATCCGCCAATTATCACCCACTCAAACAAATATAATTGAACCTATCAGACTTAATTAGTTTCAAATGAGCAATTTTGTAATTATTAGATGATATATGCCAATTTACGCCCGCTTACCTAAATGGATTCAACCTATCAGACTTGATAGTTTCAAATTTTGATAATATTTGCCAATTCTCACCCACTCACCTAAATTGATTGAACTTATCAGACTTAAAGGGTTTAGATGTCAGTCAGCCAGTCAGTGAATGTGGTTTATTAAGTAAATAATTGGGGATCAAGAAGCAAACCCTCTCAATATCTTGATGCTTAGTATTTAATTGTGTTATGGCTCAAAGTTTGAACTAGGCTAGGAGTGTCCAAATCATGGAATATTGGGATTTGCCTATTGGAGCCCTGGAGACTCACCTCGTTTTGATGGAACAGCTGATGGAGGGCAATTGAAGGTAGGATAAATCTGTGAGGTAAGTAATTAATATATTTGACCTAATAATTGGGTGGGAAATTATTCTCTCCTTGAAGGCCCCCTCCAACCCTATAAAAGGGGCCAGTCTCCAAAGTGTAGTTTGAACTAAAATTAGCTGTAGGACGTGGAGGGACCTTCAAATGGCTCCCTGTTTCTGCTGACAATTCAGCATAACCCTGCTACTAAATGTAGGCCTATTTGGCTGAGGAGTGAGGGAAATTTTATTTCCCCAATTTGAGGGGCTCACAAAAGAATTGGTCAGGGTCTTTTGACCGATATTATCATTTTTTAATCAAAAACACTCTTTTCACAATATTAGACTTGTATAGTCCGACATCACCCCCTTCAAGAGTGTTAGGGGTGAGTAAAGCCACATGAACCAGCCATGGACCCAGTTGACAGTGACTCCAGAAGCAAAGGATTTGATAAAGTACTCATCCCCTTGCTTATATGTGACTATAAAGAGTCCTTCCCAGATAGATCCGAGCTTCTCACTTCTAATATTTATTCAGTTGTGGTAATACAACACCAAGGCTGATAGTTGGAAGGAAGGAGAGGGGCCCAAAGCTTATTAGTTGTTTGGGGCTTCTTTAGTGACAATCTTTGCCAAGTTAGTTATAACCTCTGCTTGTAGTTGGATGATATGCTGGTCCAACTTTTTCATGGCTTGCTTTGGGTCAGTTCTGTCAGAGAAAATGTCTTTGGCTAGTAGAGCTGGTACCCCAGGTTCTCGTTCATACAACACACGGAAAGGGGACATATTGATGGTGTAATGGTAGTTAATCTGGTAAGATGTGGGTATTGGGTAAGTAGAGATACTAGTAGAAAGGATCTGAATTGGCCATTTTGTGGACTATTGAGATCAGGTTCTGTTAACTCTTTCTAAGTCCCCATTTGTGAATGGGTTATAGGGGGCCAAAAAGAGACGTTGTGCTTCATGGAAGTGTTAAGGAGCTTTACCACTCTAGAGGTAAAATTTTTCCCATTGTCACATATGAGGACCTGGGGGCACTCATGCAGGTGAAGATTTAAAGGCGTAATAAGGTGGCCGTGGCTTAAGCAGTCTGAGAGGGGAGAGCAACAGCTTCAACCCATTTGGTAAAATGATCAATTACAACCAGGATATAACGGTTGCCATTGGTAGTCTGAGAAAGAGAACCTACCACATCCAAGCTTATAGTGCGGAAGGGTTATTGGGGCATAGTTGGTTGATACTGATACTGGGTCTTGTAGATAGATTTCTCTTCCAGATTAGACAGGCATCTAGAACTTCAGCTATGTTTTATGATGCCTTCCCAGTAATATCGCTCTTTTACCCACTCATAGGTTTTGCAGACTTCACCATGGCCCATGATAGTGTGGTACTCTAGGATCACCAGTACTCCTTCTGATGTCCGGAGATAGGGCAACCAAGCACCCCTACTTTCTTGTATAACTTCTCACTCACCACCTTGGTGTTTCTGGAGTGATAAGCTGCAATTTCTGTACTGGTTCATCTTCATCATCCCACATGTCAGGAGTCATGAAGAGATCATGTAACCTCTCATCTTCACTATTGTCTAAATGAAGAATGGGCAGTCGTGTCAACCCATCTACATTCATATGATGAGTTCCCTCCAAGTACTCAATTGTCATCATAATGCTGGAGCTTCAGAGCCCAACAAGACAAACTTCCCGTGGGGTCCTTCAGATTCTGCAACCACTTTAGGGATGCGTTGTTAGTGATCACTTTGAAGAGAGTCCCATATAGGAATGGGAGGTAGTATTTTACAGCAAGCAGGACAGTCTGAAACTCCTTTTCAGTGACATTATAGTTGCGCTCTGCTTTTTAAAAGCATTTTTTTAAAAGAGGACATGGGATGATCAATCCCATGCTCATCTAATTAATCCAAGATAGCTCCAACAGCGTAGTCAGAGGCATCCATGAACAACATGAAAGGTTTTCCATAGTCAGGGTGGCAGTGTATTGGCCTTATTTGGAATAGCTCCTTCAGGGCCTCAAATGTGGCCTTTTGTTCAGCACCCCTATGTAAGGGTGTGTTCTTGGCCTAAGGCGGACAAGGGGCTCGCTGAGCTGGGCAAATTTTGGGATAAAATGATGGTAATACCCGATTATGCCCAAGAATTAATATAGAAAATCAAGTGTGTATATGTTTGTGCGATGCTCAGCCAAAACTACAGTATGTAGAGCTTTAAAGATCTAGATATAGGTAGATGGGAGGGGGTCCATGTGCACCTCAAAGCCGAATTTTTTAATTTTTATAGTAAAATAAAAAGTTTTATATGTAAGAAGTGAAAGTTTTATATGTTTTTAATGGAAATTGGTATATTGTTACAGCTAAAAGTTTGGTATTCAGTTGATAGAATAGTTTAAATGGTTTTGGGAGCGGTTGATGGTTTTAATTAATAAGCTTTACGGTTTTGATAAATTAATTAGTGATTGGTTGATTTGATAAGGTTAATTGTTTGGTAAGTTGTTGGTGGTTTTGGTTGTTTTGATACATTTAGTATTGGTTTATGAAACAATTGGTGATTGGTTTATTTGGTTTCTAATGGTTTTAGCTTAGTGGTTTAGTGTTTTAGTTAATTTATTAGGTTTAATTGTGTATGGCAGAGTGGTTGGTAATTTTATATTGATTCAATATAATTTGATTTTTATAATTTTATTGATAACCATCTATAAATATAAAGAATTGATTAGGATCATCAGGTAAACTTTAATCCCATAAACAAATCTGTATTAATCTGGGTATCAACAAGAATTAGCCTAAACTTTTCTTTACAAAACTATCATTCTGATAATTAATTATATCAGGTGCATTTATTTATTTAACTGAGGCAAGCTGATGAGGGGACGGACAATACCAAAATTAAAACTCCAAAACTAAACTGACTAAAAAATAAAACATGAATTAACCGCACTTTTCAGGCAGTGAGACTCAAAAAGAAATGAGGAAATTACCTACCAGGTGGCATAGCGGTGAGCTGCTTATCCCATAATGGCAGAGTGGGAGGGGGAATTGGGCATGTCACCATCAGGCTCAGCATTGTAGAGATGGATCAATGCTGAGAGCAAGGGGGTTGGGGCATCCGCGGGATAGGGGTTGAGATGGAGTAGATAGTTGTTGGGATTGACAATTTGGGCCTGGATTAAAGCCTCTATTAATTTGGCAACGTGGTGTTCAGCCTGGATACAGGCGTCGAGAAGTTGTTCTAATTTTTCAGTATTTGCTCTTGTGGTGTGTGTGGATGGGGAAAAATCTGCTAGTTCAGTGACATGCTTGACAGCGGTGGTGGCAGTTTTGTAAAGGCATTGGATTTCCTCTTTTACAGTAGGAGGAAAATCATAGAGGAAAAAGGTGGGCAGCCCTTTTTTAAATTCCATGACAGATTTTGTACACAGTTCACAAAAACGGTGATTATTGGGTGCAGCTACCATGCCTTCAGCAATATTGTGGTCACTTTGGAAAAATGTTTTGGGTTTGGGGACATATTAGTTGGTTGGAGATGGGGTATTAAAGTCTGAATTCAGATAAGGTGTTAAATCAATTGGATATCTCAGTGGTGGGACGATTTGACCAGATTCAGTCACTTCCTCTAATACGTTTCAGAGATTTTAGTTGATTTAGGAAAATATGGTGGAAGGTGATTTTGGTTGAATAGTTTTGGGACGGTAGATTTTCTAAATTGAACATGTGTCCAATTCTTCACCTGATTGGTTGGCATGGGTGTGCGTTGGCCAGCTTGGGTTTGACGTGCTAGATTTTGCTTATGATTTGAGTGCATTGCCTGTGGGGGTGGGTCAGCCAAAATTCCCACTCAAAAGCTGTTGGTGTGGCCTCATAGGTGTAGTTGGCTGTGTTTTCAGGGTGCAAATTATATTGACATGCCTTTTTGGTGTGGTCCAATTCATAGCAGAGGGGGCAAATTGTCGACCATTGTTGGTGCAGGCCCAAAAGAAATAGTCAGGTGTGGATGGGATATAGGTGTGCGGTGAGATATGCTGGGCCATGTTCAGCTGGTGGGGGGGGGTAATGGTGGCCATTACCTGAGGTGCCGCAAGGCGTTCAGCACCACTGGGACAATGAATCTGAGGATAGGGTTTTCACCATAAGTGGACAACCACAATATCAACTCCTTATAATTTGTTTGAGGGGGAAGGTATGAAGAGAGGTTTTCACAGGGTTACCACAAGTGTGATATCATCTGAGAGACGTGTTTGGGTGGTGATAATGGGGGTGTTTTTGTATATTAATGACGTAGCTGCAGCAGCAGATGCATCCTCTTTGGTGGGGAATCCAATATCAAAATAGCACCTTTAATGGCATAAGTCAATAAACCCTGCTGGCGCAAAGGTGGCCGTTGCCAGATCAATTATCACTTTGTTAGTGTTTTGGAAGAGACGTCCATACTTGATGTGGAGACAAAAATGAATATTGGATTAGGTAGGGCTAGGGAGTGGGGGTGGCTTGGGTGGCCTCATGCGAGGTGAATTTCTAAGTCCCTTGGAGGGACATAGCAGCTGGATGTATTTGGTGGACTGGCTCATCTAGTCCACATGCATTTGCCTGCTGGGTGGTAAACGCTAGTGGGTGGAGCACCGCTGCCCCATACTGGGGCAGCAGGTGGTAGATTCAAGGACATAAATTTGGAGATTGGTGTGGTGAGGCAGTGGTAGAAAATCGACTTCTTTTTTTCTAAAATCTCTTAAAACTGATGTGAGCAGAAAGAAAAATCTATATCAGGTGCATTATCTTGAGTAAATAACCATAAATCACCAGACTTGGCACACCTATTTTATAAAGTTTGGAAATTGTAATATACCTTTTTTAATAAAATCATATAAATATTAATAATAGTTCTATATAAGATCTAAAACATATATGTTTTTAATAGTAACTAGATAGCATTTGGAGTGGATTATACCAAGTGGTAGAATATGGACCCTTTACCATTACCTCCCTGTGTTTGATCCCAGTAGATTAACTTTGGCAGGGGATGATTATGACTGTGTTTGCGCTGCACATCGGTGCCCCAGACCGAGATAGCAAATAGCAAGGCAGTCCATGGAGTTTCTGACCTATCATATGGCGTATATAGAGGGTTTCCAGGTTTTATCCTCCTTTCCCATTAAGTCAAATCCTCTTCATAAGTGCAGTATCATCCTCAGGTCAGCCTACCTCAAATATAATATATATAGCGATTTGACATAGAATTTTATATTCATTTTATTCAAAATTTCACAGGGCTTGATAAATGGATGGTAGTTTTTGGCTGTTTTGTAAGTTCACCATTGGTTTTTGCTGAGTGGTGGTTCATTTTTTGTTTAATTTGTGAGCTCAATAGTTTTGTTTGATTGATGGTTTAGTTAATTTAGCAGGTTTAACTAGTTTTGGCTAAGTGGTTGGAGATTGGAAATTCGATAGAATCTTTTTTTCTGAACTTATTGATGCTATCTACCAATATTGATACTAAAATAATTTGAATCATCTGTAAGTTATAAACACCATAGAGAAGCATGAGTATTATACTGGTACCTGAATATTGCAAAGACTTTTGGGTGAAGAAATTCTGGATATTGCTTCAACCTTATCTAGTAGAGAATGAATCCCATATTATGAAATGTTGTGCCCAAGTGAATCCAGCTTCTTCTGAAAAAAGTACATTTGAAGGGCTTTAGTTTAATTATAGATGCCCACAATCACTGAAACACCTCATTTAGGTGTATAAGATGCTCATTGAACGTTTTGGAGAAGACTGTGGTGTCATCGTGGTAGACAATCACACAGATCAGCTTAAGAGACTGAAGAATGTGATCCATCACCCGCTGAAAAGTAGCAGGCGCATTACAAAATCCCTGAGGTAGCCAAGTGGGTTGAACCAAACCCTCACTGAGGATAAAGGCACACTTTTCCTGATCCTGTAAAGAAAGGTCCATCTGCCAGTACCTACCAGCCATATCCATGGCAGAGAATAATTTAAGCCCAGAGAGTTAGCCAGAGCATCAATGCAGGGGATAGGGTGATTTCCTCCTTGGTAAGGTTGTTCGGTTTGTGGTAGTCTATCACTAGTTGATGACCTCCATTTTTTTCTTTTTATCAATTGGAGAGGGGACGACCAAGGTGTGATGGTCAAGGCGCTGCATGACCAAAAAATAGCCCTACCCTACTAAGGTAGAGATCAGGGCTTGTAATAATACAGATAATGATAATAATGTCACAGGGTTTGAGGGCAAAGACCCTCAGAAATGGCATTATGAAAAATCAGATGCCAATAAATTAAATAAACTTTAAAGTGGAGGTGGCAACGGCTGATGTAACTGGTGAGCAGGCTAATCAAAGGCCGCTAACCTGAAATCTGCATAAACGAGAAATTTTAAGGACAATGGCAAAGGGCATCCCAGCGAATCAAGGGCTGCCAAGACAAATTATGTCAAAAGCAGTAACATTGAGAACCACAGTAATTGGCAGCTTATCAAATCAGGAGCTGCCAAGCAAAATCCGCCACTAATCAAGATTATTCAGAGCAACGGCAAAGGGAATCCCAGCGAATCAGGAGCTGCTAAGCTGAATTATGCCAAAAGTGGAAGTAATGAGAATTGAGGGGAGCAGCAGTAAAGCAAATCAGAAGTCGCTGGAAAACTTTTAATGAATTTTAATATAAGAGTTTGCAATAAGGGTGACATGGAATTCTGAGCTCTGATTCATCCTCAATATATGAAATTAAATGTGAAAACATTTCTGTAATGCCTGTGGTACCTAATGAACAGTCTAGAAAAGTCCCAGATGGAAATATTGGGAGCTGAGATTCTTGAAATAGGCCTGCAGATAGCCCATTGCCTGCGGACTCTGAGGGGACAAATTCCCCCATATCCCCCATTCACTAACATAAATACAACCAGACGAAAGTGTTTAGGATAACTTTGTCTTCTAATATAAAATAAAACCTCAAAAACTGGGAATAAAATTATAAACCTTGAAATCAATTTATTTAGATTTTGAAGGAAACCCCTGGATTTTAAGCAAAAAAGGAACCATTTCTCAGACTTTGACAGAGCAATCGCCTCTCTGTACGCTCTCTCTGGTGGACAGACTGTTTTCCTCAGTGTTAGCATCGTCCTTACCCTATTCCAAGGATATATCAACAATCACTCATCAAGCCAACAAATGAAGGACCTGACCGCAGTAGCACGCTCATGTTTGTGAGCCCTCACTTGGGCCCTTTTGCCCAACTGTTTCGTTGCTATATGGAAGGACCCCATTTGTCACATTAGTTGAAGTTCATCTAATATCATCTCTCTTTTATAGATGGGATGAGGAAACCATACAAGAGAGCCCTACCCGCTTATTATGAGCACACAACCACTCTCCTGATGTTATCTTCTCCATCATTTCCTGCTAAGGGAAGCCACTCGCCTTCTTCTATCCTGAGGGAACCCCATTGCTTATGTTCAACACATCAAAGCCACGTCCGATTTTAGACAAGCACTGACCCTGGAGGAGTTGGGTGTAATGCACGAAACCTTCTCACATGTCAGATTGCAGGCCTGCCTCACTGCGGTCACTGGGGGAACAACAGCAGCATCCCTCCAGATCACACGGGTGATAGCAGACCTGCCAAAGAACCTGTCCATCTGGCTCAATGACTTCTTGGAAACACAGCTGACCCTTCCAACCTCTCTGGAGGACTGCCTCCATTTGGTTGAAAGAGCTGCACCCCAAATGACTCCCAGGATTCCAGCTGGTCAGTACTCTTGGCCCTCATCCAAGGGAGAATGGCCGTCAATGAGTATGCTCAGCTGTTCCAGCCCCTTAGCCAAAGCTGCAAAAGTGAATCCTTCCCAGCTTGCACAGATGTTTAGACAGAATCTTTGCCCAGACATCCTCACGGCTATGACCACTACCCGCCTTGGGGCAACCTTGGAGAAAGAGGTCACTGTTGCCTCCCAGGTAGAGAACCAGCTAGCCTTGGCCCAAGCCAGGCATCTGTGCCTGGAAACCACGGTAGATTCTGCAGATGATGCGTGGAGTCAGAGCCCATCTCAAACCAAGTGGGGCAACAAGAGCAGGTGGGATCTGGTAAAACTGCCCCACGACCTGCGGCTCCTGCACTAGAAACTCCCAGCAGCTTGGACAGCCCCACCTACAACCTTCACCCAACTCCCGCTCACATTTCTTTGCTCAATAAAGGAAACAGTTCCTCTTATCTGTTTATTCCGCTCACTCTGAAGCAAAAGGGGAAGGGAAAAGGGGTCAGGCTAGAAAAACTGTGGGTGCTACTGGACACTGGAGCTGAAGAAAATTAACTGGACCGGGAGTTAGCTAATAAATTGAAAGTAAAATGCAAGAAAAGGGTAATGTGACTCTTGCGGACTCCAAGTCATCAGAGTGCTGGAAGATTGAGCTCAGGATCAAACTTCAGCAGGGGACTCCACCACTTCTGGGAAGACTTTTGCGCTATCTGGAACCTGATCCGCCTCATTGTTCTGTGCATGAGATGGTGGCAAAAGTACTCCCCACACTTTGATCTGGAGGAGAGCCAGGTGACGCTTCACCCCAAGGATCAAAAACCTGTAACATTAGAATTCTTTACCTCAGCAGAAGTAGCCTGGCGTGAACTCTGTGCATCTAGGGATGGAGATGGAAAGGGTACCCGAGGAATCCAGAGACTACAAACACCTGTTCCAGAGAAGTGTTGCCGCCACCTGCACCTCACAGGCCCTTTTCTCATTCTCATCCAAGAACAAAGAGGATGCTGAGCTCCCAAAAGGAAGCCCAGTGTACCCCTGAACCATAGAGCAAGGGAAGCCCTAGATCAGTACCTAAAGGATATGTTGGAGCAAGGGATGATTGTGCCTTTGAAATCACCAGTAGTGTCTCCCATTCTCCTGGTCCCCAAGGCCAATGGTGAGCTCCGCCACTGTGTCGACTACTGCCATTTGAATTTCATAACCAAAACGGACTCCTATCCCATCCCGCTGTTGAAGAGCATCTCTCAGATGATTACTGGAAGCCAAGTGTTCTCAAAGTTGGACCTGGTTGAAGCCTTCAACCAAGTTCCGGTGGTACTTGAGCACCAACAATACATGGCCTTCAAGTGTCACCTAGGTGTATATGAGTACAAGGTCGTGCCGTTTAGTCTTAAGGAAACCCAGCCGTTTTACAGAGAAGCATCAACCATGCCCTGGGCGACTTTCTTGGGAAATGCTGTATTGTATACATGGATGACATCCTGGTGTTCTCCAAGTCACGCAAGATGCACATGGAGGATATCAGGAAGGTCCTCAGGGCGCTGGACAAGGCTAACCTCTATTGAAGCCCTCCAAATGTGAGTTCTACAAGGGCTCAGTATCTTTCCTAGGCAACGTTGTAGTTGAAAAGGGAACAGCCATCTACTCAGACAAGCTGACAGAGGTGAAGGAGTGGGCGGCATCAACAGATAAGATGGGGTGTGCAGTTTCTCAGAGGTGGTAAATTTCCTGAGGAGATTTACCAAGGACCTCTCTAAACAGCAGAACCGCTTACCCAACTGACCAGTCAAGTCCCTTTTGCTGGGGAGAGGAAGAAGAGTTGGCGTTCCAGGCCATCAAGGAAGCCCTTCTCACAGCGCCAGTCTTAATGCACTCAGAAGCTGACTGATCATTCATTGTGGTACAGATGCTTCTAATTTGCCATTGGGATGGTCTTCTTGCAGACAAGGGAGGATTTTTGAAACACCCAGTATGCTACTTTAGAAGGAAGATGCTACTGGCGAAAACAAAATACCCCTTCTATGACAAGGAACTCTTTCCAATCATCACAGTACTAGATGAGTGGCAGCATCATCTGCTGTACGCGCGCCACCCATCCATGATCTGGACTGACCATAGGGCCCTTGAGTTCACAAGAGCCCTATAGGATGAACCAGAGACAAGTCCGCTGGCACCTATAGCTATTGTAATATGACTTCAAAATAGAATACAAGCCCTGGTAGAGCAACTTACTCCAAGACCTACTTATCTGGGACCTGAAAATGAACTTCGCAAAGGAGGAGCTGGACGTGTTCAACATGGCCACAATGCTCCCTCCCCAGGTGTTGGCATCAATAAAGGAAGAACGCTCCGACTTAACAGAGAGGATTTGGACAGCTCAATGACGCACCAAATTTGGGGACAAGGTCAGGAAAGAGATAGAAGGAGGGGATTATAGCAAAGGCTACAAGAATTATAGGAAAGAGGGGTTTCATCCTGCACCATGACCACCTATGGGTACTAACGCTCAAGCTTCAAACCAAGGTAATGGAGTTATGTCATGACCACCCCCTGGTGGGACACCCTGGTTTGGAAAAAACAATTGAGCTGATTTGCCAGAACTACTCCTGGCTGGGCCTAGAAGGAACTGTGAGAGGGTATACCGCGCACTGCCTTACCTGTGCCTAATCAAAGCCATCTCAAAGCAAACCTGCAGGGAATTTGAAACCACTGCAGATCACATGAATGCCGTAGACCTCCCTTAGCATGTATTTCATCACCAGGCTCCCAAAATTGGAGGGCTATGATGCGGTCATGGTGGTGGTGGACCAACTAAAAAAATATGCTGATTTCTTCCCATGCACCTTTAAGGTCATGGTGAAGGACATGGCTGAAATCTTCGTGAGGGAGGTCTTTGATTGACACAGAATCCCGGATGAGATCATCTTGGACAGGGGACCGCAGTTCATCTCCATGTTCTGGGATCACCTACTGGAAAATCTAAAAATTAAACCATGCTGCTCCTCCGCTTACCACCCCCAATAAGATGGCCAGATGGAGAGGGTCAATCAGACCCTGGAACAGTACCTACGGTGCTACCTCACCATGTGACATGATCATTGGTTCAAATGGCTGAGAATTACACAGTATATGTACAACAACCTGGCACACTCATTGACCGGTATGTCCACTTTTTTTGCAAATCACATGTATCACCCACAGATAATTGAGGGACACTCCGGGGGATTGAACCCTGTGGCAGATGATTTAGCAACCTTTTTGAGGTAAAATCTGAAGATATTGAGAGCCAACCTGGAGAAGGCGGCGGAGACTCAGAAAATGAAGGCAGATGAGAATTGCTCCAAAACTCTGCCCCTCAAAGAGGGGGATTAAGTTGTAATAAATGCCAAGCACTAAAAACATCTGGGACAGTGTAGGAAGTTCAGAGAGTCAACCTAGGACCTTACAAGGTCCTCAGACAGGAGAATGAGGTTGCGTACAAATTAGAATTTATAGAATGATTGCGCGCACACCCAGTTTTGCATGTTTTGCAGCTCAAAAAATTTGAAGGTCCCATACCACTGAAGCTGGAGCTGGTCCAGTCAGACAACCCCAGAGAGGCAGAGTATGAGGTGGAGAAAATCCTGTATACCAAGATCACTCACAAAAATTGATGTTACTTGGTAAAATGGGCCAGCTAACCTATAGAAGAATTTCTCTTGGAAAACAGCCATCATTTGTGCCAACTGTTCCCAGAAAGTGGTGGAATACTGGGGGCACAGAGGGCTTCCCTCTGAGTGGGGTGATGTGATGGTCAAGGCGCTGCTTGACCGCCACATAACCCTGACCCCCCTAAGGTGGGGTAAGGGACTTGTAATAATATTGAATATGATAATAAAGTCATAGGGTTTGAGGGCAGTGACCCTTGGAAATAGCTTTTTGACAAATCAGATTCCAACAAATCAAGTAAACTTTGGTGAGGAGGTGGCAAGGGCTGATGTAAATGGTGAGCAGGCCAATCAAAGACCCCCAACCCAAAATCTGCCAAAATGAGAAATAATGAGTACAATGGCAAAGGGCATCCCAGCAAATCAGGGGCTGCCAAGCTGAATTATGCCAAATTTGGAAGTAAAGAGAGTTGAGGGGAGCAGAAGCTGAGCAAATCAGTAGTCGCCAGAAAACTTTTATAAATTTTAATTTAAGAGTTTTCAATAAGGTTGACATGGAAATGCTGAGCTCTGATTCATCCTCAAAAAATGAAATTAAATGTGGAAAAGTTTCTGTAAAGCCTATGGTACCTAACAACCGGTCTAGAAAGGGCCTAGACGAAAATATTGGGGGCTGAGATTCTTAAAATAGGCTCACAGATAGCCCACCACTCATAGACTCCACAGGAATAAATTCCCATATCCCACGTTCCCTAGCATAAGTACACCCAAATAAAGTGTATAGGACGTCTCTGTCTTCTAGTATATAAAATAAAAACCTCAAAAAATTGGAAATAAAGTTTTAAATCTCGAAATCTTTTATTCAGATTTTAGAGGAAAACCCTGGATTTTAAGCAAAAAATGGACCATTTCTCAGACTTTGACAGAGAAGTCGCCTCTCTGTACTCTCTCTCTGGTGGACAGAATGTTTTCCTCAGTGTTAGCATCGTCCTTACCATATTCTAAGGATATATCAACAATTGATCATCAAGCCAACAAATGAAGGACCTGACCACAGAAGCACACTCATGTTTATGGTCCCTCACTTGGGCCCTTTTGCCCAACTGTTTTGTTGCTATGTAAAAGGTCCCCATTTGTCACACAAGGGATTTGGGAAGGCACTAGCAACCCAGCGTCCACCAGCTGTTTGAGATCCATCCAAATCTGTAACTCCTTAACTTTTGATTTTTATTAGGGTTTAGAGTGGATGGGTTGAGCCCCACAACGTCAGAATTATGAGTCCAACACTTAATGTGCCCATAGTCAGTGTCATATTTAAAGAAAAATTTATTTTAAACTTTGAGCAGAATGTGGACTTTATCCAGCTCATCTGGTGTTAGTTTATCGGAGATATGAATGGAAGTTAGGGTACATGAAGACTGGTTGGCGGGTAAGTCCATATCTGCCATAGACACAACATAGTTAACATTCTTTATTTCCTCAAGGGGAATCAGCAGGCCCCTTCCGATCTCCTGATTCTTTTTTACAACCATATACACTTGGCGAGATTCTCTAGCAGGAGGTTAATAGGTCATTAATAGGCGGGGTCTACAAGCCTGGAAAAACTTGGGGCTCCAAAGGACTAACTCTGTCAATGCTAATTAGTTGCAGTAGGCAGTTGTGTGGGATTTGCAAGGTAATCTTCATGTCAATCACCTTTTGTTCACCAGCCTTGATGACTACCTCTTCAGAAACATATAAAGGAATTCCCTCCAAGGCGTCCACTTATTGGGCAACATTTTTGTATGCTGCCTGCCATGGTGTAAAGAATGGATATGGCGGAAGAAGGATACTCAATTATGTAAGCATATTCCTTTTTATTAAGCTCCTCATTGGTCAAAATCAGTGGAACCTCATAGTTAAGCAGGAGAGATAACCCTGCTTCAAGTTAATAAACCTTCATACTCAAGCATGAACCAGGTACCAATGAATAGATCATAGGTATTGTTTTTCAGGGCCACCGCTGGAGTGACAAGATGAGCTTCTCAAAACGAATGGTCAGAGAAGAGTATGCTCCAATGGCGCAGGTGTTGTTTAAGCCTGAAGTTCCAAATTCTTGATTGTAGTTGAGGTCGTGGCCAGCTTTACTTTCTTAATAAGATTGGCTGACACAACGTTCACTGGGGACCCAGTGTCAAGGATAGCCCTAACCCACACTCCTTTTGACAACAAACTCCACTTTGGTTAAGTTTCACCCAAGTTGGGGGAAAGAGCAAGGACCTCTTTTAAATATAGTAAAGGAAAGTTTTTTTGCAGTCGCAGGGTATGAACACACTGGCTGGGTTGAATCAATATGGCAGCGAGCTGGCCAGCGTCACTGGCAGTGTAAATGATCTCAAAACCCCTCAATACTTGATAAAGATAAGTTTGGCAGGGGATCCTATCCAGATCCACTCTCTTAGTGTTCAACATATTGGGTATCTCCACTTCACCTGGGGCTCCTAAGACATAATGGCTGACATCTTTAAAAACCTCTTTAGATTCTTTGTTATAGGGATTATTGATGCACGTAAAAGACTCCAGTGGTTGAAAGGTAAGGTCAGGGCTTCCTTTGTTGCAGGAGCTGTCCTGGGAGCACACAATTACCCAGGTAATTTTTTAAGGAGGTGCAGTAATTGTTATGATTCTACATTTAACCTTTGACGTAAGGGGTTTGGGCTGCCCTATGGCTACAGATTTTAAACTAGAGATAGCCGGAGTAGATTCTGAAGGGGATATAGATAGTGCCTTGGTGGGACGTGACAATTGAGGCACTTGAGAAGGCCGCTCTGATGAAGGAGGAGAGCAGGGAAAAGTGATATCTAACTTCACTGGCTGAACTATGTGATCTAAAGTTGGAGGGGTGCGCTGCCCTGTCACTGTTAGTATCCTCTGCCTATCTTCACATGGGGGAGGAGCAACTTGTTGTGGCAGTTCTACAAAGGAGATTTTCAAAGGAAGATAGCCATAGAAGAGGCTAAAGGGTTTATAAAAAATTCTTGACTTATACTCCTGGCATATCATCATGCTCATAGAAGTCAGCCATGACTAATAGAGCCTCCTTGATATCACATTTATTTTGGAAAGAACGCTTGATTGAAGAGATATGCATTGCCAAAGAGGGATGAGACGCCAATCAAAAAAAACAGCAGCAATATCATCATTAAGAGGGAGCATTTTGGCAAACAAAAGAGGTTGAGCTATACTATAGAATTGTTCAACAAAAGAGGTGATTAAATAGCCCTCTTGCAGATAAAGCACATAAAGGCCCGTTTTTGCCTTTGTAAACTCTGTGTGGAGCCAAATTCATCCATAAGTGCTTGATTAACCTCCACCCAGGTGCTGAGGTTGACCATGTTGGGAACTATCATATCTTGATCCATATGACTTAAGCAAGGGAGAATGTACCTGATTTTTCTGATCAGTTTCTCCTTCCATCGCAACTTCATACATAAAAAGGAAGGAAGCAATACTTCCCTCACCTGGGGTAAACTTATCCCTAAAAGGGAGTTTGTGGATAGAGTTTCTCAAGCCTTTTGAGGTGAGACAAAGTACTGGCTAACTGAAGTTTCAAAGCAGTTAGCTGAGGGTTTATTTCAGCGGAGAGGTCATGGAAGTTACTTGCCCCACTAACCTCCAATTTTTATAGTTTATTTTGGTGGTGTACAGGCCCCCTGTAGTGAGCACCACTTGTGGGAATACTGGGGATTTGGATGCTCAACGATGCTATTCTTCCCTGAAGTTCCACAATAAATTGCAGGAGAAGGTTCACTCTCTACTTCTGAGATAATTATTTTAGGGGTTTTTTGGACCACTTATAATCAAAATATTAAAAGAATAATTATACTAAAAGGTCAATTTTAATTAATTATCATTGATAATTGGGGATCAAGAAACAATCCCTCTCAATATGGACCCTCTACCACTGCCTCCCAAGTTTGATCCCAGTAATGGACTTTGGGTAGGGGACAATTTTGACTGTGTTGGTTTTGCGCGCCAATTCCCTTAACTGAGTTAGCAAATAGCATAGGCGGTCCATGGAGTTCCTGGCCTATCATATGCTGTGCATGGAGGTTTTCCGGGTTTTATCCTCCTTTCCCATTTTCTTCACTTCCCTAATTGGTGCAGTATCATCCCCAGGTCAGCCCACCTTGAATAAAATTCTTAAAAAGAAACAATCCCTCTCAATATCTTGATGCTTAGTATTTAATTGTGTCAAGGCTTGAAGTTCAGATTAGGCTAGGAATGTACAAATTAGGGAATATTGGGATTTGACCTATTGGAGCTCTGGAGACTCACCTTGCTTTGACAGAATGGCTGATAAAGGCAATGGCAGGTAAGATTTATATGTGAGGTAGGGATTTAAGTATATTTGAACCAATCATTGGGTGGGAAAATATTGTCACCTTACAGGTCTCCTTCAACCCTTTAAAAGGGGTCAGTCTCCACAGTGTAGTTTGAACTAAATTAGCCATAGGACATGGAGGTACCTCCAAATGGCTCCCCTGATTCCACTGACAATTCAGCGTAACCTTGCTACAAACTGTAGGCCTATTTGGCCAAGGAGTGGGAAAATTGAATTTTCTCAATTTAAGGTGTTCCACCAAGAATTGGCCAGGGTCTTTTGGCCAATATTATCACAGTTTTTATCTGAAAAACTCTTTTCACAATATCTGGCTTGTAATTTTATAACTGATACTGTTTCTGCTTATATAATATTTTACAAATTTATAAACAAATTTGGGTTGTATCAATATTCTACTACAAACTTATGGTGCTTTGCTTTCAATGGTTATGACAAGTAAAGCGTAAAAACGCTGTTAAGCTTACTTTCTATAGCTATAAATATAATTTAAACTATAATATAAGTCATCTGTCCTTAAGCTATATTATATATAAAAACTGTTTAGTATATCAAGATATCATAAATTATTTTTTAAAAAGAGATGAATATGAAATTTTAGATAATTTAGTAATTTGTGCATTAATGAATAAATAAAACTATGTATTTTTTGTTAATACAATCATAATTTTTATAGTTTGATATTGTGCTCAAATTAAGCAAGATACTTGATGTTATTTTATATAATACTTTTTTTGTATTACTATAAATTTCATTGATTAGATAAAAAAGAAGGATAAAGTATGTAAAATCTAAAATACAGTACTTATACTGATAGAGTGAGCCATTAGGTTAATAAAATGTAAGAAATTATAGTACTTGATATTAAAAGTAGTATAATTCATCATCATTTTTATGATAGAAAGTCCTAATGATCTTTTTTAATGTCATAACAATTAATTATTGAAGATAATAGTATTATATTTAAAAATTCTCTTTAATAAATATATATTTTTATGATAGAAAGTCAAATCTTAGTAAAACTAATCTAAAGATATATAAATTGTAATTTTTTGCTAACTATAGTCTAGATTATACAAGTATAAGGATATCTAAAAAATATTCGAGGTGGGTCGATCTTGGGACAAATATACCACACCGAGAATTAATATAAAACTCGTTTTTATTCTAGCCATACCACACCGAGAATACAGGTTTCGAAATCAAAACCTGCACTAGGGGTGGAAGCAGTTTTACCCGCTCGGCTAACCACCCTTTGTAATCTTTGATAAACTTACTACAAAAATCTTAATGCTCTAAGTATAAAAGTTTAAATTGACTTTTTCCACTAAATTAACCCTTAATTAATTAGGTGTCAATCATAAACTTAGTTTCTATTATGAGAAAATTGAGAATGTTACTGTGACTAGATTTATACGAATTAGCTAAAACATAAACTAACTCTTGTCAAACCTACTAGGTACGTGTGTATTTCGATTTCCTTGAGGATTTCAATGGACCGTTTTAAAAATTAAAGCCACTTTTGCAATGGCAAACTTCATTAGAAATCCATTAAAAGTCCATGGGTAATAAGAAAACTTCTTATATATATAAAACGTTTAGATATATTTGCTAAGTAGAATTCCCAACATGGATGTTAACTTGAAACATGATTCAGGAACACTCAACAGATTTTTAAAGCCATTAAATTTGATGGGTATCTTGTCCATTAAGCTTAATCAAATAGTCTAATGCTAATTTTGCTTTTTTAATACTTGAGTTTTATAAATTCTAAAAATACTTAATTTCATCGACTTGATGGCTGTGCAGTAATGTGATAGGAAGCAAACGACGCGCAGCGACTCTGATTTTACATTGAAATGTAATGTCGATCTATGCAGATAGTGGGTAAACATCACATTAAAGAAAGTTCGACGATATTCAAGAAGTTTCAGGTGGATTAACATCAGGATACTTGGAGAACTTGTATTTTCAAGCGGAGATTCAGTTATTATTAGATTGAGAAGAAATGGATTTGCTGATAAAATTAAATTCATATATCGTAAGTTAAACTTTTAACTTATATATGTTATCCTGAACATGGCTTTTTGGAACTAAATCAGAACAATTGGATATACTGAACAACCAATTACTGCTCAGAAGTAGGGCCATCTTGTGAGTTGAAGTAAATGTGTTGCTTTAAATACTCGAGGTTTGTGTGAAGCAGAACTAAAGTATCTAACCATGATTAGCCTATTAATACTTTGGTATATTGGTATTAAACTATTACTTATTTAGTTAATAGCATGGGATTTGTCAGCGCACGTAGCGAATACCTTACGCCAGAAAATTATACTCTCTCAAAAACTGGAATCTGGTAATCTAAGTTTTTGACTCGAATTAAAATTCTAGGTTCATCAATTTCTACTCGCCCACGTGCCGCTTTAGCAAACGTTTCCGTCCCGTCTGGGACCTTGCATCTGAACGTTATGCAGAAACAGAAAACGGACCTTTAGTCAAGTTTGGTTTGATGGATTGCAAGACTTACACTGGCCCCATCTGTTATCATGTTATGGCATACCCTCAACAATTCCTCTACGATAATGGTCGAATTGTCAAAGAGTATCCTTTTACGGACGATAATGTGCAGCCCATTATTAATTTCTTGGATACCGAATTAGTCAAAATCAAAAGAAGACATGCTGTTTAAACAGCAATCCTTGATTTAGCCAAATAATCAATATTGACTTGTTCAAATATACTTAGTTTTCGTTCTACCTTATTTCACTCTGAATGATGGCGTCCCAAATGTTTGAATACGCTCTCACCAAGAGCTTAGCATTGTCTAGATTTTTTATATGAGCAAAGGCAATAAGTAATAACATGCCTTGTAACAAAAAATATTAGAATAATATACCTCAATTCTGACAATGTGGACCACAGGCCATACTCGAACATGCTATGGGAGAGAAGGCCAAAAAGCGTATTTTGCAGCTGTAGCATAACTATGTATAGACATGCAGTAGTGGAGAGTAATAATATTATATATAAACAGGATCAGCCAAGAGGTCAAACATACAGTTAAGGTTAATGAGATAAGAGATGAAAGAAAACAGGTATACTTGGTTAGTGTGGGATCCGCTGATGGATGCCACAAATATCTTGTTTTAAAGTGAGAAATTTACTTTTTAATAAAAGTAATAAATAGTGCTTTGTTAAAGTTTTTAAGTTTTTTATTGTTTAAGCAGGGCAAACCCAAGAAAAGTTCTTTTTTCAATACTAGTATTTCCTATTCTCCAGTAGCCAGAGATTTGATGGAGTACTCCTCTCCATACTTGTAAGTTACTACAAAAGGTCCTTCCCAAATGGACCCTAGTTTCTCCCTTCTAGGGGTGATACAATTGTAATAATGAAGCACCAAGTCATATACTTGGAAGGAAGGAAGGAAGAGGGTCCTGGAGCTCATTAGCAGCTTGACCCTCTTTTGTGACTGTCTTTGCTAAGTTGGTCATTGCTTCTGATTGCAACTGTATGATATGCTGAGCTAACTTCCTCATAGCTTGCTCAGGATCAGTCTTATCTGAAGATATCTTTTGCAAGTAAATCTGGAACCACAGGTTCTCACCCATAAAATACTTGGAAAGGTGACATTTTAAGGATCTGATGATAGCTGATGCAGTACGCCATGAGGACACTGGGTAAGTACTGATCCCAGTGGAGGGGGTCTGAAGTAGCTATTTTCTGTAATAAAGAAACCAGGGTCCCATTTGCTCTTTCCACAGTATCATTGGTTGAAGGGTTGTAGGTGGAGGAAAAGAGCTGTTGGATGCCCATGGAAGTCGCAAGAATCTTCATCATCTGGGAGGTGAAGCTTTTACAATCATTGCAGAGCAAAACTTGATGGCAACCGTGTTGGGTAAAGATATACTGGTGGAAGAAAATGGCCGTAGCCTTTGCCATCTGAGCTGGGATAGCCACTGCCTCAAACCATTTGGTAAAGTGATCAATCCCAACCAATATATATTGATTTCCACTTGTAGTTTGGAGGAGAGGGTTAACCACATTGAGACTTATTGTGTGGAAAGGCTGTTGAGGGGTGGTAGGCTGATATTGATACCTGGTTTTGAAGTTATATTGCTTTTTATATGTTAAACAGGCATCCAAGACTTCAACAATGGTCTCCATATTTCCCTCCCAATAGTAGCGTTCTTTTACCCACTCATAGGTTTTCTGCACTCTGCTATGCCCTAGGATGGCATGGGACTCCATAATGACAGGTACTCGCTCAGAATGTCAGAGATAGATAACCAATTCACCCCCACTTTCTTGTATAGATGTCCATTATCCACCTTCATGTTATGGGAATGGCGAGCTAGCATCTTCCAAACTGGTTTGTCCTCATCCTCCCAAGCATCAGGGGTCATAGAAGATCATGTAGCCGCTCTGCTTCACTATTATCTAAGTGAAGGATGGGCAGTCAAGTCAACCCATCTACATTTATGTGGCTCGTTCCAGCACAGTGTACAATGGTCATATCATAGTGCTGGAGCTTTAAAGACCAGCATGCCAACCGCCCAATGGGATCTATCATATTTTGTAACCACATTAAAGAGGCGTGGTCAGTAATCACTTTAAACGAGGTCCCATATAAGAAAGGGCAATATTGTTTAACAGCAAGCAAGACAGCCAGGAATTACTTCTCAGTGACGCTATAATTGCGTTCTGCCTTTGAAAGAATCTTGCTGAAATATGAAATGAGGTGATCAATCTCATGCTCATCCAGTTGGGCTAAGATAGATCCAACTGCGTAATCAGAAGCATCAGTAAACAGCATAAAATAGTTATGATAATCAGGGTGGCGCAGAATTGGCCTTTGCTGCAGCAGCTTTTTTAGCGTTTCTAAAGCAGCTTGTTGTTCCACTCGCCAATAGAAAGGGGTGTTTTTAGTTATAAGGCGTATGAGGGACTCACTGAGCTGAGCGAATTTGGGGATGAATAGATGGTAATACCCCATCATGCCCAAAAGCACCTGAATATTGAGGAGGGTTTTGGGAGCAGGCATCTTGGATATTGCCTAAACCTTGACTTGGAGAGGCTGGATCTCATCTGGAAAGATAGCGTAACATAGGAAATCTAGCTTCTTTTTGGAAAAATGTACATTTAGAAGGCTTCAACTTAATGTGAGAGGCCCGCAAGTGTAGGAACACTTCCTTTAAATGAGACAGGTGCTCATTAAAGGTTTGGGAAAAGATGGTGATATCATTTAGATATACAATCACGCAACTAAGCTTTAGATCCTACAATATTTGATCCATTGAATGCTGGAAAGATGTGGGCGCATTGAACAACCCTTGTGGTAATTGGGTAGGTTAAAAGACCTTCACTGCAGATGGGCGCACACTTTTTCTGGTCTTGCAGAAAAAAGGTCCATTTGTCAGTATCCGCTAGCCAAGTCCATGACGAAAAATAATTTAGACCCAGAGAGTTGGGCCAGAGAACCATCAATTTGCAGGATGGGGTAGCTGTCCTTATCATGAGGTTATTCAGCTTGCAGTAGTCCATAACTACTTGATGTCCACCATCCTTCTTTTTTATGAGCAATAGTGGAGAGGACCAGGGACTTTGAGAAGACGCCAGTAGCCCCACTTCCAGTAACTGTTTAAGCTCCATCCTCATTTGCAGCTCCTTAACTTTTGAATTCCAATAAGCCTTAAATCAAATAGGCTTGGCAATACCAACATCAATGGTGTGGCACCAGCCCTTCATATGCCCATAGTCAGTATTGTATTTGGAGAAAATATCACTATATGACTCCAGTAAGGAATGAACTTTATTAAACTCAGCGGGAGTTAGATCATCAGAAATCTTAATTTGGCAAAGCGTATATCATTTGGTCCATGGGTAGTCCCATATCTATCATAGACCCAATATAATAGACTTGGTGGATGTCTTTGATGGGAAGCAACAGGGATTTTCCAATCTCCTGATGCTTCTTTACAACCATGTCCTGGTTAGTGAGATTTTCCAGAAGAAGATTGATAGGTCACTGTTAGGCAGGGTCTAGGACACCTGGCAACACCCGAGGTTCCAAAAGGGCTTATTCCATAAGCGCTTGTTAAGTACAGGAGGCAGTTGCAGAGGATTTGCTTAGTAATTTTGGTGTCTATCACCTTCTGTTTACACGCTTTGACGACTATCACCTCTGACGCATACAATGGGATGTCCTCTGAACCATCCACATAGTCAGACAGCTTTTTGTCTTTCTGACTGATGTAGTATAAGTAAAGGTGAGGGCGGAAGAAGGGTACTCAACTATGCATGTATATTACTTCTTCTTAGACTCATTGTTTGTAAAGACTTGGGGAACCTCGTAATTTAGAAGAGAGAAATCCCTGTTTCATATTCATGATTCTCTCATACTCAACCATGAATTGAGTACCAATGAGCAGGTCATATGCGTTATTTTCCAAAGCAACCGCAGGGGAAGCAAGTAGGAGTTTCCCAATATGTATGGGCAGAGATGATGTTGGGATTTTTGCACATATTACCAGCCTGCTAGATTACCTGGTGTCACTATGGGAAAATTCCTAAAGCGAAGTGAAACAGAAATTGGTTGGCCCAAATTTTGGAGGAATTACGTTCAGGGGATTTTAGGATATTCACCTGGTCATATCTGTCAGGGGGTCAATCCGGATGAATACCTAATATCTCATTGGGTGGAGCAGCTGACAAAATAGGGGCATCTGATAGTGATTAACTATCAGGTGTACCAATTGGGATTGGTCAGATTTCATCACTGACTGATTGGGAATGAGTAGTGAGTTGTGAGGCGAGTGATACTGCCTGCAACTAGCAAATTGATTGATTGGTGAAGTGATCTGCCATAATGGGTATTAAGTTCCATTACCTAAGCAGGTCGCTAACCAATTATGGTTGGTTTGCTTGGATTGAGAGAAAAAGATTAGGGACACGTTTCCAACTCTTTCTGTTTGAGGTCTCAAGGATATCCAACAATGGAATCCTAGTCAGGATGGGGAAGACCATTGCTGCCAAGACGAGGAAGGGTGATTCAATGGCAACAGCTGCCATTTCATTGAAGATGTGTCAACCAAGGGTTAGATGGCCAAATCCCCTATAAATTCCCTAGGATTCACTATAATAAAAAACAACTATTACTACAAACATAATTATTACTACAAAAAACATTATTAGTCTCAATTGTAGATTTGGTGTATAGTTAGACTATCAGCATCCAGTGTGAAGTTCCATCTCAAGGATATTATTGCAGAAGGCAATAATTGGTAGACTCTCAGAGAAGAGTAGAGATCCAAGCAGGGATCTAGAGACAGAGGGAACCAAAACTAGGGATAGCTGCTGACTGTGTGTTGAGCCAAAGGAGACTGTCATCGGAGGATCTTGACAAAGATCAAGTGGACAGTAATAGAGGGAATGAATCCCTATGAATACGACTTGAAGTATTTAATTGGAAGTACTGGACAAAGCGTTGGGCCTGATAATAGTTCTAACTCAACTATGGATAATAGTCTCTATACTATTATTAGATAATAGATTCTTTACAATGCAAGGTGCATGAGGAAATCAAACCTGTGCAGTAAAAAGGTTACTAGGTTGATGACCAATAATCAACTCCTTAAGTAAATTTTTACAAGTTGGTGCTCACTACAGGTGGTAGTTGAGTAGAAAAATCTATCAATTATGTCGTACAAAGAAGATGTTTCCAATTTTGGAAATAAGCTACTGAAGGAAGTAACAAATATAGAACGTGAGGAGGATCACGTTCAATGGCGTTCACCCAGCTCATCAGTGGAGCTTTGAGTGAAACAAAATGAAGATACTCAAGTTCATGAAAAAGAACTTGCAGCCTAGATATGAAACTATATAGTGCTGCAAGGAAACTGGTTCCACCAGACATCTACTTGAGATGAAGAGTTGCAGCAGGGCCAACTTGGGTTGGAATTGGGCCCACTGGAAATAGTCCCAAGGAACAGCATAATCAACTCAGGTTGAAATTGGATCCGCTCTAAATAGTCCTGAGGAGAGAGTGTTCAGATGAGGCATTAGACAAAATAAGAAGTAATCAATCCGGAGAATTGGTTTGCCATACCAATGAAGAGATGAAGTCAAAATAGGAAATAATTGATCCAAGATAGTGGAGGAAATCATTTGATTTAAAAACACTTAATCACTGGTCAGAAGTTGCTGGAGACGAGTTCATCAATTCCAGAGACATTGGATGGAGCTAACAATGCCAGAATGACCTGTGTAATTAAGGATAGCCATGAAGGCTGAAAATCGTTTTCATTGAAAAATGAGCTGAACAATTAGGACAAAACTGAAGGCTGATGGAATACAAAGATTCAAAAGCATCAGTTGCCAAATAAGAGATGATATTAGGGACTGTTGGACGAATTTCCAGTTAGATTAAAAGGCCTAATTCAGGAGAACTGCCCAAAGTTGGCAAGTATGGCCTATACATAATAAGACAGCGCTGCTGGTCATATAGGGAGAAAGGTCAATACTAATCAGTAGTATTGAGCATAAGAGAAAATAGTTGCAATGTTCCCAGCGGACCTCTGAACCATCAAATGGTTATGTCCTGAGATTTTGGTCAAGTCCTAGAAGGGGACCACTGAACCAAATGTTTGGTTAAATCTTAAGAGGATAAGATTTTGAACCATGATAACTGGTAAGTTTAAGTACCCAGGACCCAGTTAAGATGAAGGGAAAGGAGGACCTCTGAGCTTTTTTGTAGGTTGCAAGTCCCATTGCAAAAGAAAAATACAAAAAAATATATAAAATATTAAAATATCAATTTTATGGTCTATGAGTTTGGACCTAGGAAGTGACAAGAAATCCTGATGGCTGAATGGAGGAAATTCCACCCTCAATGAGATGAAATTATTGGCCAGGGTAGACAAAAAGTATTAACTATTAGTTTATTAAGAGCAACTCGCTGATCTGTCAAAAGGCCAGCAAGAGGAGATGCTCAAATTATTGAAAAGTATTGGAGAAAATTTGCCCAAAAATGACCAGGAAAAAGGGATACACATTAAGTGAATTGCAAGGTCAATAATGGGGAAATCTGCCAATCAGGCCAAATTGAGATGATTCTATGATTTAAAGTCTCTCAATGAAATAGAATTACTGGCTGGGGCAGCTAAAAGCATCAACCTATTGGTTGATAGAGAGCAACTTGCAGATCTGCCAGAAGGGCAGAAGGAGGAGGTGCTCAAATTATTTGAGAAATATTGGGAAGTATTCGCTCAGGATGACCATGATTTGGGATGTGCACAAGGTGTAATTCACAAGGTTGATACTGGGGAAAATCTACTGATAAGAATGAGATCAATCCAAAGATTGAAAGCCACCAAAGTGGTAGTGGAAGATGAGATCAGTAAACTAGTAAAGCATGGGCTTCTAGTTCCGTCGTCAAATCCCTGAGCAAGCCCAATTATGATTGTAAAGAAAAAAGATGGATCAAGTCGGGTAGTGATTGACTATCAGAGGCTGAATAAAATTACAAAAAAAGATTCATATGGAATGAAGAGGCCCAGGACTCTTTGATGAGCTACACCAGTATCTGCTCAATTTACCAATTCTGAAATATCCAAATTTTGATTGGGAGTTTATCATTCAAACTGATGCTTTGTTGATGGCGATTGGCGCCATACTGAGCCAAGTAGATGAACTTGGGGACAAACATCAAGTGGCGTATGTGAGCCAGACACTCTCAGCCGCTGAGAGGAATTACACCATGACTGAGCATGAATGCGTTGCAGTCATTTATGCCTGTAAGCAGTTTTGGGTGTATGTCCACAGAATGCACTTTAAGGTGGTGACGGACCACTCTTTGCTGTGTTGGCTGCACAATTTATGGGAACCTGAAGGATGACGGGCCCAATGGGCACTTAAGCTTCAGGCCTACGATTATGAGATAGTCTACTGAGTGGGGGCTTCTCACCAGAACGCGGATGGCTTATAGCGGTTACCAATGGTCCAGTTGGTATACCCACAGGCAGATGAGCTATTCTAGAGAATGATCAAAGGAAGAATTGAGGATGAGTCTTGAGAAAGCCAAGGTGCGCTTCAAAAAGTGATATAAAACACTGAGATCATTAATGGACAAGTATTTAAGATGATAAATGGGAAACGTTTATTATTCCTGAAAACCATCGGAAAGAGCAGCAATAGTTCAAGCAGCTTATAAGGTTGTTGGGCATTGAGGCCTGAGAAAAACAACTGACCATATTCACTAATATTATTACTGGGATTTAATTAACTATGATGTTGCGGATCATCTGGCTTGTTGCGTAAAATGCCAACTGCATAAACCATATAAGAATACAACTAGATACTGACTGGTCCAACCTGATTTGCATGGCACACAGTGTCTATCGATGTGATGGGACTGTTGGCAATGAGCACAGGAGGAGTCAAGTACATCATAGTAGCCATTGGCCATCTGACAAGATGTGTCAAAACAAAGGCCCTAACCAGAGTAGATGCTAACAGTACTGCGAGATTCATCCTGGATCAAGTAGTATACTGGCATGGGTGTACACAAGTCCTACTGAGCGACAATGGGACCAACTTTACGTCTCATATGATCCTGAGGCTAAAAAATAATGGGGATCTGGGGAGTTGTGTCAGTACCATACCAGCTGAATATGAACAGACTGGTAGAATGGGTCAATGGGACACTGGCCACAATGCTGAGGAAGCTAGTCGCAGGGAGAACTTCCACGTGGGGAACATAACTCATGTTCAAATTTTACTCTTAGGAGTTGATTATTGGAGGTCAACCCTAGTAATTTTTCTACTGCGCAGGTTCAGTTTCCTCATGCACCTTGCGTTGTAAGAATATATATAATCTGATAATAGTAAGATGACTATTATCGGTAGTTGAGTTAGAACTATTATCAGGCCCAACGCTTCAGCCAGTACTTTTCAATTAATACTTTAAGTCGTATTCATAGGGATTTGTTCCCTCTATTACTGTCCACTAGATCTTTGTTAAGATCCTCTGATGACAGTCCCCTTCAGCCCAACACACAGTTGGCAGCAATCCCTTAGACGTGGTTCCCTTTGTCTCTAAATCCCTGCTCAGATCTCTACTCTTCTCTGAGAGTCTACCAATTATTTCCTTCTGCAATAATATCCTTGAGATGGAATCTTCAAGATAGATGCTGATAGTCTAAATATTACTGAATCTACAGTCAAACTAATAAGGTTCTTTATTAGTTCTTTCCTGACTATAAACTTATTTCAATCAGTGAGTAATTTTCAGTTTATTACTTGAGAGTTTTTTATTATAGTGAATTCTAGGGAATTTATAGGTGATTTGGCTGTTTAACCCTCAGTTGACACCTCTTTGATAAAACAGCAGCCGTTGCCATTGAATCACCCTTCCTCATCTTGGCAGCGATGGTCTTCCCCATCCTGACTAGGATTACAACGTTAGACATCCTCAAGACCTCAAACAAAAGAGTCATAAACGTATCCTTAACGTTTTCCTCTCAATCCAAGCGAATCATCATAATTGGCTAGCAACCAATTGATTCGCTAGTTGCAGGTGGCATCACTCACCTTGCAACTCATTAAACATTCCAATCAGTTGGTGATGAAACCCAACCAATCCCAATCAGTACACCTGATAGTTAATTACTATCAGATGCCCTTATTTCGTCAGTTGCTCCACCCAGTGAGATATTAAGTATTCATCCAGATCGATCCCTGATGGATATGACCAGATAAATATCCTAAAATCCCCTGAATGTCGTTCCTCCAAAATTTAGGTCAACTGATATCCAATTCACTTCGCCTTAGAGAATTTTTCCCCTAGCGATACCAGGTAATCTAGCAGGCTGGGAATATGGGCAAAAATCCCAACACATCCCCCTCTTGCCTAGATTTTTCAGTGAGAAAAGGACTGGGCATGGAAACACCGCTTCAGACACATGGTCAGGTACTTCATTGGTTCAAGCGGAGTACTTCATCAATACTCAACGCTGCTCAGGACGACCTTCAGCATATGGCATTACTCCTCTTCCTCCTCACTACTGCCTACTCAGAGTGCGATCCCCACAACCTCTTGTCAGCAAGGCTGATCGATTTACTCATGACAATCTTTTTCTGGGATCCAGTTTTCCCCCATCAGGGTATATGACCTGCTGTCATATTCAGGTTTCTTGAACTGGCGTCATAGAATTCCTGATTCTCTCCTCGTCCTAGACAGGAGACTCTTGCCATCAATATTTGTCTTTCAGCTTAATTAAGAATACTTATTTGTATTCGCCTTCCTTATTTCACTCATAACCTCTTGGCTGTAAGTCATTCTTTCCTTGGAAAATTTATTTCATTAATTTTATGAAATTAATTTCCTGAAATTGGAGCCTTTTTGAGTGTAGGGTGCATAATGTCAACTTCTATATTAGTCTGACATCCCCCCTCTAGTCCTGCTCATATGTCAAATTTGGAATATTGCTACCAACAGCTTCTTAACAGTATGTCCAATTTGGACCTCCGCCTCTTCCAGCGAATGAGTTGGGATGCTCAGCGGACCCTCTTCTATGATCCTTCCAGGACTCATACGCCTAGCCTGGTGCAAGCAGCTAATCCTTCCATCAAGTTACCAGAAACAGTATCCAATCCCATCGAAACCAGGTGTGCCATCATTTCAAATAACTCTCATCTGACTCTTCCCATGCAGTCAATCCCCAAGTTGGACTTCAAAACCCTTCTGGATTAGACTCCTTTCACTGAGGCTCCAAACATCATCATTGATGCTCCAGAGGTTATGCTGACTGCTCTAGATCATTTGTTCCTGGCTGGGTCAGATTTGCTCCCTGAGTTCCTCTTATGACTCAGTCAATTCTACAAACCTGATGTACTGGTTTCTGAGCTTACAATTGGGAACAGCATTCATACCAAGCTCTATGCTGAACTAAGAGCGCAAGTCGCTGAGGCATTGTCATTAGTGCTGAATCCCTCAGATCTGGACAACCTTCTGGATCAGGATACTGCCGCTTATGCTCTCCGCTTTGCCAGCCAAATTCTTTGAAGTTGGTTGACAAAGCTTCCAGCCTCACCTGACTTTCATCAGTCATTTAGCTTCAACTTCTGCAAAGCCTGTAGTCATCATTTACAGGATGCAATCTGTTTGTTACATGACTACCTCTTCTCTGGAGCTTCCCATTGCTATCTTCCGTTGATGGCACTAATTGGGCGTATGATTTGAAAACCTCCCTCGAGTATTCCTTCTTTGCTGCTGGCTCACATGTCCAGTGTTCTTGATGAGGCCCATCGGTAGGCACTCAAGACAAATCTTCTGGCGCTGGTGCCTTATCAGGATTACTTAGGGTTATTCGCTGATTGCCTCTTCCTTTATTGCTGTTTTCTACCCCACTCCAGGGTTTCACGATTAGCATCCTCCGACAATTCTATTTCTATTCCCCTAGTCGCATTCTCTCAGGGCTTGGCGTCAGCTCAATGAAAGTGGTTTCAAGTAGGACTTGCCCTTGCAAGTGTCCGCTCACATATCAATTTTGATGGGTTATTCCTCCCTACCATGATCCATCCTTCCTCCCCCAAGAGGCGACATAGGTGGAATCATCCCTGCACTGAGGACAACCAATAAAAAAATTTTACAAAAATATATTGGCTTTTTTATATATGTATATATATTATTATTTTTTCAACCAATATCTTTTATCAATTTTTTTCTATGGGACTTGACCTTGTTTTGGTTCAGAGGCCCATCTTTTCCCCAAACTGGATCCTAGGCACTTAAACCTACCAGTTTTCTATGGTTCAGGGTCCTTTTTTCAGACTTGACCTAATCATCAGGACATGATCAACTTAATGGTTCATTGGTCCTTCAGAAACTCTTTTTTTCTTATTTTTGATCCATTGCTTTAAATATTTAGCGTGGACTCGATTTACTACTCTTCCAAACAAGAGATTCTTAATGGAATCAGCATCAGTCGCCATCTTGGCGATTACTTCTAATGGACCTGACCATAATGCATCCAACTTATTTCTTTGTCCAAGACTATGTGTATCGCAATAGGCAACTCTTTCTCCTATTTGATATTCTTCTAATGGCGGTTGGTTTTTATCATCCATCAATTTCTCTTGTATCCTTTTCTTTAAGGTAGTATCAAATGCTTGCAATTGTATATCAATCATGAAACTTGTCAGTCAGTTCAGGTATTATTCAGTACTCATCCCCAACGTAGGTTCTACTACTGAATACAATATCAGCGGTAATGTGGCCTTCCTCCCGTAAAGTAATTCAAATGGCATCTTTCTTGTTGCCGTATGATGACTGATGTTGTAGGTGAATTTCACTGAACTCAGGTACATTCTCAACATGGAAGTTCTCTCTGCAACTAGCTTCCTCAGCTTCATGGCCAGCGTCCCATTGACCCATTCTACCAGTCCATTCATCTCCGGCTGATAAGGTACTGACACAACTCTCCAGATCCCCATTATTTCATTTAGCCTCAGGATCACATGGGATGTGAAGTTGGTCCCATTATTTCTCAGTATAACTTGTGGACACCCATGCCAGTATACTACTTGATCCAGGATGAATCTCTCAGTACTGGTAGCATCTACTCTGGTTAGGGCCTTTGTTTTGACCCATCTTGTCAGATGGTCAATGGCTACTATGATGTACTTGACTCCTCCTGTGCTCATTGCCAACAGTCCCATCACGTCAATAGACACCATGTGCCATGCAATCCAGGTCAGACTAGTTGGTATCCAGTTGTATTCTTGTGTGGTTTATGCAGTTGGCATTCCACACAATAAGCCAGATGGTCCACAACTTCATAATTAATCGATTCCCAGTAATAATACTGGCGAATATGGTCAGTTGTTTTTCTCAGGCCTTTGTGCCCGACAACCTTATGAGCGGCTAGAATGCTTGCTGCTCTCTCTGATGGTTTTGGGAAGAATAGCCATTTCCCATTTTATCATCTTAAATACTTGTCCATCCATGGTCTCAGTGTTTTCCATCACTTTTTGAAGCGCACCTTGGCTTTTTCGAGGCTCATCCTCAATTCTTCCTTTGACCATTCTCTGGAATAGCTCATCCGCCTGCAGATATACCAACTGGACCATTGGTAACCACAATAAGCCATCCGCGTTCTGATGAGAAGCCCCCACTCGGTGGACTATCTCATAATCGTAAGCCTGAAGTTTGAGTGCTTATCAGGCCAGTTGTCTTTCAGGTACCATCATATTGTGCAGCCAATGCAACAAAGAGTGGTCCGTCACCACCTTAAAGTGCGTTCCATGGACATACACCCAAAACTGTTTACAGGCTTAAATGACTGCAACCATTCACGCTCAGTTATGGTGTAATTCCTCTCAGCAGCTGAGAGTGTCTGGCTCACATACACCACCGGATGTTCGTCCCCAAGTTCATCTACTTGGCTCAGTATGGCGCTGATCGCTGTCAACAAAGCATCAGTTTGAATGATAAACTCCCAACCAAAATTTGGATATTTCAGAATTGGTGATCTTATCAGGTACCAGCGTAACTCATCGAAAGAGTCCTGAGCCTCTTCATTCCATACAAATCCTTTTTTGGATTCTTTAATAAATGAAATAAGAACTCAGCTATTCAGTCAAAGTCCCAAATAAATCTTCTATAGTATCCGACCATCCCAAGGAATACTTGGATGTCTCAGACACTCTTTGGCACAGCCATCTTTTCAATAGCTGCTATCTTCTGAGGTTGCAGATGCAATCCATTTGCTTTGATCACAAATCCCAGGTATTCAAGCTCCTTCTTGAAGAAGTGGTACTTCTGTGGCTTGATCGACAGATTAACCGCTGACAGTCTCTTAAACTCTTCCTCCAAGTGCTGAAGGTGATCAGTAAACGTCCTACTGAACACGTTTATATCATCCAGATATACCAAGATGCATGACAACTTCAGGTTGCTTAATACCGTATACATGGCCCTCTGGAATGTAGCAGGTGCATTACAAAGACTCTGGGGCATCCTAATCGGCTGGTATAACCCCTGTGCAGTGATAATTGCACATTTTTCCTGGTCTTCTGCTGGCAAGTCGATCTGCCATTATCCTGAGATTAGGTCCATTGTGGAGAAATACTTCGCTTCTCCTAATCAGTCTAGCGCATCATCAATCCTCAGTAGGGGATACAAATCCTTCTTCATAATTTTATTCAGCCTCCAAAAGTCAATCACTACCCAATTTGATCCATCTTTTTTCTTTATGATAAAAATTGGGCTTGCCCAGGGACTTGACGACGGAACTAGAAGCCCATGCTTTACTAGTTTAATGATCTCATCTTCCACTACCACTTTGGCGGCTTTCAATCTTTAAATTAGTCTCATTCTTATCAGTAGGTTTTCACCGGTGTCAACCTTGTGAATTACACCTTGCGCGCATCCCAAATCGTGATCATACTGCACAAATATTTCACAATATCTCTCGAATAATTTGAGCACCTCCTCCTTCTGCCCTTCCAGCAGATCTGTGAGCTGCTCTCGATCAACTAATAAGTTGATGCTTTTGGCTGCTCCAGCCAGTAATCCCATTTCCTTGAGAGATCCAAAATCATGGAATCATAATTCTGCCATCAGGATTAAATAAATAAATGCAATGATTTGATTTTTCTTAATCTTCATTGGTTTTTCGCTTAAATTCACCAAGAGAACTCGTATTTCTCCATGGCCTGGCATAATTATCCCAGGAGCCACCCAAGGCTCTACTCTGGACTTCTTCCAGGGGCTTCCAACTTCTCCATACAACAACTACAAAATCTCTAGAGTCAATTCTGTGTTAACTATCATCTGCAATCCGGCCAGTGTGGTTTCTTCCTTTTTGATCTGCAAAGGAATTCCCTGGTTCTCTAGGATTTTGGCTGGCATCTCCCATCGCTTCCTACCAACTAATTGGTACTAAATCGGTACAATGCCATCATGGTATATCAAGTTGATGAAGTTATTTTTCTGGTTCAACGGAACTTCGCCATTCTTTTATATACTAATGGTAATGTCTGACCAAGGATGGTCAACATATTATCCTCAAAGTTACATATAACTCCATATTTCTGCAGAAACTCTGTTCTGATCAGGATATCATAGCTTTAATTTGCCAAAACTATTGCTGGCGTGGATACCACCAATGACCTGAATCATAGTGGCAGCGCACTATACGCTCCACAGGAAACAGTGGTGTTCAGCCCAGCTGTTCCATATTCCTTCTTGTGTTCCAAGTCTGGAGAGATCTTCATCTTCTTCACCAGCTTGGTTGACACAATGTTGATGGGCGCTCTGCTGTTGACTATTGCCCATACCCTCACTCAATTCACCTGAATATCTTTATACGTACACTCAGAGTATTGTAAATGGTATTTACTGAGTGAATTGCAGCATTATTAGCCAAATCTAGGGTATTAATTATCTGCACTGATAATTCAGGAAATGAGTCCTTAATCATGCCAAGGGGAATTGACAGGTTGGCCTCATCTAACTGAATATTGGTTAACTCATCAGGATTTTTGGCGGTTTAAATCTTCTCCGCCAGTTGTCAGGCATATGGCTGGGCAACCTCCTGAACTACCTTGGGGTCGATCTTCTTCGTCCCAGCTCTGGTCACGGTGTTTATGTCCATGCTGACCACTTGATATATTGGATCCTGCTTGTCATCCACAAACAAATTGATGATATCTATTTCTTCATTCATAACATTGGGAGGAACAGGTTTCTCCGCTGTCCTAGACTGTTCCTTGTCTAAACGGCGGGACCTTTTCCCAAATCCTTGGTGGCTGCTATCTCCTTAGCCTGGACCATATTAATTTGATCCTTTGGCTTTTTGCAGTGTGCAGCAAAATGCCCTTTCCTGCCACACTGAAAGCAGACCTTTTCCTTCTTGTTTAACTGATTGTAATCCTTGGGATTATTCCCCAGCACAGTTTGGTTAAAAGTCTCCTTTGCTCCTTCACCTCCCTTTGTGGGATTTGAATTTTGGACCAGTTTTGACTTGAAGCTTCCATTAGGAGCATCGAACGTTGCTCCCAAAATCTTCAGATTGTCTACCATTTGCGAGGTAGTTATCTCGGTCATGAATACATTAGACATCATTTGATGCAAATTGCAATAGGGCTGAAGGGCCGCTTGCAAGGCAATTCTTGCATCAAAGTCATCTAACACTTTCGCTCCAGCCAGGATCTGTGATTCCTGGTATTATTGATCTGCGAAGCTTGCAAGAGACTCATCTTTACAGAATTGTATTCCCATAAAGTCTTGCTTGAATTTTGACATGCGGGTTGGACTGCCAAATTCCTTCATTATTGCTGCCTTAGCCTCAGCATAAGACCAGCTGTCCCCCTCCAGGTAGGGTAACACCAGATTCTGGCAATCTGTGTTTAAGCAGTTCATGACTGTCAACGCCTTCTGCCAATCCCCGTATCCATTCATGGTCATTTCAAATAGTTGGAAAAATGCTGGGGCGTTATCCTGATGGAATGTAAGCAATTTAGGGGTTGCACTAAATTCTTCCAAGTCAGTTCAGGCCGACTCTCTCGGTTTGGCTATTCAGTTTACTTGCAGAGTGTCATCAGGCGTCATCTCCAAAATAGCATTGAACGTGGGCAGCATATTTCTTGGGGTATTCGTTTTCCCAAGTATCATTTGAAGACTTCCTTCTTTGACATCATTGGCCACTTCAGACTCTCTTGCACTTCTGTGTGCTTTCAATTTCTCTACTTCTTTTAATAACTTCTCAATGTCTGCACTGAATTTTCTCAGACAAATGCAATCTGCTTCACGTTCCATTTTCAGAAATAGGATCTCTTGAACGAGGTCTCCTTCTTTCTTCTTTAACGAGTTTACTTTGCCAAGTAACTCGTTCCTGAAGTTGGCAAGGTTTCATTTATTCTTCCACCTTGGTTACTCATTCCTCCAAGGCCGCGAACTCCCAATGGTCTGCAGAGTTTAAAGCGTTCTGGTTCACTGCAGCAATCTCAGTCCACAACCTACTCATTTCTTCTTTGTAAGACATTATGGATAAATTCTTCTACTCAACTACCCCTGTAGTGAGCACCAACTTGTAAAAATTTTACACTTAGGAGTTGATTATCAGAGGTCAACCCTAGTAATCTTTCTACTGCACAGGTTTGGTTTCCTCATGCACCTCGCGTTGTAAGAATATATATAATCTGATAATAGTATGACGACTATTATCCATAGTCAAGTTAGAATTATCTTCAGGCCCAACTTTTTGGCCGGTATTTACAATATTACTGAATATTGCACTCTTAGGGATTCGTTCCCTATAATCCTGTCCGCTCAATCTTTGTTAAGATCCTCTGATGACAGTCTCCTTTAGCCCAACACACAGTCAGCAGCAATCCCTTAGCCGTGGTTCCCTTTGTCTTTAGATCCCTGCTCGGATCTCTACTCTTCTCTGAGAGTCTACCAATTAATGCCTTCTGAAATATTATCCTTGAGATGGAATCTTCAAGCTAGATGCTGATAGTCTAACTATTATCAAATCTACAGTCAAACTAATAAGGTTCTTTATTAGTTCTTTCCTGACCATAAACTTGTGTCAATAAGTGAGTAATTTTCAGTGTATTACTTAATCATTTTTTATTATAGTGATTTCTAGGGAATTTGTAGGGGATTTGGCTATCTAACCTTCAATTGACACCTCTTCAATAAAATGGCAGCCATTGCCATTGAATCACCCTTCCTAACCTTGGCAGCAATAGTCTTCCCCATCCTGACTAGGATTATGACGTTAGACATCCTCAAGACCTCAAACAAAAGAGTCAGAAACGTATCCTTAACGTTTTCTTCTCGATCCAAGAAAATCATCCATAGTTGGCTAGCAACCAATTGATTTGCTAGTTGCAGGCAGCATCACTCGCCTCGCAACTCATTAAACATTCCTAATCAGTTGGTGATGAAACCTGACTGATCCCAATTGGTACACCTGATAGTTAATTACTATCAGATGCCCTTATTTCGTTGGCCGCTCTGCCTGATGAGATATTAGGTATTCATCCAGATTGATCCCTGATGGATATGACCTGATAAATATCCTAAAATCCCCAAATGTAGTTCCTCTGAAATTCAGGTCAACCAATTTCCAATCCACTTCGCCTTAGGAAATTTCTCCTCTAGAAATACCAGGTAATCTAGCAGGCTGGGAATAAGGGAAAAAATCCCAACACCTAAGTTTGGTGATGTTCGCCTATAACATTAGTCATCATATGGTGATGGGAAAGATGCCATTTGAATTACTATATGGGAGTAGTAGAACCTACATGAGGATGAGTACCAAACAATACCTGAACTGACTGATGAGTATCCTGATCAATATGCAATTGCAAGCATTTGATACAACCTTAAAGAAAAGGATACAAGCGAAATTGATGGATGATAAGAACTGACTGGCATTAGAAGAATATTGAATAGGAGAAAGCATCGCTATTGCAATACACATGGTTTTGGATGAAGAAACAAATTGGATGCATTATGGTCAGGTCCGTTTGAAGTAATTACCAAGATGGTGACTGATGCTTATTCCATCAAGAATCTCTTAGATAGAAAGAGTAGTAAATAAAGTCCACGGTAAGTATCTAAAGCATTGGATCAAAGAAAAAAGTAAAAGTGTTCCTAAAGGACCCATGAACCATTAAGTTGCACACATGTCCTGATGATTAAGTCAAGTCTGAAAAAAGGACCTCTGAACCAATATAGATGGTTAAGTCCAAAAAAAGGACCTCTGAACCATAGAAAACTGGTAGGTTTAAGTGCCCAGGATCCAGTTTGGGGGAAAAGATGGACCTCTGAACCAAAACAAGGTCAAGTCCCATGGGAAAAAAAGAGAGAGAACAAAAATAAAAAATTGATAAAAGATATTGAGAAAAAAAGATTTTAAATGCATAGAAAAAAAAGCCAATATATTTTTAAAATTTTATTTTTATTGATTGTCCTCAGTATGGGGATGATTCTGCCTATGTCACCTCTTGGGGGAGGGAGGATGGATCGCGGTAGGAAGAAATAGCCCATCAAAAATTAATATGTAATCAGACACTTGCAAGGGCGAGACCTACACAAAACCATGTTCTTTGAGCGGACGCTGAGCCCTGAGAAAATGTGACTAGGGGAAGGGAAATTGATATGTCAGAAGAAGCCAATTTTGAAACCCCAGAGAGGGGAGGAAAACAGCAATATAGGAAGAGGCAATTGGCGAATAACCCAGAGTAATCTCTATAAGACACTTGCGCCAGAAGATTTGTCTTGAGTGCCTGCCAACTGGCCTCATCAAGAACACCGGACATGTGAGCTAGCAGCGAAGATGGAATACTTGATGGGGGTTGTCAAATCGTGCCCCTAATTAATGTCAACAATGGAAGATAGCGATGTGAAGCTCCAGAGAAGAGGTATATGTGTAAAGGGTGGATTGCATCTTATAAATAATGACTATGGGCTTCGCAGAAGCTGAACAACTGATGGAAGCCAGGCGAGGCTGGAAGCTTTGTCAATCAACTTTGAAGAACTTGGCTGGCAAAGTGGATAGCATAAGTGGCAGTATCCTGATCCAGAAGGTTGTCCAAATCAGAGGGATTCAGCACTAATGTCAACGCCTCATTGACTTGCACCCAAAGTTCAGCATAGGGGAGCTCAAAATGTATGCTGTTCCTGATTGAAAGCTCAGAAACCAGCACAGCGGGTTTGTAGAATTGACTGAGTTAGAAGAGGAACTCAGGGAGCAAGTCTGACCTGGCCAAAAACAATGATCCAAAGTGACTGGCATGACCTTCAGAGCATCAATGATGATGTTTGGAGCATTAGCGAAAGAAGCCAAATCCAGGAGGGTTTTGAAGTCCAACTCAGGGATTGACTGCAAGGGAAGAGTCATCTGAGAGTTGTTTTAAATGATGGCACGCCTGGTTTTGGAGGGATTGGTTACCATTTCCAGTAATTTGATGGAAGGACTAGCTGCTTATGCTTGAAAGGCATATGAGTCCTGGAGGGACCATAGAAGAGGTTCCGTCAACCATCCCAACTCATTTGCTGGAAGGGGCGGAGGTCTGTATCTGACAAGCTGTTAAGAAGCTTTTGGTAGCGGTATTCCGAGTTTGACATATGAGCAGGACTAGAGGGGGATGTCAGACTTATATAGAAGTTGACATTATGCACTCTATAATCCATTAGGCTCCAATTTTAGGAAATTAATTTCAAAAATTAATGAAATAAGCTTTCCAAGGGAAGAATTAAGAATGACTTACAGCCAAGAGGTTATGAGCGAAATAATGAGGGCGAATAGAAATAAGTATTTTTAATCAAGCCACGAAATGAACATTGATGGCAAGAGTCTCCTGTCTAGGATGAGGAGAGAATCAGGAATTCTAAGGACACCGGACTGAGAAACCTGAATATGACAGCAGGTCATATACCCTGACAGGGGGAAAACCGGATCCTGGGAATAATATCATCATGAGTAAATTGATCAGCCTGGCATGACAAGAGGTCATGGGGACTGCGCTCTGAGTAGGTGGTAGCGAGGAGGAAGAGGAAGAATGCCGTATGCTGAAGGTCGTCCTGAGCAGCGTTGAGTATTGATGAAGTGTACTCCGCTTGAACCAATGAAGTATTTGACCAGGTGTCCAAAGTGGTGTTCCCATGCCCCAGTCCTTTTCTCGCTGGAAATCTAGGCAAGAGGGGGGATGTGTTGGGATTTTTGCCCATATTCCCAGCTGGCTAGATTACCTGGTGTCGCTTAGGAAAATTCCCTAAAGTGAAGTAAATCAGAAATCAGTTGGCCCAAATTTTAGAGGAGCTACATTTGGGGGATTTTGGGATATTCACCTGGCCATATCCATCGGGGATCAATCTGGATGAATACCTAATATCTCATCAGGTAGAGCGGCTAACAAAATAGGGGCATTTGATAGTGATTAAATATCAGGTGTACCAATTGGGATTAGTCAGATTTCATCACTGACTGATTGGGAATGAGTAGTGAGTTGCGAGGAAGTGATGCCGCCTGAAACTAGTGAATTGATTGGTTGGTGAAGCGATCTGCCATAGTGGGTATTAAGTACCATCACCTAAGCAGGTTGCTAACCAATTATGGTTGGTTCACTTGGATTGAGAGGAAAACGTTAGGGACATGTTTCTGACTCTTTCCGTTTGAGGTCTCAAGGATGTCCAATGATAGAATCCTAGCCAGGATGAAGAAAGCCATAACTGCCAAGACGAGGAAGGGTGATTTAATGGCAACAGCTGCCGTTTCATTGAAGAGGTGTCAACCAAGGGTTAGATGGCCAAATACCCTATAAATTCCCTAGGATTTACTATAATAAAAAAACAACTATTACTACAAACATAATTATTACTACAAAGAAACATTATTAGTATTATTTGTAAATTTGGTTATAGTTAGACTATCAGCATCCAGTGTGAAGTTCCATCTCAAGGATATTACTGCAGAAGGCAATAATTGGTGGACTCTCAGAGAAGAGTAGAGATCCGAGCAGGGATTTAGAGACAAAGGGAACCACGGCTAAGGGATTGCTGCTGACTGTGTGTTGGGCTAAAGAAGACTTTCATCAGAGGGTTTTAACAAATATTGAGTGGACAGTAATAGAGGGAACAAATCCCTATGAATACGACTTAAAGTATTAATTGGAAGTACTGGCTGAAGCGTTGGGACTGATAATAGTTCTAACTCAACTACAGATAATAATCTCCATACTATTATTGGATAATATATTTTTTACAACGCAAAGTGCATGAGGAAATCAAACCTGTGCAGTAAAAAGGTTACTGGGTTGATGACCAATAATCAACTCCTTAAGTAAATTTTTGCAGATGAGTAGGCTCCAATAGCTCGCGTATTGTTAGGCCCTGCAGTTCCATACTCTTGTGAATAGTCCAGGTCAGGTGCCAACTTAATTTTATTGATGAGCTTCAAAGAGACCACGTTCACTGGACACCTGTATCAAGGACGGCTATAACGCGCACTTTATTGATAACAACTTCTACCTTGGTTATTGTGGTACCAAAAGTAGGGGGAAGGGCGAGGACTTCCTTCAAACAAAGAGTGGAACCAAGGCGCTGAGCCATCGCAGGGTAGTTGTTTTTTATATATTTGAGGGTATGAACCTTCTGGGTAGATCTGATCATTGAACAAATAATCTGATCAGCATCACTAGCGGTATCAATCACCTCTAAAAACCTCAACAACTGTTGAAGATAAGTCCGTCGTGCTATTATGGTAATATCAATTCTTTCTGGCCTCAACCTATCCAGAACCTGCACTTCCATTGGGGCTCCCAAAACATAATAGCCTGCGTCTCCACCACCCCCCTCAGACTCGTCATCAGAGGGATTGTCAAAGCACCTCAACGAGTTACTAAGAGGGGACGGAGAAATCAGCTTAAGTTCTTCACAGGGGAGGGCTTTGTCATTCTCATCTACCCTTTTTACTTTTGAAGGGAGCGTCGTGGTTGTACCAACTTTTGGGGGAGACGTTGGAAGTGAAATGGCTTTACTGGTTGCCTTAGGAGTGATTGGTTTGGGTTGTCCCATAAAAGGCAGATTTTAAACTAGAGGCAGCTAGAATTGAGGCGGAGGGGGATTTATGCAGCGGCTTAGGAGGGCATGATGCGTTATTCATCGTACTAGACTGCTCAGCAAGAGAGTGACTAGGCAAAGTGATAACTGCCAACACTGGCTGAGCTTTTGAACCTGAAGCTGGGGGGAAGCGCTGCCTTATAACTGCCAATAGTTTCTGTTTATCCATACATAGTGGAGGAGTATTAGGTCTTTGCAGCTCTGAAGCAGCTGGGTTCCAGTGGGATACAGCCATAGAAGAGTCTGAAAGGGTCGGAGTTGCTTTCCACTTTGGTACATCTTACAGAAGTTCAGGTTTATAAACGTCAGCTACTGCTAGAAATGTCTTTTTAATATCTCGTACAGATTGGAAAGTATGCTTGACTGCGGACATATGCATTGCTAAAGAGGGGTAAGATGCCAAGCTAGCCACGATAGCTGAAATAGCAGCATCTAGAGGGAGTATTTTGTCCAGAAACAGAGGTTGAGCTTTGCTATAAAATCTCTCAACAAATAAGGGGATCAAATTACCCTCTTGCAGGCTAAGGCACATAAAGGCCTGTTTTTGCCTTTGTAAACTCTGTTGAGAACCAAACTCATTAATCAGCGCTTGTTTAACCTCTATCCAGGTGGTAAGCGTAGCCATTTAAGAACCATGATATTCTGAGCCATCTGACTTAATCAGGAAAGGATAAACTTGGTTTTTTGCAGGTCAGTCGCTCCTTCCATTTTAGCCTCATAAGCATAAAGGAAGGAAGCGATACTGCCCTCACCAGGCGTGAACTTATCTTTAAACGGCGGTTTAAGAATATTAGGGAGGGCCCATTAAGGCCTTGTGAAGAGTGCTGCTCAAGCCTTTTAAGGCGAGCCAAAGCACTGGCTGATTGATTTTCCAAAGCAGCTAGCTTTGGTTCCAGAATAATTTGACATAGTGTATATAGTCTTTGGTGGCATACAGGGTCTCCCTGTAGTGAGCACCACTTGTTGGATTTTGGCGTAGGGTGATGCTCGCTAGGTGCTTGTTTTGCTAAAATCCAACAATAGGGGAATTGTATCACTAAAAAATTAAATATAACTAAAATTTAGAAACTTGATAAATATGAGTTTTTAAAGTTTTATTAGGCGTCACCAGGATAAGATAAAACACGTCCCCCTTGATATCTGACCAATCAGTATTTAAACTGTATTGAGGGTTGGGGGAAATTCAAGAATAGGTTTGGGATTCGGGACCATCTAGTACTAAAAAAAGAATAGGTTTGGGATAGCTTAGACTAGTCAAAATTAGGAAATATGGGAAAGCAGCCTATTGTAGCTCGAGATACTTGCTTCATTTTGGCTGAATGATGGAAGGGGAATTATAATTGGCCAAAACATACCCATGGGGTAACGCTTTGATGAAATTCAGCCAATCCCCATTTGCAAAATTTATTGCACCTTGGGAGACCCCTGCCATGCCTATAAAAGGGGGTGGGCCCCACTTGGGTGCTTGAAGGGACCTGGTTGTGGCTGGGGAAGTACCGTCTAATTGACACACCAGGGTCTGCTGTGGGGTTGGAGAAATCTGACTACTCGATTTTGGGTATTTTTCCATTGTAATATTTGAACTAGTGTTACCCCAATTAGCGAGGTTCCACAAAGAATTGGAAAGAGTATTTTAGCCGATTTCCTCATTATTAGTATTATTATTTAAATCAAAATTGTTATCTCAGACTAGTAAATGTCTGACATTTCCCCTTCTCAGCCAATCGGATCCACAACATTCTTATCTTGACACTGGGAGGGCAAATTTCTGACAGAGGGGGAGGGTGATCAGGAGGTGCTTCATCAGTGGCATAATCATTGATCAAGGTTCAGGCCAAGGAAGAAAGCAAGGGTGTGATGACATCCACCTTATGGTATTTGATATTACCTAGGGAGATGCAGGGAAGAGATGGTGCGCTGCAACAAAGACACCACTGTAGTTTGCAAGATCATGATCAGTTTAGATGTGGGCACTGAGGAGTGCGACAAAGGTAGCAATTTTTTGCTGTTAATCTTATCTTTAGGATTTCATGCTACAGCTAAAACATTCAGGATGGATCCATGAGCTTTTTATGGAACTGAAGTGGTCATGCTAACCTGCATTATAAAGGTTACTGGAATATCAGGTGGAACTAGACCCTCTACCAGTAACACAACAGACTTGCTTCTGATTTGCAGAAAGGTTAACAGTTTGGCAAAGGCAGCTGCCTCAATCATGAGATGATGAGTGGATTGGAACAGTATGACATCTGTGGGGTAAAGATATGGGGGAATTGGGAGCTATAATATTAGGTTAAAACTGTTTGAAGTGAAGGTCAAATAGTTAAAAGGGATCACCTAATCCATAAACCTTGTCCAGTAAGACCCAAAATTTCTGGATAAATTGGATTGTGGTATTGGTGTCAGAATTCAAGCTAAATCAAAGAAGGCTGGCCATGTGAACTGGGTGTATCAACGCCCAGTGATTGGCTCAGCATGCCAAGGGCTCACCAGAACTAATGAAGGTTGGTGTGGTGCTAGTAGGTTAACGTGAGTAGAAAATTGTTCCAGAAACCTACTAAAAAGCAACAATAACTAGATAGGAGGCTGTAATGAGGGCAACTTCAGGTCTTACTGGGGCAACTTCCATAGGTGGAAGGGGTAGGGAGGGCAAAAAACCCTCAGAGATTTGCAGCTGTGTCAGTATTAGGAACTATTGAATTTGAGTAATATGGGAATATAGAATGGGCGGATTATGCCAAATTTGCAGTGGATCAGCAGGGTATATTCAAATTGATGGCATTTGCAGTATGCACAGTGGATTGACAGATAAAATCTGGAGAGCCAAGCATGTGAGTTCCACTACCATGTAGAGAACTGCTGGATTGGTGGATCACAATGTCCCCTCTTAAAACACTTCAGTTAAATTTCAGATTGCAGCATGAATTTCTAGATACTGTAAATAACAGAAAGTACAAAAAGGTGGAAGATGGACTTCATTGCAATCTACTGGAAACAGGTTGATTTTATCAAAGTAAAGGGGAAGTAAATTAAGAAATAAACTGGCACTTACCATAAGGAGGGTGATTGCCTATATAGAGGAGAAAAGGGAGCCTGAATAATCACAAAGTTTATGCCTCTTTCAGGGCACCCTAATTGTCAGACCGGGAGTCTCTTTATTGGGTTGAGAGTGTATGCATTATTATTCTTAGATGGCGTCATGAAAGCTTTAATAGAATGTCCACCAGATCAGGGAGAAATCTAGAGGGATACTGCCAATATTGACAACACTTCGCTGGAAAGATAAGTTACTAACATGCCAGTTCCGTGGGAACCAAACCTAACAATATTATATTCTTCAAATGAATCTCAGTAGTGGTATACGTTATCTGCAAGTTCAATCCACAATTCAAAATACTAATATAAACCTAATCTGTAATATTAAATGAACTAGGGCTTATATGGGGATTTGGGTGGTGTGGGGCAATTTCTTGAATCTCACTAGTGACCAGGCCACTTTTGGGATGATCCTGAGAGTCCTTGGATAACCCTAAACTAAAAAATACTCTCTAAACACCCCTTTAATCATTTTCACCAGATCATAAGTAAAAATGGGGTTAAGAGGGAGGTTTTTTAGGAGCCAGGGTTGTAACTCACTGCTTATACAACACGTCAGCTAGGTCAATGATCTGAGAGAGGCATCTACTGGGGCTTGGTCCACTTCCTATTCTGTGTGAGAATTGCTCATAATTCATATAAGGGGCTGGTCATCTGGACTTACAATTATCATAAGGGTGAGTTGAATGGGTATATGAGAAGGTGCTTGGGAGTTTTGAGCAGGTCAAGCCTCCATCTTTTTGGCTGTAGAAAGTACTGATGGCTGAGGCTGGTTTAGATATTGAAGGAAGGAATTTTGGGGTGCTGGCTCAATATCTGAATTGGTGGTGGAGGTACTGGCAGCAAGGTACCCCAGGATTACTCCACCAAAGTGGTTTAGCTTCAGAATAAGCATAGGAACCATAAACAATGAAACGCTGACAGGATTTTTTCAAGTTACAAAGTAAAACAGAAAGGATAAATATGACATACATTGCCAATGCGCGCCCAGAAAAAATGGTCAGGTTCTGATACTACTTGGGACCACAGGCGGATTAGATTGCCAATATCCAAGTGTAAAGGAGTGATAGTTGCAGTAGCCAGGGGAGCCACAAGACGCTTGGCATCACTAGGGATAGTGAATTGTAGAGTGGGGTTTGAGCCATAAGCTTAGAGCCCTAACATAAGTTCTTCATAAAATATGTGGAGTGGGAGGTGAGATAGGAGGTTGGCAAAACTCACCACCATTATGGTGTCAGTGGGTAGGTAAGTATGAGTTTATGGTATAGGAGTATTTTAAATTAGTTTTGGTTTCTGTCTCTGCAGCAGCGTCCCCCTCAGAGGGAAAACCAACAATTAAATAGCCATGTTGGACAACTGGATGCTGAACTAGTGGAGAAGAATGCTTAGGGGTTGAATAGATCTACAAATATTAGAACTTGAAAGTATAACTCTTGGAAGAATAGTTTTAATTAAATTAATTCTAAGTCTGACCCTCAAAGAAGTATGCAAACTATTGCGGAAATTTTCCAGTGCATGTACCTGAATTTAGTGCTACCCCTAAGTAAAACCCCCTTTTATAGACTTGAAGGGAGTTCTGAAAGGTAAAAATACTGGATCCATCAATCAAGAACTAAGAAAACACTAATAGACCTAAGTGAAAATATATTCAAGCTGGTTGGTTGGATAAAATATTATTCATTTCCACATAGATTAATATTACACGCTGTTGACTAATCATCTAGGACTGAGTCATAGCGGAGTGAAAAGATTTTAGATGATTCTGATAAGTTGATCCTTCATTTAGCTAAAACTGATACTCTTGATCATAAATGCGTCACTTCAGATTCAAAACCCATCACAAAAAAAATTCAGATCAAAATCTGAGTGATAATCAATATGAGCCTTGATCTCAGATTAATTGGATGTACATGAATATTGGCAAGTCAAAGGATGCATATCTGAAAGCTTGTCAATGCATAAATTCCCATATTGGCATTCCAAGTATCAAAATGGGGAACAAACCCCTGAAGATTGGCCACATTTGTGGGTCTTGAAAATTAGTCTAAAAATCTCTTTATTTGAAAGTATCGTGCGACCATATTCTTGACCCAGTCAATGACTATGGGGCTTTCCTGAAAATGGGATATAGAAACCCCAAGCTCTTATTAAATTAAGTACTGATTATCATATCTATCGTAATCATTAACTTAAATAATTTTTGTGGTTTTCTCTAGTCTTAAATACTTAAACTGCTGCAAAGTTTCTTAGTACTCCTGCATCTGTTATATTATTAAAATTCTGCGGCAAAGCACCTGTGAGCAGCTCTTTGCTAGGATTTCAATAAGTGGTGCTCCCCCTCAGGTTGGGACCATCTAGTACCAAAAAAATAAGTGGTGCTCACTACAGGGGTCCCTGTACACCAAATTCTATTTTTACAATCAAGACGGAAGATGCTCCTGTTGCTAGCATAACTGGGTAGATAAGAAATGGAGATGGTGAAGAAGAAGACCAGATGGATAGCCCTCCTACCATCACCTTTAGTGATGTCCAATTTGACTGCATGATTAAATCAGAGTCTTGACGGAAACTCTGGCCTGCCGCCAAAGTGGTTAGAGACCTGACTCATTGCATACTGATCCTGGGGATATTACTTCCCGTGAGAGAGGTTCCTCAGTGGAAGATCACCTGAAGTCCTCAATGAAACCTGAACTCTTCCATCCACTTACAGTCAATTCACCAATTTGACTAACTACGTCCAAAAGTTTGTTCACCCCGCTACGTTTCATATGATCCACTGCTTGAGTTTACACCATAAGAACCGTAATGCCGTCTGGTGAATCGTGTTTTATTGAGACTGTCTTATGACAATCTCTACATCCTGGCCGCTAGTCATGTAGAAAAGGCAAAATATGGAGTGGAAGAAAACCACAGATTTATTATTCAGCTACAAGAGAGAATTAACATGACTAATATGGGCATAGTGAAGTATGTGGAAGAGGTCATGAAGATCTTTCATGAAGATTTGGATGTGTCCACAAATAATACTTGCTCTCTTGAAGACTTCGTGAAGGAACTTATGAAACGTAAAGAGCAAACTCACAGTGAGCTGTTGTCACAAGCGCCTAATTTTCAGCAGGGTGATGAACAAAGAATAGATACCTTAGAACAACAATTAGCCCAAGCCATGCACATATTAGGGGAGCTTAAACAGCTCCATCTTAAGAATCTCATGGGTTCTCTCCCGCTTTAAAAGCCTTGGTCACTCAATTAAAAAAGAGTTAAAGCTGAAGGCATCTCTTGAAGATGCAAAGTATTTGGCTTGACGTTTTAATAATTGTGAAAAGGAATTTCTGGGTGTCAAGAACACCATTGAGGTGAATGATTAGTAAAAGTTGTATACTCTCATTTGCCTCAAGTTGAGAGTTATTACAAACAAGTCAAGGCTGATCTACAATTTAAAGGATCCCACCCTCCTGACAATGAGGTTGTAAGCAAATGAAAGAGAATCTTCAAAAAGTGATTCAGGGTGGTGGAAATGGATTAACAAAGTGTAAGTTTTCTCTTATCCAACCTTTGTTTTAAAGTTAGTGAACTTAAAAGCCAGATTGAAGAACTTGTGAATTACAAGCTTGTAATGAAGGCTAGAATGACTCTATATGAATCCTCTCTCAAAAGCCCCATGAAGCCATGGGAACTAGGCTTGATGCTATCCAGGAAAAATTGATTTGCTTTTCCATTACTTTGACCATATGGAAATTCACTTGAAGATTATGGGACATGATGCTCCTGCTGTCCATGCCCTCACTGAGAGTGATCTCGTCCCTTCTTAACCTACTTTCTAAGGACAAATTTACTCCTGAAGAAGTAGCATTTCTTTGTTTCTATACGTTTATAAATCTGCCATGGATAGGGTGACTGATCACCAGAAAGTCAAGCACATCCTCTCATGCCTAAGTCACATGAAGTAAGAAATAATGGTTCCTCATATGGATAGTCTAGGTACCTGGGTGGAGGTTAAGGAAGCGCTTATTGATGAGTTCAGATCAAAGCAGATTTAAAAATGGAAAACAGGCCTTTATGCGCAACAGAATGCAGAAGGGAGAATCTGTTGCTGCCTTTGCTGATTAGTTCTACATTGAAGCCCAAATGCTGTTAATCTCTAAGATGGTAACACTTGATGATGCAGTTGCTGCCATCATGACTTGGTTGTCTTCTCAACCTTCCTTGGTGATGCACACACCTCAGGAAACGTTACTTCTGAAATGTTCTTACATCAAGGAGGCTCTTCTATATATCGTTAGTTTTCATAAAATTGAAAGTGCCCAAGAAGTTGTGCTAAAACCCTGAGTCTTGAACGTTGAGGATTCATATCCAAAGCCAAAGCATTCTGAGCGTCTCAAATGCACCTAATGTAACAAGGCTGGGCTAGTTGAAATATTGTTGAATGAAGAAAGTCGCCACTGAAGAGCAGGGAAAAGATTGTCAGCGTAAAGAAAGGCACCCTTACTGCCAACTTTCTTAAGTGCCTAACTCAGAGCCCTATTATAAAGCTCATTTTACCCATATAGATAAACTTTCTGATGTATAATATGAAGGAGTTATGAAGATATTAGATATTATTTCTTAGGAGCACCTGCTGAAGTCTAAGTTCCAGATTGGTTGAATGCTGAAGGTGTAGATGAGGCCATTATACCTGATGAAGCTTATCTTAGTCAAGTTCTGGGGTGTCCTGTTGTTATCAACACTGCTAGTGATGCCGAACAGTTGATTTCCTTGTTGATCCAACCTATTCAGTATGCTCATACCTTGTAATCAATTATAAAAATTACCCCAAGACATCTTGAAACTTTAACTCCACTTTCCGTCTTAAGAAGGTATTAGCTCTCTCCTAACTTTGGTAGATATATAAAAGATGTAGAGGTTGTCATTCATAAGGTATAAGTTATGACAGTTCTTAACAATGGCTCTCCAATCAGTGTCACATCCTTAAAGCATCTTAAGAAAATTAAGCTGGCACTTGACTTAGAATACACCCAAGAGTATAAAACTGTGTGCCCAAGCAGTACTCGTGCTATTGGGACATACTCCTCCTTAACCATTAGAATTGAGAAGCTTATTCTATCAGAACCCACTGTTGCCTTGGATAAAAATAATTACAATATGCTTTTGGAACTTAGTTCATGATTGAGTATGACAGAATCATCTACATGAAACGGGGTTTCTCACCCTACATAATTATGAGGTTCCTCTGGTTTAAAAATAAAGATCCCAACAATAAGGAATATTCTTGCTTGTTTAGTACCTTTCTTCTACATTATCTTTGCATCACACAACATTCAGGAGAAATACAAGAGAATTCCTGATTTAGTGGATGCTTTGAATGTTATTTCTTTCTATTATTCGGAAGAGATAGTAACCAAGCCTGGTGACCAAAGAAAGATTGACACCAAGATTACCTTAAAGATTCCTTGAAAATGCTTATTATTCATAATAAGCATTAATGGAGTTAGTACTTTAGCGCCTCAGGTATTGCCTGGTCTATTAAATCCTGCCTACCAGCGATCTATCAATATATTATTGGGGAACCTCACTAATATGGATATTACTGTGAAAAAACAACAGGAGATAGGAAAAGGTCTTCTGATCCCAATAAAGGATATTGAAAAGGTTACTTTATACGTTATATGTTAGATATGGGCCTACTTACTGACAAACTGTTATGTACTTTACCTAAAGTTCATATTTCATATGAACTAATTCTCAGACAAGCTTGAATAAGTTCACACATTATTAAAAGCCTACAGATATATTTTTCTAAATATGATACTAAATATAGGCACATAAAGGATTGGAGCCACACAATCAATGTTGTGATGCTAGTTTAATTTGGTCCAAGCATTATCACAAATTAAAGGTTAAAGAACAACAAATGAGGACTGAGATCAAGAAGTTACTAGACGCTGAACTATTAGTACCTTTTCAAAGCCTTTGGTCATCACACTTATTGCTTATTGATAAAATGGAGGTCATTAGGTAGTTATGGACTACTTTAAAATTTAAAAACCTCACAAAAAAGTATAGAATACCCCTTGCATTAATGAAGCTCTTGAACACCCCTCTGGTTCCAAATTCTTTTCTGATATGGACTTGACCAGTGGATATTGGCAAATTGACATTTTCCACCAAGATAAGGAGAAATGTGCTCTTATTTTCAGCGAAGGCAATTTTCAGCCACTCAACTACCTCAAGGGTTGTGCAATACTCCTAAATCATTCCAACGAGTGATGGATCATACCCTACAAGATCTTAAGCTATGTTGTGTGATAGTCTATCTTAATGACATCACGGTCTTTTACCCTTTTTAAAGCATCTTATTCACCTAAAAAAGTTTTTAAACGCCTTCAAGATTCTAGCATCAAGTTTAACCATCAAAATGCACCTTTTACAAAAGAAATTAGACCTTCTTGGACATGCTATCTCACAAAAAGGGATTCAACCCCACAATATAAAGTTGAAGCAATATAGAAAATGTCTCCGCTTTAAAAAATACAAAATATCCAGGTATTTTTTATATGATGGGGTACTACCATAACTTCATCCCAAAGTTTGCTCAGCTCAGTGAGCCTCTCATTTGACTATTGACTAAGAACACTCCTTTCTATTGGAGTGCTGAACAAAAGGTCACGTTTGAGACGTTAAAGAAATTGTTACAAGAACGCCCTATCCTACGTCACCCAAATTATGGTAAGCCTTATATTTTGTTTACTGATGCCTCTAAATACGCTTTTGGAGTCATACTGGCTCAATTGTATGAAAACTGGTCAGTACATCCAGCTTCATAATTCAGCAAAATGCTTTTAAAATCTGACCATAACACTAGCGTCACTGAAAAGTAGTGACTTTCTTTCTTACTTGCTGTAAAACATTACTGATATTTTTTGTATGGAACTACCTTTACTGTGATTACCAACCACTCCTCCATAAGAGGTCATAAAATATGAAGGATAATACCAGGTTTTTGGCTCTTCGGGCCTTAAAGCTCAAACATTATGATATGAAGATCAAACAACGAGCTGGGACTTGTTATATGAATATTGATGCTTTTCTCGCTTGCCTGTCCTTCACTTAGATAGTAATGAAGCAGAGAGATTGCATAATCTCCTATTGACCCCTGATGCTTGTGACAACGAGGATGAGCCAATTAAGAAAATGCTAATGCGACACTCTTGCAACACCAAAGTGGAAAGCGGGAAGTTATATAAAAAAGTAGAGGTAAATTAGCTGCCCTACCTTATCTTTTGGAACAAGTACCTTCAATTATGGAGGCCAACTCTACCCTTGGGAATGGAGGAGTGCGGAAAACTATGAGTGGAATAAAGATCAAAACTATTTGGAGGAAATTATAAAAAGATATTATCAAAGTCCTAGATGACTGCCTAACCTGTAAAAATTAATCTATCTTCAAAACTAAATACCAATATCAACCTACTACCACCCAACAACCATTCCACACGATAGGCTGAGATGTGATGGTTCCCCTACCACATACTACTAGTGGAAATTAAAACATACTACTAGTCATTGATCACTTTACTTGATGGGTCAAAGCTGTTGCTTTCCAACCACAAACTGCTAAGGCTAACGCAACATTCCTGCATCAGCATATCTTCACTCGCCATGGTTGCCCCAAGGTTCTTTTTTGTGATAACGGAAAAAATTTCACCTCCAGAGTGGATAAGATCCTGGCTACTTCCATGGGATCACAACTTTTTTTACCTCCTAAAACCCTTCTACAAACAGTACCATGGAAAAAAACAAATGGAACTTTGGTTTCTATTTTATGAAAGATGGCCACTTCAGACCCTCTCCACTGGGATCAATTCTTGCCTACTGCACTTATGAAAATCATATCAGTTACCATTGAATCTTTGAAAAAATTCTCCTTCCACACCTTATATGGTTGAGAACTCGGGGCACCTGCCCTCTTGGCTAAAGACATCTCTGCTAGAATTTAAGATCTTGATAAAGCTATGAAGAGGTTAGCACAACACATCATACAACTACAATCTGATTGCATTTTTAACTTAGCTAAAACCGTTTTTAAAGAGGGCTGAGCAGCTAATGAACTTAGACAGCATCTCCTTCTTTTCCAGAAATCAACTTTGGTGTTATAATATCACAATCGCATAACCCTCAGAAGTGGCAAACTCATGTCCATTTGTGAATGATTTTTCATCATCACATATAAGAGGGGAGATGAATATTCTATAAGTCCTTTACCTCTGGAGTAACTATAAACAGAGTGCATAAACAATTTATACGCCCAATTCTCCCTTTAATATTTTTGAAGGGGTAGTTAGCAACTGGATGTTATACTAGAAGAGAAGAATGTTCAGGTGTCAAATAGTTCTATTAATAGAAATTCTGAGTCTAACTCTTAATTTAAAAATTTTAATAAACTATTATAAATCTAACACTTGGCGGAATAGGTGAACTAATGTGGAATTTTGCCAACTCGCTAACTTAAAATTAGTGCTGTTCTAAGAGAAAACAACCCCTTTTTATAGACCAGAAGGGTTTTCTATAATTTTAAAAAGATTTTATTAACCAATTAAGAACTAATAAATCCTCTAGTTGACCAAAGTAAAAAAATTTTCAAGCCAGTTAATTGGGTATGATGTATTAAGTCATTTCTGCATGGTTTCATCATACATGCTTTTAACCAACCACCAAAAAATGAGCAATACTGGAGTGAAATAATTTTAAGGGATTCTGATAGGGTAATATTTCATTTAGCTATAGCAAACCCTCTCAATAATAAATGCGTCACTTAATATTTAAAAAGTAGCACATTAAATAAGAATCTATATCAAATTAGAGCGAAAAATTATATATAAGTCGTGAACTCAGATTAATCAAAGTATATGAATATTGACAGGTCAAAGGATGAGTATTTGGAGCTTTTCAATGCATTGATTCTCATATTGTCAGGGAAACTGGAGCGCAGGAGGTCGCTGGAGGGAAAGACATAGGCCAAAGGTGATACAACAAGGCCAAGTGACCCAACAAAAGGAAGAGACGTCCTAAACGGTCAGTATTGGGTTTTCATATACATTTTTGGAGCAAAACGCACACCAAACTGGCCACAACCATCAGGGACAAGAGGCCCTGGGAGTTGGTAAGAGTGGCGTAAAATCCAAGGCTAAGTTCAAATAAATATGAGGAGGCGGAGCCAGCAGAATAGGTGGCGGAGTTGTGTGGAGGGCTCACATACAGAAGGAGGTGCAAACCAGAGTGGAAAATTACTCCAGCCATCACATATCATCGGAGAAGTATATTTTTTGTTCAAGAAAACAGAAAATATACAGGAAATTTGCCCATAATTCCTAGACTTTATTAGGGTGATCAGAGTATATGAGAAAAGCAAAGCCTTTCTCATCTTGGGACTTAATTTATAGGGATTGCTTCACGAAGATTCCAGTGGCTATTGGAATTGATATGAGCTACAAATTCGTCATTTTTCATCAAAATCAAAATTTTTCGAATTTGGCCAGATTATGTAACCTCATATATTGTGATTTTCTGGGTCTTAAGTTCAATTCCCGCCTATGCTTTTGCCTCAAATAAGCCGTTTTCCCCAGCTCTGGCTTGCAAAGCCAAAACCCATTTTTTGTCAATGACCTTAAATAAGTCATTGGTGACTCTTAGGGGTTCTGGTCTCTGCCTCAAGGGCTTGTTGGACTTGGCTTTAGAAGGGCGGTTAATTCCAGGAAATATGTCACTAGCTGTGACACATACTCGCGTTACAATTACAAAATGAAGAACAAATCCCTGAAACCTGGCCACCTTTGTGGTCCTTAAAATCTGTCTAAAAATCTTTTTATATGAAAGTATTGCGTGACCATAGTCTTGACCCAGTCATAAACTATGGGGTTTCCTGAAAATTGGGCTATAAAACCCAAGTTTTTATTAAATAAAGTATCAATTATCTGAATCCATTTTATTTGTTGACATGGGGACTGTTTGTGGTCTACTTTCTAGTCCCACATTCTTAAACAGCTGCTAAGTTTCTTAGTACTCCTGCATCCGTTACTTTAGTGAAGTACTGAGGCCAAGCGCCTGCAAGCAGCTCTTCCTAAGATTTCAACAATTTATAAAATGGAGGAAGTAAATAAAGCCAGCTGGCATTAAAGTGGCGATGGCAAGCTCAATCATTGCCTTGTCAGAGCTTGGGACTATTCACCAAAAATTAACTCAGAGGAGAAATTAATTATTGGAATGTCGGTAGAAAGAGGGTTGGTGGATTTGGTGGACCAGCGAAAGGTGGAGTGCTAAGTCTCTTACAGTGACATAATGGTTTGTAAGAAATGGACAAATTAAATTATTCCTAATGAATTTTTTAACAGGGCAGAAAATTATAGGAGGGCTTTTGCCACGTCCCATACTGGAGCAGCTGGCGGTGGAGCTTTATACATTGAGTGGAATGTTGAGTTAGTGGCTCACAGTAATTTTTTCCTTTTAATTATACCTTGACCAAAAGTGAAATTGAGCAGAAAGAAAAGTTGAACTAGATTAATATCTGTCTTATCTTTAAGATACTTTCTCTTGACAAACTAGTGTTTTCATTATATTACTGTCCAAAAATCTTGTTAGGATGCAAATGTGCCAAGAGAAAACTGGCCTCCAAATGTGTGATCTTAGTAGCCAACAGCAAGCAAAGACTACTCAACTGCGCCTCATCAAAAATAAAAGAATGTGATTGGGTGGGAGTTTATGTCATCTTAAAGTCGCGTTTTTTAGAAGTTGGGGTTAAACTTGCGCCTGGAAGTTCCCTTACCATTAAGGGCAATAAGTGTGATTCTTGGGTAGCATAAACTTTGAAATAACAGGAACCGCGAAGTTTAATATAAATACTAAAAAATTAGCTCAAAATTTAAGACTTTTTCATTTTAATTTTTATTAGAAATAATATAACAATGACTAAACACCCAACCATAGGAAGGGTGCTTAGCTTTTGAGGGTGGGCTTATGGGATGAGAGCTTGGGTCAACAATGATAGTCTAATTGGATTTTTTTATTTTTAATGAGTTCACTTGGGAATTTTAACTTCCCATAATAATAATGGGAACAGTAATCTTTGATTAATTAGTGTGTTCAATCTTCATTCCAAACATTGGATTTTGCTTTGCTGTTACCCAAACTCGCAGGGATTGCATTTTGCTGCTTTGATTTGCATCTAAGGTAAAAATTCGTGGGGATTTTTTAGGTAAAATTTTTGCACCTGAAGATACCCTGGGAATTTTTTTTTAAAATGAGAGCGCCCTTGTTTAAACCCTCTATTTGGTAAAGGGGTTAACCCTTGCAACCATCATATTAAGGGATGGTAAATTTCAATATAAAATTAAAGAATTCTGTAAATAGTGTTCTGATGTTTCTAAAATGATTGTTAGCATGTCTTGGAAAGGTGTACTAAGAGTTGGAGGGAGAAACAAAGTGAGACAGCTGCTACCCATCTCTAATCCAGGTCATGCCCTAGATCAGAAAGATGGGTAAGGGGAGAGCCTTAGTATTTCTATTTTTTAGTTCTAAAGAAATGCTGGGTTCTATTCAGCTTAATAGCTGGGTCCTAGAATTTTAGATTATAATCTCTTATATGGACTCAATGAAATAGGACAAATTCGAAATTCCTTCTCATATTATATATTAATATAAACCATTATATACTATTAAATCAAAAAACATAACTAATTAAAATAAACTTAATGCATTAAAAATCTTTTATTGGAATAAAGCTTATCAAAGTAAATTCTTAACAAGTTACTAGTCAATGACCTTAGATTGTAAAATTCACTAAGATAGGCATATAAATTCTTGAAAGTCTAGTTTAGAAAACTATAACAGGTTCTTATAGAATATCAAATCATTAGTGATAAAATTCTATGAAATATACATACAAGAGCTATTATAATGTATAAAACTAAGATGGGTAATACTGTTATTTATATGTTTACTCAATAGGATACATAAAATCAATTATTAATATCTTCTGATACCATTTGGTTGACATAATATAACTCTAAAGCATATTATTACTAAGAGAAATTTAGAAAACTCTTTTTAATCAAAATTAGCTAGTACTATAGAAACTTAAACTTTGATATTATAATTTGGAATGGTTTTAGCTATTAGAAACATAGACTCAAGATGTATAGTATAATAACTTTCCACTAGTTGATATAAAAAGTTTATTTATAATCTCTAATAATTTTAATTGTTGATTTTTAAATAAATAATCTCAATTGGTCACATAATACCTGCTATAATCTATCAATTTCATATAAGAATAACACATGTAGTCATATGATATCAAGATATAAATTAACGTTTACTTCATCTACCTCTCCTTCTTTGTATTATAAAATATAAACAGTTTAATTAATAACATATTTGTAGGTAATTTTACCATCAAAAAATCTATCAATAGATAAATTATTTATTATAAAATAACTGTAAATATTAAAAAGTTCTATTTCTTTAATTTTAATTCTAATAAAAAAGTTAACTTTATTGATTTTTTTATCACATACTTTGATTTGGTTATCCTAGCATCCACTTTCTACTATATAGCTTTACTTAATATTAATCTTAGCATTTAAAGTCTGACTGTCCTATTAATTACTAGATATCATAAGACATTCAATCTGAAGATTGTCTCTTAAACTGGTTGTAACACATTAATACAAAACACTATATTGTAATTCTAAAGCCTAATCATTATTATGGGGCTAACAGATTTATAACTTTTACTTGTGTTCAGTTTTCTACATCTTCCCAAATCAGAATTGACGTTTCTAAGCTGGGGTTGTATAAGTCCTCGGGAACGCCCTCTGTGCCTCACTATGCAGAATTCCCATTCTGCACCAAAAAGGGCGAAGAAGATTGCTGTCCCCACTATAAACCAGGGTGATTTGGCCTATGTGGTGGATGGGAGGTGGGTAACGGCGTACTCCCTAAAAGTGTCCCCTTTCCCACTTTTTTTACCATGAAAGAGATTACAAGTGGATCAGGGGCGTGCATGGATGTGGAAGTGGTGAGCGGGTGCTGCCAGAGGAAAAGTGGCGGTAATTTAGCCCTGGCAATAGTTTGGGTTCTGCTGAAATGGAAAAAAATTTAATTAAAAAAAGGGGAAGTGGAATCTGACCAGTAACGGTACTATCAGATTCAGAACCTGCCAGAGTGCTTCCCTCTCACTGGAAGAGGAGAGTCTAACTCCAGTGGGTTTGAGGGCGACAAAACCATAGTGCATTCAAAAAGTTCTGGGACTAACGTTTTAAAGACACAACTTTACAAATAAATAAACTTTGTTTTATCATAATTTAACATATAACCTTTCCCTCTCTATACATAATTATATTGCTAAAACAGTTTGTTAAAAGGTATGCACATAGTTCCTATTTTGTATAATCATGTTTAAACCAGCTATCACATTCTTCTGAATTGTCTCTACTTTATCAAAAGGATGAACCTTCAGTGCCACCTTAAGATTATAATTATCAACCCTATTCACCAGATTTGGCTCTGTCTGACTTCTTTCTGTTCTCTAATATGAAGGTGGCACTGAAGGTTCATCCTTTTGATAAAGTAGAGACAATTCAGAAGAATGTGACAGCTGGTTTAAACATGGTTATACAAAAATAGAAACTATGTGCATACCTTTTAACAATTGTTTTAGCAATATAAATATGTATAGAGAGGGAAAGGTTATATGTTAAATTATGATAAAACAAAGTTTATTTATTTGTAAAGTTGTGTCTTTAAAACGTTAGTCCCAGAACTTTTTGAATGCACTGTGTATAATACCCAATGGGATTGTCCCTATGTGGCCTAGCCATAGGCGCAACCAGCCACCCACTTAACAAAAAGTTACCTATTTGCCAAGTAGAATTGTGGGATTAAAAATTAGTGGAGACATTTGAGTGAAAGTCAGCTGGGCAGTGTAAGGTTGATATGGCATCAAGCTAGTTGCAAAATGTCATTCCACCAGAATCAGTTGTTATTGTGATACCCTCGGCTCATGCAACCTCATTTTTTCTTAAGTTTATTTGTACTTAAGACAGCTGTTCCTCACTGGGACAATTATCAGTCAATTTTTAATATTTTTAACCAAAATTCCCTTTGTAATGGTTGAGTTTTACTCAATTGTTGCACATTGGCTCAAATTCAGATTTTCTGAATCTGAGCTGATTCATTTTTATAATTTTTTTGGTTTGGTCATTTCAGGCACTGGGTTGTGCCTCACATGAGTTGTAGATTAGGCTTTTGTGAGCCTAATCAATAACTTGGGTGAGGCCCCCAATGTGATGTCTTTATAAGGCATGCCTGCCCATTCCAAAGTTCACTTTGGAATTTTCACCCTAGCATGTTTTTTCCTGGGGAGCATTGTCAGTTGCTCCCCAGATGAGCTCTGGTCAGCGGGTCATTTTATATTCTGAATAAAATAAAGGTTGTTTTGGGGTTTGCATAGCTCACTTACCTGTTGGTCTTTACCCTCATCGAGGAGTTTTTTGAGTCAATTTGTTTTGGACCAATTTCCCCAGAGGATTTGGCATAACCAACTATAGTAGGTGAATGTTTGGCGCTGTCAATGCCCAAACCCCTCCCTACTTGGTTAGGATGCTTCAGTTGACTGTCAGTGCACTGAAGGATTGTTTGATATATATGGCAGTCAGAACTGGGGTTTTCCGTCCATTACACCCTTTTCTCACTCAAAATTACAATAATACAACTTTTCCACTTTCTGCCACGCCTCTACCAAATACCATGTCCTTGGGTTGAACAATGACTGGGCCTTAGTGCCCATTATCACAACGTTGCTATCTTCCTTTCTCAAAGGGGGTTAAAGAGTTAGTAACATCCTGGGGATATCCCCATTTTTAGACGCACTCTGGCATAAAGATGTTTCTTTGCTATTGAAGATCATTTCTCCCCATTGAGCGAGGGTCAGTGATCTCACTACACGTTGAACACCTGTGGCTCCTAAGCGCATTCAGGGCCCTCTATGGTACTAAGGAGTTAACTGTGGTGGAATCCACTGCCACCACAGCAGCCACAGTTTGGTTATTGATAGGACGCTGGTGATGGGGTCATCAGTATCATCCCATAATTACTTCTCTCCTCACCTGTTACCAGTTCATTTGATTGGCAATGCCCCAGCATTATGGGTTACCTCCTGGTTGTTCATGCACCCCAACTGACAGGCCAGCCTTAATTTATTTTGCCAATTCTGTGACATGTTGAGCTTGAATTTGGGCTGTGCCCCCAAATGATTCTTTAGTCTATAAAATCTCAAAGTATGACTTGTGGGTGCTCCCCATAAGTTAGACCTTAGAAGGTCAAGCCAGCGCCATTCCAAAACCAGTTTATAATTTAATCCTTTCTCTTGTGTGCTTTCTCACTGCATAACAAGACTTCATCACGTTAATAAAAACAAAAAAGTAAGAAGCTTACACTCCATTCTTCTTATATAATTTTTTATCATGCATATGGCCCCCCAGTTCCATGGGTTTTGACACGCTTGTTATTTTATTTCATAGACTAATAAAGAGGTTCTTTTAGGTAATTTTCTGTAAACTTTTGACTTTTCTCACATTTGTGGATTTTCATAGTCTTAGATAAGTATTTATAAGCATTAGGCTCTAACCCTTATCTTATATGTCCAGCATACATACTAGTCATCAAATAGTGCTTTCAATTGGCATAAATAATATTAATCAGAAACTTTTCATTTAAGACCTTTACGATTCTATAGTCTAATATGTGGAAGTTTAGTAGTAGCATACCATAATTTTAAACTGATTTTAATTTTTAGGTCTCAATGAAAATATGAATCACTTACATAGTTAGCGCTAGATTTTTTTAGCTATAAATTAATTGCTTTGATATCAAAATTAAAATGGTTGTACTTTAACAAATACAGAATTACAAAAACTTGTATAAATTTGGAATTACTTATTACACTTAAAAGAGCTTATTGGCCTGAAATTATATACTTGAACTTAATTTTTTGTTATCTATTAGAATAAAATATGTATGATGTACTTTTGTCACTTATAAGGTAAATGAGAACTGTTTTTACACTTAATACTAGCAGCTTAATATCCATTTAAGTATTAATATAGATTGTATGATTTTAATTATATATATATGTATTTTCTGAGATTGTATATAGTAAACTTGGTTAGTGGGTTTACTAAGTGACTATTCAGCTACTACTAAAAGGAAGTTATCTGAGTATACTTTATTATATAAATTATAACATAACATTAGTCCGCCAAGTTTATTATATCTATATAAATTCAAATTAATATGTTTTTTATTTCTATATATAAAACATGATCTCACAGTATAAATTTAGTTTCTATTTTCATAAAAGATCAAGAAAATATTACTTATTAACTTTTATACAAGAATTCCCTGGAAGGAAAGTATCAGCTATTACTATGATCTCAGTTTGTGGTTTACAGTTTTAAAATGTTAAAATAATTTGTAGAAATAATTTGATAGTACTAGCCAATTAAAATACTAGTATAGTGAATGGACCTTCAGTGAACATGAAGTATATAAACTATATCTAATTCTAATGCTTCTGGGGGTGGAAGGCGAGCTCTATAGTCGCCAAGCACTGGCTCAACTGGCTCAACTTGACGGGGCACTACCCCAGTTTGCTGAGTCATCCCAATATGTGGAAATGAAACTTGTTGTAAGTCTGGGGGAGCTTCCCCTCCGCTTAGAACGGGTGGCGTTCCCATTTCCATCAAAAAAAGTCCAAAAAGGCCAGCTGCTCCCCTCATCTCACAGGGTGAACTCGCCCAAGTGGTGGACAAGTTATTGGTAACAGATCTCCCTTTGAAGACCCTCAACCATCCCCGCATTAACTTCAGTTTAATTAGTAGGGCAAATTGAGGGGTTTTTGTGCTGAGATATCTGAAAATTGGCATCTCCATGGGGCAAAAGGCCCACATGAAGTCGATGGCAACAAGCCTTTGACATCAATGCTTAAAAACCCGAAAACCTCAGCAACAAAGCCTGATGGGTGCATACTTTTGGATAATAATTTGTCAATGTAAGTCTGGGGGAGCGCCCTCTCTGTTTGGATTGGGGGTGTTCCCTTTAACATCTAAGAAGGGGCCAAGAAGGCTGGTAGCCCCCTTGTCTCCCAGGGTGACCTCACTCATATGGTTGATGAGCGATGGGTCACCACTTACCCTTTAAGGACCCTGCCACTTATTCCAGTAATAACGTAAAATAAATTGATAATACAAATCAAGGAGATTTGTGCTAAGCTATTAGGAGTTGGCATTCTCATGGGACAAAAGGTTCATTTGAAGATGATGGCCACAAGCCGTTGGAATTAAGGCCTGATAGCCCCAAACAGTTGGCAACAAATCCTGATAGGCGTGTGCTTTGGCAAATAAAGTGTTTGTTGAATCTTCAGCAAAGCTTGCTGATGGCATCAGTTCATTGGAAAATGCTGCTGCTAGTTTGAGACCCTCACCAGAAGCATCAAAATTCACATCTGACATTCCTCAATTAACCAAATGGATGCCGGAGTGACTGGGTGTGGGCGAGTTGGCTGTTCCAAACCCATTCCTGACCTCATAAAACCACCCCTATGTGGGGTGATCTTGGGAGGTTCCGCTGCCTTTTGGGTGAGACGCCATCACTCCAGTCAGTAAAACCAAAGAAAATTGGCAATTTGGGCATCCGTGGACGAGCTGTTTGCAACTCAGCCAGTCACTGATAATTTTGAAGTTGGTTTTAATTAAGTTCACATTTTCCTCTCTCAAAGTTCGCTAGGTTATGCCAAAGCTTGAGGGCCCCAATCCCTTGATTTCCTAAGTTATTCTTCAAATCAATTGTTTATTTAAGCAGCCGTAACACACTGAGAAAATTGACGGTAAATTCTCTTATTTTACATCCATTAAAATATTCCTGCACCCAAATTCATTAACTAAGTTCATTTTTTCTTGTGGATTCCTGTGGCTTCTACAATGAGGCCTTGCGGGCCTTGTTATTAATGGGGTTGTCCTGGTCATATTGTTAATTTTGGTTTTCTTTGAGTCAAAAGGACTCTTTGTGTCAAGGACTTTTGAAATTCTCCCCATTTTTCACAACTCTCTACACCCAGACCTATTGGCTCTGGTGCTGTAACAGCTTAGTTTTAACGAAGGCTGCTTGCTGCATTTGCAGCCCGTCAGCCCTCCATTGTCAATTATCTCTCAGCCAACCTAAACGTCATTTTGAGCAGCAATGCCCCAGGGATTATGAATCGCCCTTTGGGTGCTTTTGCAAGCAGACTGGCAGGCCAGTCTAAATTTTATATGCCGTTGCCATGACAGTCAAGTGTTGGATCGTTGGCAAAGCTTGCTGATGGCATCAGGCCATTGGGAAATGTATCCCACATTTTGAAAATCACGCTAGACACATCAAAATCTTCATCCAATATTTCAAACTAGGACAAACAGACGCCAAAGTGACTGGACACAGGTGGGTTTGGTTCCCCAAACCTGTTCCCAAATTTTTTGGGATTTCCTCTACGTGGGGTAGCCTTAAGAGGTTCCTGTTGCCTGTTGGGTGATATGCTGTTGTGCTAATTGTCAAAAACGTGACAAATCTGCAACTTGGGTGTCCACAGACAAACTGACAGCAACTTGGACCACCACCAAAAATTTTAAGTTGATTAAAATTAAGTTCATTTCTTCCCTCCCTTGCTCAAAGTTTTCCAGGTAGGTGAATCTCGAGGGCCCCAATCCCACTTTTTCCAAGCTATTCCCCAAATTGATTGTTTATTTAAGCAGTTGTACCACATTGAGAAAATTCACGGTTGATTTTCTAAATTTAAATCCAATAAGTTTCTGCACCCCAAATTCAATTTTCTTTCTATGGCGAAACCCAAACATTTCATTCCAATCTCACTTTTCCCAGCCTCCAAATACATGGGCCCTGGGGCCATGTCAGCCTGGTTCATTGCTGGGTTGCTATCTATAATCACGGCATATTAGTGCTTGCTTGTGAAATCTCTCTCAGTAAAATTCAACGTCATTAAAGAAGCAGCGCCTCAGGCAATTAGGCTTGCCATTTGGGTCTTTTTGCATCCAGATTGGCGGCCAGTCTAGACTTTACTTGCTTCTTTCATGATACTTGCCCCGGATACACTTTTCCAAACTCAAGATATGCTCCTTCAGGAACAAAAGGGTATAATGATCAGTTTGAAGAGGCATACACCCAACTGCAATTGCTTGGTCACCAAAAATTCAATTTGCTAACCGCTTGGATGACATGCAGAGTGGCTACATTGCGTGGAGCATAAAATTGGGTAGGGTTGCTTGGGAAGGATCATGTTATGGTGGGCATGCCAATGGTTTTGGGAGTCACTCTGCTCCTAATGTAAGCTACAATGATTATGTCTCAATAGAAATACATTACTGCTTACTGGAAGTTCTGTAAACTAAAGTGTCTCACCTGGTACCTAAAGGGGCATATAAGACACGCTCTGCCATGCTTTCTAAACTCATTGCTTGCTGGAATATAGCTACGGGACTCGCACGGTTCCCTATTTTACTCCCAAGGTTCATAGCATAGAGCGGGAGGAAGAGGTTTGCATCAACAAGCTGACCCTCACTTAACTGCAACGGAAACATATATGGATTTTTCAAGTGGTTCAAATTTTCAATGGAGGGGGCTTTGGATCGGTGCAAGGCCAAATTATTGATTTATGCCTTGGATGTTGAAAGCGCTGGCCGAGTTACATGTTACCTTCCAAACAGCTCTGTTACTTTATCAGGAGGTGAAGAACACAGTGCTGCAGCTGTTTGGAGACGTAGAAAAGATGTTACAATGTAAGGCTGAGCTCTTAATTATTGGGTTTTGGTGGAATGAGTCTCTCACAGAGTTTGATGACTGCTTCACTGCTGAAGAACATGTGATAGTAGGAGCGGGGACGTTATCTGAAGCTTATATGAAGATTGCAATTACTGCTTTGGTGAAGCCATACTTTAAACTCTTTAGCGCTATGGCCCCAATCTTGCAAAAGATGTACCTCTGCTTTGAATCACCAACTACCTGCGCCATCTATCAGCCATGTTTAATCTACTTAATGTGGAGTAGAAACCATTTGAGGTTATAGCGGTGCCTTCTTCTTTGAGTGTCATCTTGGCCAACTTACATTCCGCCCAACAATTACAGTCCCTATCATAATAGCGCCTCATCCTTGGCTGAACTACAACCAGCAGTCTAACTATTGGCTGGAGCCTTCTCATAAAGGATGGGAGTCCTATGAGCCAAGATGTTATGGGTGTAATCATTACAGGCATCTTGCGCTTAACTTCCCCAAGCATCCGATTCATTTTTGTGCAGTTGGACCAGTATGTCCAGGGAAAAGCCAGACTGGAGTATAGATAGGACCCTCTACCTCCACTATATTCAGCTTCATCTCCCACCCAAACCAAAAAAATATTCCTCCTAAATCCCTCCGTTCAATGAGATATTTTAATATAAGCAGCCTGCTGTGGAGGTCCATGTACTGCCTCATGCACATGTGGAAAATGTTGCAGTGGAAGGGGCCCATTCCAGCGAAATCAAAACCTTATGTCTGCCAGATTTTTGAGCAAATTTTGTTGGGTGAGCCTAGCCCCACCTTGGATGCTCCTATCTTGAAAGGAGTACCCATCAACATTCCAATATGAACTATTGTTAATGAATATACCAAAGTTGGCATGGAAATTAGGAATTTCCTTGAAAAGAGAGACTTTATAACATTCATGTGGTAAACAGTCAAAACTTTTCTTATTTTGAGTGTACATATTGTGACATTTTTGTAGCAAAGACACAAATCTGCACCATTGTAGATGCTGGTGCACCGATTAACATAGTTTCAACCAAGTTGGTATTAAGTTAACAATAGAAACTGACGTAGAGCATCAGATTGTGTATGTGACCTCTGGATCAGAAAGCATGGTTTCAGAGGAAGCGTACAGTGTGCTACCCTTAAATTGTGGATCAATTGTTGTTGTAGCTCCAGCAATTGTGCTATCAAAAAATACTTGTGACCTGCTGATTGAAATAGCTTCAATGCGTCACTTTTGTGAGTAGTTGATATGGCAAAGGAGACCCTCAAAATCCTAAGACAGCAGATCTCAATTTTTTACCACCAGAGGAGTGCCAAAGGATCCTGTCCATATGGGGAAGGTCAATCTAGCGTACTGTGATGGTAAATTACTTGTTCAATACCACCAATTAAAAAGTAAACCCTGAGCTCTCCCCCAGCAGATATACGAACAACAAGGTTTGCCCCTCCAAGCCGCCAGACCCATAACAATACCCTTGGGGGCATCAAGTTATAAAAAGTACAGAGCTAGAGTTGAAATACTCGAATGACTTTATGGGAGGTTATTGGGCCTTACCAGCAGTCATGGTTAGAGTCCCATGCAGCTCCAGGCATGTTCCTGTCTGGACACAAGGAGATCAAGGTTTTGCTAGAAAATTTACAGAAAGAACCATTACAGGCCCACCAACACCAAGTAGTGGCATACCTAAATTTGACTCTCATTGAGAAGGTTTTCCGCTTTCATTAATTTGGATCGCTGGAAGAATTTGGTCTCCTCATTAAACCCCAATCCAGCGTAATGGTGGTAATTCCGCAGTAAAATTTAACAGGATTATTAAAGGAACAAAAGGATTGTGCAATAGCTTTATTCAAAAAATACTAAGAGATTTTTACTGTCAATAATCATGATCTGGGGTGCACTTGTGGTGTCATTAAATGACTGACACTGGATCCATCCCCCCATTAGATCTTAATTGATCCACCATTTGAAGGCAGAAGAATAAGTAGTTACCAAAGAAATAAAGAAGCTACTGGAGCAAGGAATGCTGGAACCGTCAAGGAGTTTTTTGGTGTCCCCTGTATTAATTGTTAAAAAGAAGGATGGCACCAACCGGGTAGTTATTGGCTATCAGAAGCTGAACCTTATCACCAAAAAGGAATATAACCCACTGCCCTGGATTGAGGATGCTTTAGATCAGTTAAGAGGATCTCGAGATTTTTCTGCAATGGATTTTATATTGGATTATTAGCAAATTAAGTGCCCACAGCGGAGCAGAAGTGTGTCATAATCACCCCAAGGGGTTATTCAGCCCACTAATATAACACAAGGGCTGTGTAACGCCCCAGCTACATTTTAAACGGGCCATGGACAATACCTGGCCACTATTAACTGTTGTGCGTCCTCATGTACCTTAAAGACATCAGTTTCTTTTGAAAATGTTTTCTGAGCATCTCAATCATCTCAAAGAGGTATTTTGCTGGCTTGCTGATGCCAACATCAAGATTAAGCCTCGCAAATGCCACTTCTTTAAGGACCAAATGGAATATTTAGAGTTTGTGGTTGATGCAAAGGGCTTAAATACAGTTGTTTAAAGTTGAGGCTATCCAGAAAATGACCTCGTCAAGTAGCAAACGTGATGTAAAGGTAATTTTAGGATGTTTGGTTACTACTGGCGCTTTATACCCAACTTAAGTTGTGTTGAGAGTCCAGTTTTTGAGTTTCTGAAGAAGATCGCCACATTCAAATTGGTGGAATGTCAACAATGTGCCTTTATATGCTGCAGACAGCATTATCCAGTGCGCCAGTGCTGCAATAACCAAATTTTGAAAAGTATCATTGTTCAAATGTGACGCTTCCTTTTCCGCTGTCAGAGCAGTGTTATTCCGGGAAAGTGATGAAGGGGAGGAGCTTTCAGGGAAATGGCAGATAAAGTTTAGACCAACCTTCTAGTTGGGATGCAGAAGCACCAAAAGAGCAAGCCAGAATGCCAGTTTATTGTCACGCTATTGGAATTTCTATAGAAATTATGTATTAAAGCGCTATGAAGGCTACAAAATTATTAGTTCTGTGGCTCTAGCAAAGATAATAACAAGCGTAACAAAGTTATTAATTCCATTACAATAATTGATTCTATTAGAAATACAGAATTCTGTTATAAATAGCCAAAATTTAGCTACGTGAGACAAGAATAGTGGTCCTTTATCAGTTAGAAATGAGGGATATTTGTAGGGGAGATTTAGTAGTTCTTCATGAGGATTTTCATGCTTCAACTGAGGGAAGATCTTTTCTTAATAGATAACTGATATTGCTGATTATTACTATACTTGTGATGGTCAAATCTGATAAGGTTCTTATTAGATGATATTGACCTTCTTGTGGGATGTTTAGCCCCTTCAGATTACTTAGCCTTATCCTTCGGAGGATTCCAATAACTCTGAGGGTCAAAAGATGGTCTAACTGAGAATCAGATATTTCCAAGGGGTTTTTAAAATCTCATTAGACTAAGATAAAAAATCTTAATCTTTGATTATTTTTGGTCATCGCCATTGAATCCCCAACATTGCCCCCCTCAAGATCTTTTCTAGGGGGCACATACTTATAAAGAAACCTACTATGAACTTTGTTGATAACAGTACCCATATCAACAGCTGCAATGGAGTATTCAATACCCCAACAATAAATAATATGGTAAGGACTAGCATATAAGGTATCAAGTTTGTGAATTCGTCCTCCAGGTCTATGTTAGAAAAAGAGTACAAGATCCCCAACTTGATATTCTTTTAATGTAGGTTGACTAGCGTTGGTTTTTGTTCCCTCATTTAAGGTTGTAGCAGAAGGAGAACTTGAGGCTAAGGCTTGTACTCGGATGATTTCATCAGCTAGTCTCCTCAAAGCTAAATCAGTAGTTTGCGGGGTTGCCAATCAAGTATAGGTTGTACACTTGAGGGTAGAATAAGATCCCAATAATAAAGAGCCTTAAGGGGAGACATTCCATTTATACAATGGTAACCAACCCTATAGGCTAACATTGCACTAAGTAAGTAGATGTTCCATCTACTAGGATCTTTGGAGGCCATCTTTTGAAGAATGGCTACATGGGTACCATTTGCTCATTTGACCGCACCATTAGCTGAAGGATTATAAGGGGTCATAAATGACAGATAGGTACCCATTAATTTGGTAAGCTCAGATACCACCTGAAAAACAAATTTGGTACCATTATCAGATAATAAAACTTTCAGGCTAGCATGCCAGGTGAAAACTTGCTTAAAAAGGAAGGACGCAGTAGCCTTAGTGGTGACCGTGGAAATAGAGATAGCTTCATCCATTTGGTAAAATGATTAATAGCTAGTATAATATAATGATTCCCATAAGTAGCTGTAGGGAGAGGGCCCACCACATTGATACTCATAGTAGAAGAAGGTTCTGAAGGTCCAAAAATTTTGTGTTGGTACATCAGATTTCCACCACGTTGTTTTTGGCAAGTGAAACAAGTCTCCAACATATCGTGTACAGATTACAGCATGTTATCCCAGTAACAATGATCTTTCAACCACTGTAAAGTCTTAGAAACAGCTCCATGCCCTATAGTTTGGTGAGCCCCCAAAATAGTATCAGTCCTCACAGAGGGCCGCTAAAAGGCAACCATTTAGATCCCAACTTCTTGTATAAAGAACTTTTTTAACATAAGTATCTCCAGTTAAGGATTATAGCTTCGCTATAACGTCCTTTGACTCACGATACCAGAGCTCAGACCTGCTAATCAGATCATAGATACGATCCTCCTCAGCAGAGAACAACGTTAGTATAGGTAATTGAGAAAGTCCATCAGCATTTTGGTGTATAGCTCCAGTGCGATGTTATATTTTAAAGTCATAATTTTGGGCCTTTACCGCCCATATAACTAAGCGCCCATCAGGATCCTTCATTTGTTGTAACCATTTTTAAGGAAGCATGGTCCATGACAATATTGAAATGCTTGCCATAGAGGTAAGGATGAAAATGCTTGATGTCAGCTAGGACTACGAGGCATTCCCTATCAGTAACTCTATAATTGCGTTCTGCCTTGGAAAGGGCTTTACTATAATATGCGATGGGATGATCAACCAGGTTGGTATCATGCTGAGCCAGGATGGCCCCAATAGCAACATCACTGGCATCAGTAAATAAGATAAAGGGTTTGTAAAAAGCAGATGGGCTAAAATTGGGGCACTAACTAAGGCTTGGCACAAAAGTTTGAAAGCTTGCTGTGGCAATTTTCCCATAAGAAAGGAACTTCCTTGTGCAATAAATAAACTAAAGGCTCCGCAATCTCAGCAAAATGGGAATAAATTGTTGGTAATAACCAACCATTCCTAAAAACACTTGAATATCACACAAGCTTTTAGGAACAGGCATGTCCAAAATAGCTTGTATCTTATTAGATAAGGGTAAAATTCCATCATGATTAACTTTATGGCCTAAGAATTCCATCTCAGTTTTGAAAAAGCACATTTAAATGGTTTTAGCTTAAGCGAAGTGTGACACATCTGACCAAATACTTCCTTTAAATGATTCAAATGCTCATTAAAAGTGCGAGAGAAAACAGCAACATCATCTAAGTAAACCAAAACACAGGAAAGTTTCAAATCCTCAAATAAGCCATCCATGGCTCGTTGAAAAGTAGCAGGGGCATTACAAAGCCCCTGCGGCATACGAGTAGGCTCAAATAACCCCTCACTAGAGATTAAGGCGCATTTTTGATAGTATTCTAGATCCAGATCAATTTGCCAATAGCAAAAATTAAGGTCCATGGCTGATAAGAATTGTGACCCAGACAATAGCCTCAATGAATCATTAATGCGAGGTAGAGGATAAGAATCCTTTTGTGTAACAGCATTGAGCTGATGATAGTCCATAACTATTCTATGACCCCCATCTTTTTTCTGGATGAGTAGTAGAGGGGAAGCCCATGGACTCTTAGAAGGTGTGAATTGCCCCGCATTGAGGAGTTGTTTCAATTTCACTGAGACCTAAGCCTCCTCAACTTTAATTTTTGATAAGGCTGACCTTAAATAGGGGGAGTATCCTTGGTTTTTTCCCAATGCTGCACATCTTTCATTTGCCTAAAATCTCCAGGACTTTGGCGAATATATCTGCATACTCTTCAATCAGAGCCTCAGCTTCCTGCTGTTATTCTGGAGTGAGTGAATCTCCAAATTTGACGTCAACTCTAGCAATGATAGGTGGTTTTTCCAACCCAAAATAACGTAAATCTCCACATCCTGAGATGGATAAAATTTCATTCACAGGAGTAGGCCGCACATAAGTGATAGGGTTATTTCAATTCAATCGCTTAGGCTGAAAGGTGAGATTATTTAGTAAGACTAAAAAAGTTCTATTGTAAGAAGGATCAAGGATACTAGGGCAGGTTAAGGCCTCCAAATGAGAGGGATTTCTGTTACCAAAGATATCCAATAAATGATCAGCTGGCACAAATACTTGTACTCAAGTATAAATTATAACTTGAGCTTTTGGAGAAATAGTAATCAGATTGTTAGAAATTAAAGGCATCCCTTCAGAGGTACAAGCTGACAGAGGTGGAGGAATAGCCCTAGATATTAAAATTTGGTACTCAAGACGAGAGGTAGAAGTAGTATATTCCAATAAGCAAACGCGTCGTTTGAGTTTGCTTTTGCTATTCAGGACATCTTGTAAAATTAAAAGTACTCAGTACCCAATTAAAAAAGATAATTGTCCTTAAGACTAATTATAGCATCAAAATCAATGAGAAATTTGGTTCCCAAAAGCAAGTCATAGCAGTTATTGCCCAACACTACTGAAGGGGACAAGACAACCAGCTTTCCAAAGCGCATTGGAAGGGAAGAATAAGTTCCTATGTATTTAATATATGAAGGATCAGCCTTTTCATAGTCTTGAGAATGGTTTAAGTCTGGCGCCACTTTGATTTTTTCATAAGCCTGGACGAAATTACATTTATGGGCGATCATATCAATGAAAGACAAAACTTTCACCTTGTGCACTATGACTTCCACCCAGGTCACATCAGCGCAAAGGTGCAGTATTAGAAATACCGAGGGACTAAACAGTCAAATTGATTTAGAAGATGAAACAGAAGCGTAAGAAGAAATTGTATCTTTGTTGGATAATTCATCAGGGGTATCAAGTTCACCAGGAGTGGATATCACATAACAGTCTTTAGGAGCAATAAAAGTTGTGAATGAGGCACAGGAGGTAGGTCAGCACAGGGATCCTCACGCTCTATGATGACTCTTTTTTGATTCTTCCGCTTGTCTCTTCCAACGTTGAGATTCCATATGACCCACTAGACCGCAATAGTCGCAAGGTTCCTTCTTGGGTTTTAATTTAGGTCTAGGCGGCATTGCATGGATGTAGGAATGAGGGTTACTAATGAAGGTCAGGTGTACCACACCATTTGAAATCTCCATCAACGTCCCTTTGATGTTGAGAATAGATCTAAAATTCATTTAAGAAATTTTAAATGTAGTAACAACTGAGTACGAGAAGCAAACACACTCATTACAGCCAATAAGGCATCATTTACAGTAATACAATCGTAAGTAGCAAGAGTCTGGGCCTCATGATAGAATCTTCTAGTGAAATCTTGTATTGACTCTCCTTGCTTGATTTGGATGCTCATATAGGCTTGCTTTTAGTTAGATTGGGATTTGATCATTCCCAAATTCCTTAGTAAGGGAGGTTTTCACTTAATTCCACGTAATTCAAACCTTAAGGGGAGGAACCATAATTGCTTGAGAAAAATGGCTTAGACAAGAGGTAATATGCCGAACTTTCTGTTGATCCATTGCCCCATCCATTGCTCACTCATAGACAAATAGAAAAGAATGGATGTTACCTTCATCCAGCTCAAACTTATCCTTAAAGGTATGTTTGAAAGTGGTGGGTTCATTGCTCAAGACATGTACACCCGATATGTGACTGGATCAGCTTTTGAGGGTTCATACTCTGGGATATGGGCTTGAGTGGGAATTTGGTCAACTTGTTGCCTTAAATGGTTGAAGTCATCCTGCAAAATTTTAACCATTCAGAAAGATAATTATTTTCAGGCATATAATTTAAGCTATAAATTGCAGTGAGCATCGCTTTCTGCTTATTCTCAAGTACTCCGCATTTAGCAGTTAACCGTTCAATGGAAGCGTTTAACATTGCAAACTGGGTTTCTTGTGAAGTTTGGTTAGCATCGCTAGACAATGAGCATTATCAACGCCATCCAATAATTTGGTTAGAGAATAATCTGGGTCAGTTATAAGCCCTTCTAGAGATAAGAAACATCCTTGAGCTATGGTTCGTATTTGGGTTTTTAATGCCTGTACTCTTGATAATAGTAGACTTGAGGGTTCAGAATTGTGAAAAAAAGCGTTAAGCCGGGGGGACTAGGAGGTCCAGGGGGTCCTTGTGAACTGTCGTGACCTGCAGGCTCAGGTGGGCCTTGTTAACCTGCAGGGCCTTGAGGACCCCGGTCACCAGGGGATCCCAGGGTCACTGAAGGAGAACTAGGTGGTCCCAGAGGTCCAGGAGGACCAGCAGGACCGGGTACATCTTCTCTGATAGTATCCACAATTCAGAAAAGTTGTTGAAGTAGCATGTCAAGCTCAACAAAGTGTTCCTCATGTTGGGCCCACAATTTTCCCAGTTGTCTAGTAATCTCATCTTCAAGGGTAGTGATTTGGTGGTGAATAGGATTAGCGACATCACTAACCTGTTGAGATACTTCTTGGCCGATGTAACCCACAACTCCATTGTCGATTCTCACCAGATGGTCTTGTAGATCGTTGATTTCCCTTCTATTATTGAGTATGGCTTCCCAATTATCCTGGCCAAAGTTAGATCTGTCTCATAGAAAGAGGATAACTGAGAATAAAATTTTTGCACCAAGTCAACTGGCGTTGGATCTTGAGATGATGCAACCCCAAATTTTGGAGTACGTGATAAATGGCGGGATGTACGTACTGCCAGAGGTACTTCTCTAATTTAGCCAAACCAACTTCAGTATGTTGTAACACAGCTCTGTTGTATAATTCCATTATATTAGCGGCAACCTTAGACGCTTGTTCTCAGTTAGGACGGGCACCAGGCTGGATAGCCCCTTTATTTTGCCTTTGACCGTTTCTTCTACATCTGCAGATTATTTCAATAGTTATCTTGGTCAGGGCCCTCAATGGCTAAGTTCATAGAAGTTTGAAATTGAAGATTACTGATATTAGCGGAAGGCATCTCCCGCCTATTGGAGTGTACCCATTGGGTGATACTCATAGATTCCTTGGAAGAGGAGCTTTCTTTTCTAGACATATTCATCGTCATGAAAGTATGTTTTCACCAGGTAGCCTTGGAAGCAGACCTGGTAGAAAGCACTAATATTGGAATTTAATAGAAATTATGATATTCAGGCGCTACAAAGGCTGCGAAATTATTAGATCCATGGCTCTAGAAAAGATAGAACAAGTGCAATGAAGCTATTAGTTCTATTGCAATAATTGATTCTAAGCAGAAATACATAATTCTGCAATAAATAGACCAATATTGAGCTACGCAAGACAAAATTAGTAGTCCTTTATTAGTTAGAAATGAGGGATACATATATGGATAAATTTAGTAGTTCTGTGTGAGGATTTTCGTGCTTCAACCAAGGGAAGATCTTTCCTAATAGATGACTGATATTGCTGATTATTACTATACTTGTTATGGTCAGATCTGATAAGGTTCTTATTAGATGAGATTGACCCTCTTGTGGGATGTTTAGCCCTTTCAGATTACTTAGCCACATCCTTCAGAGGAGGCCAATAATTCTAAAGGGTCAATCATTGGTCTAACTGAGAATCAGATATCTTCAATGGGGTTTTTACAATCTTATTAGACTGAAATATCAAATCAGGATATTGATTATTTTTGGTCATTGCAGTTGAATCCCCAACTCGCACAAATGATGTTTAAGTGTACTGGGATTTGCATAACAAGGGGCGCCAACGGGCTGCAAATGCAAAGGACAACCTGATCTGAAACCAGGTTGTTACAGCCAAGGGCCAATGTGCCTGGCTTTAGGGTGATGTGATATTGGGGAAAATCCAAAAAGGTTTTGGCACAATAAGACCAAGTGACTAAAGCGGGGATTAAAATTGAATGTATGACTGAGACAGCCCAGTTGATATGCGGGCCATGGGGCCACATTGCAATTGTCACAGGGGTTCAGCAAGAAAATTTTGAACTTAACTTAAATAAATTAAGCTCAGAAAGATTTTTATTGAAGTGAAATTAAGAGCATTGACTGTCAATTTCCTCAGTGTGTTATGACTGCTTAAATAGACAATCAATTTGCGGAATATCATGGGAAAGCGCGGGATTGGGGCCCTCAAGATTTGACCTAACCTAGTGAACTTTGAGAAAGCTGGGATAAATGAACTTAATTTCAACTGACTTCAAAAGAGTTGACGGCAAGCCAATTTGCTGTCAGTTTGTCCACAGATGCCCAAATTGTGGTTTTACTGTGGCTTTGATGGTTAGCAAGATGGCGTCTCGCCTGAAGGGCAACGGGAACCTCTCATGGCTACCCCACATAGGGGAGGTCCCAGGAGGTCAGGAATGGGTTCAGGGTGCCCAAACTGCCCACACACAGTTGCTTTGGTGTCCATTTACTTAAGCGGGGTTTAACAGATGATGATCATGATATTTTTAGGAAGGGTTTCGAGCTAACAGTGATTTTTGATGATGGCTTAATGCCATTAGCGAGTTCCACCAATGATTCGCCATTAGATATATTCTTCAAAGAAGGTACACGCCCGTCAGGTTTTGTCCCAAAATTTTTGGGAGGTTCTCAAACAGGTAATAGTATTTTCTGATGACCTGATGCCATTGGTGAGCTTTACCAAAGATTTGACACTAGATGCTTTATATGCTGAAGAACATGCCCGTTGGGCTTTGTTGCTCTAAGTTTAGGCTCTTGGGTCTTGATGCCAAAGGCTTGTTTCCATTGACTTCAAATTGGAACTTTCATCCCATGATAATGCTGACTCTCCAATAGCTCGGCACCAATCCCCTTAATTCATAGTATTAACTTGTCCAAAGTTAATTCTGGGGCAGGGTGGCAGGGTCCTTAAAGGGTAAGCTGTTACCCATTGCTCATCAACCACATGGGCGAGGTCACCCTGGGAGATAAGAGGGGCAGCTGGCCTTTTTGGGTCCTTTTTTAATGGGAATGGGAATTCCACCTGGTACAAGTGGAGGGGACGCTCCCCCTGACTTACAGGAGCACCAAATCACATACTACAGCCAGAGTCTGAACTGCCATGAACAAAACTTATACCATGACCAAGTGAAAGTGCTTAGCGGTCTCTATGCATATAAGCAGTTCAGAGTGTACCTGCATGGAGTGAAGTTCAAGTAGTAAAGGACCATGCTTACACACTGGCTGCAGGATCTCAGAGATCTGGGAGGGCGCCTAGAACGATGAGCTTTCAAACTGCAAGCTTACAACTTTGAAATCCTTCACCACACCTGGAGCAAAACATCAGAATGCCAACTGCCTATTGCAGCTACTGACAATCACCATTACGGCAGATCTTATCAATATAATGTATGATAAGATGCTTAGTAGGAAAGATGATGATGAACAACCCAAAGTAATTAGGGCATTATACGGATTGAGGTCCAATATGTTTAAAAAAGAATGGCAAGTTGTGCAAATTGATTGGAACACTGCAGTGAACTTCCTGAGACCTTCATACTGACCAATATTATTATGAGCGCACATTGAGCAGTAGGACATGATGGATTACATAAGACACTGGAATTGTTATAACCTTAATACTATTAGGAGAGCATGAACTTAAACATGCTCAAAACAATTTCCTTCTGCCATCAGTGCCAAATGGAAAAGCCGTTCTGCCAGATGACCTCTTATCAACTGGTAAAACCTCACTTTGCCTGCCACACAGTATTAATTGACTTCGTTGGGCCCCTGCTGATGGGACCGAACTGGTCTAAGTATATTCTTGTAGCAATCAACCACTTGATAAGGTAAGTCAAGGCATAGGCAATATGAGATCTGGGGGCGGGCACTGCGGCTTATTTTGTAATGGAATGTACAATTCAGCGACATGACTGCCCTCAGGTCATCCTTACTGATAATGGAACCAATTTAACTTCCCACATTCTTCCAAAGCTTAACGAGCTAATGGCCATCTGAGGGGTTTTGACAACCCCATATCACCCCAAATCTGATGGAATGTTCAAACGGGTTAATGGAACATTGGTGAACATACTCCATAAGTTGTAATGGACAGACCATCTGATTGGAGCACCCTCCTTTCCACCACTGTCTTCACCTAAAATAATAGCTAACACTCAGCGATGGGAAAGAGTTCCTTCCAGTTGCTCTAAGGAAGGCTAGACTTACCAGCCCTCCTTTATGTCTTTGTAGAAGATACTTGTAGAGTGGATCCACAACACTATTTAACAAACCTGACGAACAAATAATAAAGCTGCCAAAAGAAGCATACTACTCTAGTTTGGCTAAGATTATCAAGAACCAGGCTTCCACGAAGGTAAGGCATAGCAAACTAGGGAAGCCAATGAAGGAGAGCTGGTCTTATTCCACGATCAGCACAGGTTTGGGTGGAAGCATAAACTAGCTAATATCTGGATTAAGCCATTCAAAATAAATAGTGAAAATGAGTTGGAAGCCTACATATCAAGGATCCCAAAAATGGTTAAACTGTTAATAAAGTACTGTGAACTTTCTTTGTGCATATAAGCAATAAGAGACTTATCATTCAGTCAAGGAGGGTAATGTCAAGATACTGATATGACTGATTGATAAGCTCTGAATAGTTGTAGTGGATTGGCTAATATCTAGCAGAAGCAATCTAATAATACAAATAATTGAGCGTCTTGAAATAAGGTGAAAAGGCAATACCATTTTAGAATTAATATTTTCCAGGGCCTCCAAGGATGAGGCGAACCCAAAAAGATTCTGGAAAAATGATTAATAGCTAAGCTGAAGGGTCAAAACTGACCAAAACAATGAAGATATGAGCGGAACAAAAAGAGAAGAGCAAGAGGTCGTTAGTTAGTAATAAGGGAAGAGATAGCAATAGAAAGAACTAGAGCTAGGAGAAGTTGGTGACTAATATATATAATAAAATAAAGTGTGCCATGGAGGCAATTGCTTTATATAGTTAAAGTTTATTATAGTTTATTAAGGGTTGATGATCGCATATTTTCAATCCGTTGCTCAGCGGGTTTAACCCTATGCAACCAATTAAGCGGTTCATCAACCCTTCAGCCAGATTTTTTACATCCCTTAATTTTATACCAACTATAATAAAAAACTGAGATTTTAAATAAAACAAAGCAGATATTATATATACTATAGACCAGTATATAAATGGCTATAATCTATTACCATTATTTTACATTAGTATTGAGTGATACCTGACCTAAAAAGTACTATAGTGATAGTAACATGATATCAGGTCAGATTAAATATCAAAGCTATATAAGTTTTGCTAATCTTAATATGATGCAATTAAGAAATGTTTTCTAACATAGGCAAATATCATATGCAACTAATTTTATATTGTATCCCTCTTTAAATGGGATGTTTAAAGAATTTATAATATGCAAAGTGAAAACAATAATTTCTGATAATCTATAGAAAAATTTATACTGGCATCATCTCTTTACACACAAAATATTGATAAGATATCACGTAAATTAAAAAAGCAGTGGGTAGTAAAAACATCTGCAGCTACAAAGAATTTTGATATCACTTTTACCTATTTACTAGAAAAAAATAATACTGCACTTAGTTAATACTTAGATTAATCTTTACCTTTATTACCCTAAACTCCAATGCTAAAGCTACCACCTAAATACCCTTGTAATTTAGTGGGTTTGTTTAACATTACTTAAGGTTGATTATTTATTCCTAAATTTTCACCTCCAGAGTACTTTCAGACATCTGACGTGTTAAGGAAATACTAGGCTTTCATTGGATATACTTGAATACAAATGATAACATTGAAAGCCTACAAGGCACAGCTGTTCTGATGATGCGAAATTAACACAAGGAGTTAAGGTAGGGGAAGTATTGATCATTTTATATCATCTGTGCACCAAATATTTAACTCAAAACAGAAACAACTAAGCCCACATTTTCCACACAAGAGCATCAGGTTTTTTGAAAAGTGGCATCTGATTTGAATGATAACGTTTGTCTCCAACTTGGTAACACGTGTTAAAGTTTATAAAGCCTTGTAATTGAGAGGTGATAAATGGTAATACTTTGAATATACCATCTCCTAAGAGTCTCTTAGCCTCTACATTCACTATCAACTCTTTAATAGAAGTATTTATAATTACATTTCTGAGTATAAACTCCATAGTAATTGGAATCATAAATCTTAAAAAGGAAGCTTGTATGTGCTGATATGTATGATAGGGACACTCTTCTTTGAACTTATTGAGTAAGGCCTCTGATGATAGTTAATATAATGACTAACAATGGTAACATAACAACAGCCACTATTGCAAATGAGGGTCCCATTTATAGGCCTAAGCATGGTTGTTGCAGGAGATAGAATTGTTTATAAAATTTATTAGTATCAAAAGAAATTTTTATTCTAATGTTTTTGATGAGGGAGATAGCAATATAAACCAGCACCCTACTACTAGTAGACCGCTGGACATTTAAAAATTGACTTTTAGAAGGGAGGGACTTGAAAATATATATACTACTAAGTTAAAGCACCAATACATATAAGTAAAATGGTCAATTAAGAGCATTTATTTGGTGCTTTGATGTTCATTTATGCCATCATAATAGGCTTTGATAACATCATAACTCTGTGGCATGATTGCAAGTCCCTTTATATAATGTTTCAACTGAAAAATTTCTGTTCATTATCCTCACCTGAGGTAGCCTTGGTGAAATGTTTCCAATCAGTGCTATGTAGATGGAAAATCATTTGTTTGGGGTATTTCATTCTACTTTTTATGGACAACTCAATCATGCTGAAGCATCTCAAATAACTTTTAAAAATGATCAGGCCTCCTTGATCACTAATGATTCCTTTGATTTCAAGTAATCAACTGGATATGTAATGATAAAAAAGTTTAATGTAGCTATTTTTTGCGGTTGTGGATGATTCATACCAGGCGGCGTAGTGGCCGCCTATCACTCATTGAGGGTATGGCTTAAGCCCTTGGGTGTGGCAAAGGGGAATTCCTGTGGATTAGTACCTTTATTAAAACAAAACGGGTTTTACTGCTATGTAATAACTTGACAGCTGCATCCAAGAACCTTACAAGTAATAATAATCAGCCTCTACTTAGCCATTACTTTATATTTAAGCAGCAGAACTATAAAGTTCTCTTTTGCATCTTACTCTATGATTTAAGTAGTTCAAAGTTAATCTTTTTTAATTTTTAAATAATCTGGATGTCACTAAGTGTTTATAGACTATAACAATGATATATACTTTGATTGATAAATTTTGACCTTCTTTTCAAACGTAATCAACCTGTACACAAACCGTAATAATGTGTCACAATAGATTATATTTTATAATTATTGGCCGATATAGAAGTTTTTTAGCCATGATGATCTGATGTGGCTCAGTTACAATACAGTATAAAACTTATATTGTATGCAAGTGATGGACAATTATAGTAGGTATAAAAAATTATTAAAGGTTCAGAAATTACAGACAAAGTGATATTATATGTGAAAAATAATCTGATAGAAAGGTTCAGTGGTACACACATAAGAGTTATGACTCCAGTTACAATAAATATGCCTTTAATGACTAAAAATACTATAGAGTACATATGTAGAAAACACACTATTGACAAATATCAGCACTACTATAAGTTCAGTTGTAAACTTTTGATATGTTTTGCTTGCTCTAGCTCTTAAGTCTATTGAGCAGGCTTTAGTATGTGCGTTGAATCAGATTATTGTTACATTAACTAACCTTTATAACAATAATATGGAGACTATTGTCCTAGTTGAGATTACCAGGACTAGCTTAAATAGTGTTCTCAACGCTAGATTGGTGCTAACGCTCTCCCATCATACCAGAAGGTTCTGATAACTTTTCAAATAACAAGGGCTATAACCCTTGAACTCTTCCTATATTCTCACATGAGTTGCGGAGAACTTCATAAAAAATATTAATTTGAAGTGTATCCAATTTTTTGACTTTATCCTAGAGTAAAAATTTACATCAAATGTCCAACAGCCAAATATTCAAGTCTTTAATAGTCTTCTTTATTCACTTAAGATCAAAGGAATTTATAGTGAATCTGGTGACCAACTCTTACGTTGGCACCTCCCTTGGGAGATGGAAGCTGTTTCCAACAAATTACCCTCTTAAATCACTTCCTACACGAATTGTTTCTCTTCTGCCAGAATTTCTAATGATTAGAAATGAGACATCTGTGGATTAACCTAATTTAAGATAACTCATGAGTTTCTACCAGAAGCTTTGTTGACGCTTAAGCAACTAAAAAAATTATTGAGTTGATTGATGAAAAGCTTCAATAGACTAATATAATTAAATCTACAATAAAAATTGGCAATCAAAATTATATAGTAAATACATTCCTAGGGATCATCCCCTGACAAAACATAAGTTTTCTAACTGAATTAGCTCCTGGCGGATTAGCTAATATTCCGTTAGGAATAACTACCAACATTAGTTATCATTCATATGATAACTCATCCACTAAGGTAAATCCCCTAGTGGCAAAGTGGATTGTGTCATAAAACTGATTGGGTTATATAAAATGGTAATTAAATCCCAACACATTCCCAGATTGACCAAATTGTCAAGTGAAAGATAGAAATTTGGGAGTGGATGCTACCTTGGGCTGTGGTCACAACTCAGCCATCAAAGGTAAATTTTAGCTTCAGCAGAACTCAGTCTTGTCTGCACTTAACGCATTTCATGCCATTCTTTAGCAACGCAACTTCTCTTCTTACTCCTACTCACTGCCACCTCCTCAGAGCGCAGTTCCCACAGCATCATGCCTTGCCAGTACAATTTAAGTTGTTCTTGCTGACAATACAAACTGACCCACCTTTATTACCCCAGGAGGGGTTTCTACAACTCCTCGTCATCCAAGGATATTCTAGGCTGGCTTTACCAAGTCCTTGTTCATTATTTCGCCTTAGGCCTCTTCATGGTGGATCCAATTTCAAACTGAGCTAATCCTGCCAACTTACATAGTCTTATTCTATTGTACTTAATTGCTAATCTCATCATAATTCATCCCCTTTCTCCACACTAGACAATGGAAGTTGGAATCACTGCCAGATCCTCTTGATTTCGGCTTTAAACTAATATTATTTTAATATTTCTTCATTTTTCTTCAAAGATATTCTCCTTCTTGGTATAATGATTTTTCATATATTTTATCTTTTTATATATTTTTTACCTTTTTCATTATATATATATATGTTCTCTTAAATCTAATACTTTAAGTACTTAGTATGGACTTTATTTACTATACAGCCATCCTAGATTAATCCCAGTATATAGGCATCTGTCACCGTTTTGCAACAATCTTGAATGGACCTGACAACAGGGCATACAATTTATTTTTTCTTCCAAACCCAAGGGTGTATTAATAGGCAACCCTATATCCCACATTACTCTTTCGCGCTGGTCAACTTTAATAATCTGTCTTATTTGCTCTAATTTTTCCTTTTCAACGTTGTATCAAATTCTTGCGTTGTAATTGATCATAATATTTGACAATTGGTTTAAGTATTGCTCTTCACTTATCCACAAATCTGGTTCCACTGTTGATTACAAAATTGGTGGTAATGTTGCTCTTTGTCCATATAGGAGCTTGAACGGCAATTTCCTGTTACTGTATGAAAACTAATATATGTGAAGTAAATGAACAAATATAAGATCTTCAAGCGGAAGTAATGCTAACTTCTAATTTTTTAGTGACTTGGCTAGAGTTCCGTTGACTCTTTCTACCATTCCATTAATCTCTGAAAGGTAGGTAACAGACACTAGTCCTTGTATTTCCACTAGTTCTTTCAGTCTTGGGATCACATGGGACGTAAAATTGGTTCTATTATTACTCATTAATACTTGCAGGCATCCATGCTGGTATACTACTTGTTCCAGGATGCATCTCGCTGTACTTGTAGCATCTACTCTGCTCAAGGCCTACGTCTTGAGCTATCTAATCATATGGTCTATCAGGCTCATGATGTACTTTACTCCACCTGTACTAACAATCAAGGGTTCATCACGTCTATTGACACTATGTGCCAAGCAAACCTGGGGCGCACTAGCTGATATCCCATCACATTACATGCAGCTTATGGAGTTGGAATTCCACGCAACAAGCTATATAATCTGCTATGTCATAATTGATTGATTCCCAGAAATGATACTGGAGTAGATGGTCTATTGTTTCTTAGGTCATCATGCCCTATGAATTTGTGTACAGCTTGAATAACTTCTGCTCATTCTGGTGGTTTAGGGAATAAATACCATTTTCCATCATTTAATTTATACAGCTGTCCATACTTATCTCAGCATTTTCCATCATTTTGTTCAGCGCACTTTGAAACTCCTAGGTTTCATCCCCAATATTCCCTCAATCATTTATTGGAATAGTTCATCCGCTTGCTGGTATACAACCCGAACAGCATGCAATCTTGATAATCAATTAGAAAATCGATGGTTTGCTACTGATTGGTGTATATTATCAAATTTTTAGGCTTGCATTCTCAGAGCCATTAATCCAGTCGCCCCTCTTAGTATTTAAGATTATGCAACTAGCGTAGGGACTAATGGTCAGCCACACTCTTGAAGTGTGTACCATAGTATTCACTCAAAATTGTTTGCAAGCATTATAACTTTGAGGCACTCGTGCTCTGTCATGGTATAATTACTTTCTTCTAGCATTATTATCTGATTTACATATGCCACCAATACTCTTCCTTGTCATTATCTACTTAACTTATAAATCTCTGATTCCCACTAATGAGCATCTATCTGAATTATAAACTCCCAATTAATTTTGGGTACTTTAGGACAGGACTAGTCATCAAATATCTTCTGAGCTCTTTACGGTTTTACTGGGACTCTTCAAACCACATGAATTCTTTTCAGATCATCAGTAGGTTAATTATTGGTTCAGCAATTCCAGCTAAATCCAAGATGAATTGAAGAAAGTAGCTGACAATCCAAAGAAAGACTTGTATGTCCCAAACATTTTTTAGAAAGCGACATTCATTCAATAGCCATTATTTTCTGCGACTGCAGTTGTAATCCACCAGAGTTTAAAAACCCAGATAGTAAACTCTTCTTTGAAGAAATGGAATTTCCTCAGCTTGAACTACACATACGCCATCACTAGGCATTTGTAAACTTCCTCCAAGTATTCCAGGTGATCTATGAATGTCCTACTGAAAGCAATGATGTTGCCCAAGTTCATAAAATCACAAGACAATTCCTTGTCACTGAACTTAGAAGTCATTGCCCTCTGAAAGTATACAGCATGTTACTTAATCCTTGAATTATTCACTTCAGCTGGTATAACCCTTATGTGGTAATTATCATACACTTCTCTTGGTACTCTTTTGGCAAGTCTTCTGTTAATACTCCAAGATCAAATTCATTGCTGAAAAAGAAATTAGCCTTTCCATAGGCGATTGAGCACATAGTCTTTCCTCAGCAGCAGATACAAATCATTCTTAGTGATTTTGTTCAATTGTCAGCAATCAATCACCACTCAGTTTGATTTATCCTTTTTTTCACAATAAGGTTCAGATTCATCCATGGACTTGATAAAGGTACAAGGAGTCAATGCTCAATCAGCTACTGGTTTCTTCATTGATTACTGCTTCAGCAGCCTTAATTCTGTGAACAGGTTGCACTTTTTTTTAGTACTAGATGGTCCCAACCCAAAACAGGTTGCACTTTTATTGGCGAGTATTCATAAGTGTCAACCTTATGGATCACATTTTTAGCGCATTCAAGGTCATGATCATCTGCGCAAATACCATCCAATAATTCCAAATAATCTTAGCACTTCTTCCTGCTGATGTTCTAATAACAAATCCAGTTGCTCTTGATTGACCAGTATATTAATGCTTTTATCAGCATCCACAAATAATCCCATCTCTGTTAGTGTTCCAAAGTCATGGAACTTTCTGGTTTCTGCAATCAGGATTGATGTGAAAATTTAATGACCTGATTTTACTTCACCTTCGTTGGGTTTTTGCTCATATTGTCCAGTAGTAATTAGCTTTTGCCATGGCCTGGCATTACAATCCTTGGAGCTATCCAAGGCTCAAATCTCAAAATATGTTTATGGGGCAATGACTTCTTTATATAATGCTCTGGATTTCCAATGATATTAGTGTATTAACTAATATTTACATTCTTGGCAAAATGGTATTTGTCACTTTTGTCCTCAACAGTATACCACAGGTTAAAAAATATTCTTTGGCATTTCCCTGATTTTTTTTCAACCAAATTGTTTCAGATGGTAAATATTCCATCATTGTAATTTAGATTTACAAAATTAGTCTCTTATGTAAGTGGAGTTTCTCCTTTCTGATGATGTCATGGTTAAATGGCATGATAGTGGGCACCAACCCAAGGATAAGTCAGGGTGACAGGTGGCCCAGAAGGTGAAGCTTCAGGCCCTTCTTGACCTCAAGCACACATTAAACCACACTTGGTAAAAGCAAAATATGCCCAGGTTGGTACTAGTGAGGTGCCTAAAACCCAGCCCCTTGCGTCAGCCCAGGCGTTAAAATGGACGAGATATTCAATTAATTTGGACAGTTTGATTTAATTTCTTGAGAAATAGGGTTTAAAACATGTTTCATTTATGAAATTACACATTTGTGTAGAGTACAATTTCAATCAACTACTCGAGTGAAGTCAGTTTTGGTATATTCTACCAATTCTGATGAAAGCATTTGCTTATTGGTGAATCAGTGCTTGGGAATACTTCAGCAGACCAAGAAATACCCCGATGCTGTTTATATTTGGTTTTCATGACTAACATTCCTTATTGGTCAACTTCTAACAATAAACATTTCCCTTTTTCCCATTTTTACTTATGTTATCTCTAATGATCCTGTGTGCAGACCTCTTCAAGGAGGTCTCACGCTATGTTAACCATTACATTTTATATACAATTAAATTCTCACCTAGTGCACCATTGTTCACCCAGGTTCCCTCCAACCTGGGACGTTTACCCCCTCTCCCTTTGTGTACTGCATCGCTTTTGTAAAATATTTATTATAAGGATTGCACTTCTATTTATAAGTTATTATTGCTTCAGCACCCTCTGCTGGGCTCTGGTAACTTTTGAACTAACGTCTAGTTCTCTGGCATTGGTCTTGTGCACCATGCACTACCATGCTGGGAACAGGAGAGTTATAGACACTCTCCTTACATTAGTTGACCAACCACATAGTGTTATGTGCACAAACTTTTCCGTGTGAGACTTTTCCAAAGTGAAATGGTGGGCGCCAGCTGTGTGCTTCAGCTATGATCAGCCGCACTGCTGTTTCCTCTTTCTACCAAGGGTTGGAGCATCTCAGCATTTTTTTGGCTGCCTCCAACTGAAAAATCCCCACCCTTCATGCTCATACCTGGTGGATATGGATGCTTTTAGGTCCAAAAGTCGCGATCCCCCAATTTTTCACCAATTTTACCAATTATAATTTAAATAAATGGGCTTTACTTTGACAGTGAATTTAGATTATGCTAGCAGAATCGGTGCAGATGGGCATAAGGGTGTTGGCCTTGGATAACGTCAGGCATTCCATTTCTGTTATGGGAATAGGGTCATTCACAGCTAAAAACGCTTTTATAAAATACCACTATGTATACCTCTGAACCATGTTTACACTCTCATGGCTCAGATATGGAACATATTCCTGTGTATCAAATCACCCCAGATAATCCCTGTTAGAACTTATTATATTTTGATGGTTGACTCAAAAATAAACCCTTAGAAAACCATCAATGCTGATAGATTACTTCCACTGATGGATCCTTTGATCCTCCCAATTCATCTGCATAATCTGATAAAAAAGATTCACCTCATAACCACTCTAATTGTGTCTAAGGTGCCCAATTATTGTAGCTAATAATAGCTATAATATTATTATATTATGGCCAATTATGGGTACACTTGGGTGCAAAGTGGTCCCACAGCATTAACTAAATTGTACCTCCTAAATTATTGCATTACTCTTAATGCATTAAGGCGGAAGTTGGGTTCAATTAATGAAATCAATAATTAAGCACTTAAAACATAGATGTCCCAAATATGGGTGTACTTAGTGCTATTGAGAGGCCTGCTGACATCCCAAATTGGGGTGCATTATCTTTTATGATCATATGTTTTTTATTCCCCATTTATTGATAGATGTCAAGTTATGATATAGCTCTAATTAGGAATATTTTGATGTTGAGTTCAAAACCCAAAGTCATCACAAGTATGGGCGTAATTAGTGCTATTGAGAGGCCTGCTGACATCCCAAATTGGGGTGCATCATCTTTTTGATCATATATCTTTTATTCCCCATTTATTGATAGATGTCAAGTTATGATATAGCTCTAATTGGGAAGATTTTGATGTTGAGTTCAAAACCCAAAGTTGTCCCAATTATGATAGTAAAATTACCTCCAATTGGGCTGAAATGATTGTTATTTTTAGTCAATTCATGGGCTGAATTGACTTGGGGATTTTTCATAATTATTGCCATGACCAGCAGAGGATTAGCATAGTATGAATGAACTCATCTAATAGATGAGTTTGGCCAGGAGATGCCTGAGAGGTATATAATACTGGCATCTGACCAATTAATAAAACATCAATTAATCATCATTTACTAGTTTATTGATCATTATTAACTACTGTCGCTTAGTTTATTAATTATTATGCATCTGTCATCTGTCAGATATTTGTATCTGTTGCCGTTACATCTATATTAGATAGTTGTGTGTGTTTATTCTTCCCAAAGAGAAGTACATAGTTGCTTGCCAGAGAAGTAGTCCCAATTATAGAGGAATAATTTCCTGATTTTGTACAAAGACAGAAGGTCTTGTATTTGTTGGTGCCAGTAGACTTAAGAATGGTGAGCATACTGAAGTTACTTGGCTATTATTGAGGATTATTGGAGAAACTACTTCCCAATTATAAGCAGGAGTCTCATTTGAAAAGTGAGTTTATATCCTCAATTTCACTGTTAAGCTATTTTAGCTTGCACCATCAGCTGAAAACTTAACATTTTGGTGCTCACTCAAAGACAAAAACAACTACCTTAATATGAATATGGACAATCAGCTTTCAGAATTTGCTCAAAAGTATAGTGATAATGAAATGGAAACAAGTGATGTTCAGTTTATTAAACATTTTACCTCAAATTGTTCCAACAATGAGGAGGGGAACAGGTACTCATTAGAGCTAATAGTGACTGGAACAGGCCCAACTTTACCTTATAATCCAGCTGAGTTTACCCAAACTACCATCAAGGAAATTCTGGAAACCCTGTTCTGAGGCTACCAGGTTGGTTCTTCAACAATCGGCCTAAGCTTTGGTCTATTTTATTACATGAAGGATCAAGCACTGAAGAACGAAATATATCAAAAATACTGAGAAGCCACCATGGCTGGTTTGTCCTGAAGACTTCAGGAGAGTCAGGCCAACACATAAGAATATTTTTTTAATTTTATACAACCATCTACTAAGCATGCTCAACGCATCTTTGCACGTCAAAATCTTAAACTTTCTCACATTCACCATATTCAAGATAAGGAACAGTCAGCCCATTCTTGCTTATTAGAGAAATTTGGATACTTGCTTTGCAGAAGTGCGCAAAGCAATCATTTCAAACACTGGAGCTGCAGCAGAAGCCCATGGCCAAATTGATGAGTTGGTAACTCAACTTAATGAAGGCGTCCCAAAGATAGCTACACAAGTGCTGAACAATTTGGGATTCTCAATTCAGTGGAAACAGGATATCACCAACCACTGCATCAGACTTGAGACACAGTATAATTATGTTGCAGCCAATACATAAAACCTTCTCCAACAGGGTTAAGATTCAAGAAAAACCCTTAGAAAGTTGGAGGAAAAATATGTCAATTTGGAAAATTATATTTGAACTGAATTTTCAGCTACGCAGAGAGATATCAAAGCTTTAGCCCAGTTACCTCTTACTACAGTAGAACAACCGGATAATTCAGATATCAAGGCTGAATTAGCCAACATATGGTCAAGTATTTCTGAACTTTGTACTTCCAATACAATTCTATTTAATGAGAAAACCAATATGGAGAGTCAACTGGCACTTGCTAAAACAAGGATGTTGAGAATGTCGGAAGAAATGAAGGCACTTTTGGCCCAAGTGACATTAGCTGAAGCAGACCTCTTAAGCCAACAAGGAAATGGAGTATCTTAAGACTAATAGTTGCAAGTGTGCAACCAGTCTGGGGGGAGGGGAGGTTGACGAAGCAGCTCTAAAGGCACGCCAAAGTGCACCTAAGAATCCACATCAGTCCCTATTTTGGAAACAGAGTTGAGCGATTTGGATGATTATCATGAGGCAGATGAAGATTTTGGGATGAATGTATCGAATACACGAACCATTCCATGAGTTCTTACTATGCCCACTCCAAGTCGTTCACAGAATCTCATTCTTCCCAAAGGTTCCCCAAGTCGGTCAAACTTAAGAAGAGAAACTGCCTCTCCAATTAGGGACTCAGGCAGAGATGACTTCAAACCACTTAACTTGCCAAAATTTAATAAAGATGGAAATGTATACTCTTTCTTGAAGCAATTCAAGAAGGCTATGAGAGGATTATCTGATCATGCAAAGGCAACAGCGCTTATCAATTGTCTGGACTCACACAGCATAGACCTTGTAATGCCCTACTTAGGGGAAGATTGGTCTTAAAACGAGGCCCAACAGGCCATCATTAGGGAATTCAGTGGGCCCAAAAAGCAGTCAACACAAAAGATAGAACTCTTAAATATTGAAATTAGACCTAATGAGTCTATCAAAAAGTTTGCCAATTGATTTTACCATGAAGCTCAAGTACTCCTCGGATCAAACATTATGACCAAATATGATGCATTAATAGCCATGGACATGCTGTACAGCCATATTGTGATTTGGAACGAGTAATGATTCCTGCTTTTAATTGCAATATGGAGACAAAATAGACTTTCAGACTATTTACGCCGCTGTGCAAGAAGCTTTGATGCTCCAAATTGGCCAAACAATCTGCAATGGATATGCCCTCAATATAAAATTAGTAATACGAGCCACATTCAAGAAAGAAATGGGAATCTCAAGGAGCAGAAACCCAACCGTCCCCAATCTAGTGGTATCACTTGTCATCGTTGTGGTAGAAAAGAGCACATTGCCAGCAAGTGTTATGTCTGAATAGATGGGAAAACAGGAGTTAATGTGGCTTACAAAGTTGAAAAGGGCACAGATTCGGAAAAAGGGCAGGTGGAGTAGAGGCGGAATGCTCTACTACCACCCATCATGGCAAAAACATTCCTCCCAATCCTGACAAATTTTTTGTGTCTGATTCGATTGGCAAAGATTCATTACATCATATTATGGCCAACAATGTATATATGGTTACAACCAGATCTCAAAAAGGCCAAAAATCAAGTGAAGCCTCATAAGAGGCCCGAATAGAGGTGGCCAAACCATATGCCAAGCAAATTATGGACCATGGCCTTGATCCTCACACTACCCGCTCTCATGACCTGCCTTCCCTAAAAGATGTACAGGTTGCAATCCCTATGCAGACTCTGGCGGAAAACTTCCCTGAAATATGTTCTTGCTTAAATCACAATTGAGGCGGGCAAATCTGAATCTATTCACTTAATAAACACTTCTGAACCATACTCTGAGTGTACCTATGCCAATATTGCTGTCAATAAGGTCCGTGTTTGGGCCATTATTGATAGTGTAGCCCCTTTAAATATCGTCAGCACTAAGTTGGTGAAGAAATTGGGAATAGCCCCAGATGTTGCCCACGATCAAGAATATGGCACTGCAGGAACACATACCACCAGAGCTCTTGGGGCATATAATGCCTTGCCTATAAGATTTGGGTCTATAGTAGTATCCGCTCCAGCTATAGTCTTGCCAAATAAGAACTATGAGGTCCTGATTGGCACTGATTTTATGAGAAAATATGGAGTGGTCACTAGCAATAAGGATGATACCTTAACTATTTTGAACCAAACCATCCCTATTTATTATACAAAAAACGCGAATTCAGGACCAAAGAAGCCTAATCTGTTCATTAATCTGGCCTATCAATATGGAATAATCCCTATCAAATACCATAAATCAAAGCGTCGTGTCAAGGCCTTGCCAACGCAAATCCATGAGTCTAAGGGAATACCCCTCCGAGCAAACAAGGAGCTAACTCTGGACTCAGGAATGCAGGCAGTAGTCCTGACTGGGCTAAAAATTCAAATCCCAGATGGACTTTATAGAGAAGTATTCCAACTTTGGTCCTGAACTCGATTTGAACCTAATGTGGCGCCTGGAATAATTATTCCTGGACATCAAGAAAGTAGTGTCCTCTCTGTGCAAACATGCAGAATCAGCCAATCCTCATCAAAAGGCACCAGGTGGTTGCCTATCTCCATTTGATACCTATAATGGAGATTGAATATTTCCACGATTTTGGAACCCTGGACGATCTAGGGCTTCCTAGTGATGTGTTGGAATACGTGTATAATGTCCTATCTGTGGCCAATTTAGGGGAACTAAATGATCAGGAAAAGGACCAAGTTTGGGGATTATTTGAGAAATACCATGAGATATTTGCTAAAATGATTTTGACCTTGGATGTGTGAGAGGAGTGATCCATATGATAGATACTGGGGACCATTTACTATCTGATTGAGGCCAATTAGACGTTCAAAAACTGCTGAAGAAGTTGTGTCAAAGGAAATTAAAGAACTTCTCAACTGTGGCATGTTGATGCCATCCAAGAGTCCATGGGCTGCTCCAATTCTCATTGTAAAAAAGAAAGATGGGAGCAACCAGGTTGTTATTGACTACCAGAAGCTTAATAACATTACCAAAAAGGATTCCTATCCTCTTCCACGAATTGACGATACCCTAGACAGTCTTGGGGGTGCAAAGTTCTTCTCAGCGATGGATTTAATTAGTGGGTATTGGCAAATTGATCTTCCTGAAGCTAAGCGAGAAAAGTGCGCCATTATTACCCAAGAAGGGTTATTTCATTCAACAAGGATGCCCCAAGGACTCTGCAATGCTTCAGCAACCTTTCAGAGAGCGATGGACACCATACTGGGCGATCTTAAATTGTCATGTGTACTAGTATACCTAGATGATATAAACGTATTCAGTCATACCTTTGATGAACATCTGGAACACCTGGAAGAGGTTTTCAAGAGGTTAGCAGCTGCAAACTTGAAGATCAAGCCCAGGAAGTATCAATTTTTAAGGACCAACTGGAATACCTTGGGTTTATAATTAATAAGGAAGGTCTTCGGCCACAACCAGCCAAATTGGAAGCAATATATAAGATGAAGAGGCCCGAATCCAAGAGAGATATTCAAGTATTTTTGGGCATGATTGGGTATTATTGCCGATTAATTGCTGACTTCTCTCAAATTGGAGAACATTTATTTTATCTACTTAAGGACAAGGTCTCTTTTGAATGGAATTTGGCCTTCCAGGAGGCATTTGACCAGCTTTGTTTAGCCCTATTAGTCGCACCAGTATTGCGCTATCCTGACTTTGACTGAGAATTTATTGTTCAGACTGATGCATCATTAACAGCAATTGGAGCCATTTTGTCCCAAGTTGGAGAAGATGGCGAAGAGCACCCAGTAGCCTATGCTAGTTGGACCCTAAATGCCCATGAAAGAAATTATACTGTAACAGAAAGAGAGTGTTTGGCCGTTATATATGCCTATAAACAGTTCTGAGTATACCTTCATGGAGTGCATTTCACCGTGGTTACTGATCATGCATCCCTAAGCTGGCTTAACAATTTGAAGGAGCCAGAAGGACGTTTGGCTCGCTGGGCACTTAAGCTGCAGGCTTATGACTATACCATTAAGCACTGGGCTGGTGCTAAGCATCAGAATGCTGATTGTTTGTCCCGTCTGCCCATCGTAGCAACCCTCTGCCAGCTGGCAGATGCCTTGTTCCAGAAGATGGTTAATGGGACTTTTGCTGATGAGCCTGTTCAAGTGCAGAAAATTCTCTCCAAATTAATAAAGGATACCCAGATTGAAAAAGGAGTCTTATTCAAGGTGATTGATGGAAAGAAATATATATTTCCACATCCCTCAGCTCGAGCAGATCTAATTTTGGCTGCTCATAAGGCTACTGGCCATGGAGGCTTTAAGAAAACCAAGGAGCAGCTTAAGCAAAATTACTTCTGGGAATTGATGCATTTTGACATCCATGAAACTTTGAGCTGTTGCCAAGAGTGCCAAGGGGAAAACCCCTCCAAAAAAGCTACTTTGTACCAGCTTGTTTGGCCCAAATTTGCTTGGCATATTATATCTATAGATGTGGTTGGACCCCTCCCGATTAGCAATGTGAAAGCCAAATATATTATTGTGGCATTTGATCACTCAATGAAATGGGTCGAAGACAGGGCTATTCGGGACTTAGGAGCCTCAACAACTGCTAAATTTATCTTGGAGCAAGTTATTCATTGGCATGGATGTCCTCAATATTAATGGGGGTGCGTGGTGTTCTGTCAACTCCATACCATCCAGAGACAAATGGTGCAGTAGAACGAGTTAATAGAAAACTTGTCAATATCTTAAGGAAGCTGACTTCTCAGAAGCCCTCTGAATGGAGCACGTTCCTCAGTTTGGCCATTTTTGCCTACAACATCTCTTACCATTCAGCCACGAAGATGTCTCCATTCCAACTTCTGTATGGGAAGCATCCAGCCTTACCACCATTGTTGTATTCCTTATTACAAGAACCCCAGGAATTGAGCTATTCTCAGTATATCGAGAGGCTTCCAGAGACCTTAATTACACTGCAAGCCCAGGATTTTGATAATAACTTTGAACTTTGTAAGGCCTGACATGAAAAGATCAAAAAACCCAATACAATCTGCCTGAATTCGCTGTGGGGGATGAAGTATTATTTTGTAATACCCATGGTTTGGGCTGAATTTACAAGTTAATCTGCATTTGGGTTGGTCCATTCAAAGTTATAGAGAAGACCTCAAACTTTTTTTACACTATTAAGGAGAAAAATTCGGGTCATGTATATAATCAAGTCCATGCTAAATTCCTAAGGAAGTTTAAAAAGTGGCCCAATTAGAAGAGAAGAATTTTAATATAAGCATATATAGTTAATTGAAAACAATAATTATGAGAAAGATTAATAATAAGAAAAAAAATAATATATATAATGCAAAAAAAATCTATCATCTATATACATAGTAAAAAAAGAGAATAAGATTTTATATTTCAAGTAATATGAAAATTATAAATTTTAATAAATAAAATGAATTTTATTCCTCAGCTTCGAGGGGGAGGCGACTTGGAACCTGAACCTTCATCTTCACATGCCAATTCAGCCCAGTTTAGTTGCTGGGCAACAAGAAAAAGGGCTGTAATGGCATAAAGCCAGATGCGCCATGCACTTGTTGAAGATGACTCCCAGCGAACAATGGGGAGAGGAGGCATGAACCCATTTATAGTTACCCAATCAAGCCCACAATTGGGCAAGAAACATGCTCCCAAGAGAAGACAGTCAACTAGAAATCAGTTTGATACTGATAAATTTCTGGGGTCAACAATCTAATGTGATAAACCTGGGTTTTCCACAACTCAATTAGAGGGGAAACATGCAACAAATGACCTGAAGGCATATGGTTGAAGAAAAGGTGCATAAGATGGCTGACTACGGCCATCCTGGGGAGGTATTTATCAGCGTTATCCTGATGAAGGGCCTCAAAAGCTTCCTGAACAGCTGAGAAAAAAATGAACATCTTTAATGTCATGGGTATTTAAACCCAAAGAGAAAGCAAAATTGGGTCAATTCTCAAGCATCTTGGACCAGGAACCAAGGACCTCCTCCACAAAGCTGTCAACCTGAACAAACTCTTGAGGTCAAACAGAGGTATCTTCAGCCAGCAAAAGATGAATGGGGTTATAAAGATGATCATATTCGGCCTAAGTTTTGCTGAGCAGTTGGCCTCAATGAGAATAGTTGGCTGACCCCAGCAGTGCACTGTAGTTTCAGGTCATTGGGAAATGGCCGAGTTCAAAGAGAAAATCTGCCAGAAGATCACCATCTTGATAAACTAGCTGGAGCAAAAAAGGTTGTCTCTCTCAGATCAAAAGAGTGGCTGAAGTTGTTTGCTGAGAAAGTTATGGAAGCACAAGACCTGAGCTCATACCCTATCAGTCCTCAGGTAGGATCCACAACTGGACAACTTCCTCCTCAATAATGGTTTTGGGCCAAGTTGATGTCATGACATTCAGTGCAGGAAAAAGCTGGCCCAACTCTGCTGCCTAGAGTGAGCCCAAAAATAAATTCATATGCGTGTTTCTGGGCAGATGAGTAAACTGATGCCACTGTTTGGGTTTAGGGAAGTGATAAAATTGCAGTAGCAGAAGATGAGCTGTTTTCAGACATTGAAAATGAATTTGGGAAAATTCAGGGTTTATATTCCAGTCAAGTGGGGGAAATGTTAGATTTTGATGGTTGACTCAAAAATAAACCCTTAGAAAACCATCAATGCTGATAGATTACTTCCATTGATGGATCCTTTGATCCTCCCAATTCATATGCATAATCTGATAAATCAGATTCACCTCATAACCACTCTAATTATGTCTGAGGTGCCCAATTATTGTAGCTAATAATAGCTATAATATTATTATATTATGGCCAATTATGGGTACACTTGGGTGCAAAGTGGTCCCACAGCATTAACTAAATTGCACCTCCTAAATTAGTGCATTACTCTTAATGCATTAAGGCGGAAGTTGGGTTCAATTAATGAAATCAATAATTAAGCACTTAAAACATAGATGTCCCAAATATGGGTGTACTTAGTGCTATTGAGAGGCCTGCTGACATCCCAAATTGGGGTGCATTATCTTTTATGATCATATGTTTTTTATTCCCCATTTATTGATAGATGTCAAGTTATGATATAACTCTAATTAGGAATATTTTGATGTTGAGTTCAAAACCCAAAGTCATCCCAATTATGGGCGTAATTAGTGCTATTGAGAGGCCTGCTGACATCCCAAATTGGGGTGCATCATCTTTTTGATCATATATCTTTTATTCCCCATTTATTAATAGATGTCAAGTTATGATATAGCTCTAATTGGGAAGATTTTGATGTTGAGTTCAAAACCCAAAGTTGTCCCAATTATGATAGTAAAATTACCTCCAATTGGGCTGAAATGATTGTTATTTTTAGTCAATTCATGGGCTGAATTGACTTGGGGATTTTTCATAATTATTGCCATGACCAGCAGAGGATTAGCATAGTATGAATGAACTCATCTAATAGATGAGTTTGGCCAGGAGATGCCTGAGAGGTATATAATACTGGCATCTGACCAATTAATAAAACATCAATTAATCATCATGTACTAGTTTATTGATCATTATTAACTACTGTCGCTTAGTTTATTAATTATTATGCATCTGTCATCTGTCAGATATTTGTATCTGTTGCCGTTACATCTATATTAGATAGTTGTGTGTGTTTATTCTTCCCAAAGAGAAGTACATAGTTGCTTGCCAGAGAAGTAGTCCCAATTACAGAGGAATAATTTCCTATTTTGTACAAAGACAGAAGGTCTTGTATTTGTTGGTGCCAGTAGACTTAAGAATGGTGAGCATACTGAAGTTACTTGGCTATTATTGAGGATTATTGGAGAAACTACTTCCCAATTATAAGCAGGAGTCTCATTTGAAAAGTGAGTTTATATCCTCAATTTCACTGTTAAGTTATTTTAGCTTGCACCATCAGCTAAAAACTTAACAGACCTCTTCCATGATTTGTAACACTTGGGAAGTTGAAAATGGGCTGCGCTTACAATATAACAATGTTTGTGCCCCTGCTGAAGTTATGGTAGGATATGTGGCCTCAGTAGTAAGAGTGGCCAGATATCCTCCTCCATTCTTTGATTCTAAATCATATTAGGGTGACATGTTGATGCCTGTGAATGAGTTTGTTGGTGATCTTATGGCACTGTCTGCTACTAACAAAGACCATTCTGGGTTTTATCTTCAGACTTCTATCCTTTCCTCCCATTTAGGGAAATTCAGCACCACTATTCTGGTGGATACTGGCACCACTGAAAATTTTATGGACCAGAGTCTCGACGATTACCTTGGGCTGAGTTACTTGCCAGTAGGTATGGTTAGGGGATGGGCGTCTTAAGCTGTTCCCACTAAGAAGATCATTGGGACGTTGGACTATCAGGTTGGAAAGTAACACTTGTCCAATCACTTCCAAGCTATCAAAAATCTCTTGTACCTTATCATTTATAGTGTGGAGTGGTGGCTGAATTTTGATGTTAGAACCAACTTGAAAGAGAATAAACATCCATAACATTAAAAGAATGTTTGCGCATTATAGTTCCTTGGTCTGAGGCTGACTATCAGGGCGACTTGCCCCACTGCCCCACCTTCACACCCTTAGCCTTGCCTCTATGCTGAAGCCAACCGTGGTGGTTCCCCTATCTTCTTGTTTGGAGGGTTTGGAATATTCCTTTGATGCATCATCAGCTGACGCACAACTTGATCATTCCAAGTATGATTGTGACTTGAAACTCACTGTGGATCTGGTGCAGATTTCTTCCCCTATTTATCCACTGACTGTCTGAGAAGAAGAGGAGTTAGATGTGTGGGTGAAAGAGCAGTTAGACAAAAGCCGCGATTATTCAGCGTACCTCCCATGTATGCTCCACACTTCTCTTCGTTGAGAAGACTGATGGCACTCTACACCCATCTGTAGACTATGGGAATTTTAACAACGTCACTGTACCAGATCTCCATCCCATCCCTTTGGATTCTCAGATTGCGCGCTATGCGGAGAAGGCTAAGGTCTTTTCCAAGTTGGATTGCCCAATGCGTTCAATCAGTTTTGGATTAAAAAGGGACAATATTGGTTAACCGCATTCTGTACTAGAAAAGGGATTTTCCAATTTTGGGTCATGCCTTTTGGGCTTGAGAATGCCCCTGCTATCTTTCAACGCCGCATTAATGCAGCGGTGGGAGACTTGTTAGGGGTATGCGCGGTGGCCTACATGGATGATATCCTGGTGTTTTCCCCTAATCATGAGTCCCATGTGGTACACCTTCAGCAAGTGGTGGAGAGTTTAAGGACAGACCGCCTTACGCTGAATATCAGCAAGTGTGAATTCTTCAAGTCCCAAGTCACCTTTTTGGGCAACGTCATGTTTGACCAAGGACACATAATAACTCCAGACAAGGAGAAGGCTAAATGTGAGTGACCCACCCCCACTTTAATAAGGAATTGATGAGCTTTTTGGGGACGTGTACGTTCCTCAAGAAGTTCAGGCCCAATCTTTTTGAGGTGGCAGCACCCTTATATAAGGCTAGCGGTGCAAAGTTGCTTCAGTGGTCCCCCGTTTTGGAGGATGCTTTCTAAGAAGTGAAGTGCACCCTGTTGTCCACGTCAGACCTTCGCCAAGTTGGCACCAATAAAGAGTTCATTGTGTCTACGGATGCTTCCAACTACGCCATAGCGGCTGCCTAGTTACAACTAGGCGAAGATGGGATGGAGCATTCAGTGGGATATTTTTCTAGTAATATGTCTTTGCCTGAGTTGATTTACGCCGTTTACAAAAAAAGTTACTAGCAGTGGTGGAGGCGGTGACTTATTGGCATCACCACTTGCATGGCTCCTCCAGACCCTTCCATGTACATACAGATCACCATGCCTTGCTGTACTACTGCGCCTCTCATGTTATAACCCCATGGCAGACCCGTTGGCATGAGACCCTTGCCCAATTTTGCCTTTTCTTACGAGTTCACCAAGGGCAAGGATAATGGTTTGGTGGATGCTTTAAGCTGTAACCCTGCTTTAGCTTCTGATCCAAAGGAGGTAGAGGTCCATAAAACCCAGTTGATGATCCTTCTGGGTAAGATTTTACCTCAGCTTCCTGCTACCATGGCCAACACGCCAGCGCTCGCACCTCTGGAAAATGCGGAGTAATACAGTATGTTCAGAAAGGTAGTTCTTTATCAGCTGCTATCAGCTGAGTTTACTATGGTACTTGCTAAGAGCGCTTTGATTTGGGAAAACTTATCCAGTGGTTATCACGTAAAGGAGGAGATGGTGTGGTTTCAGGGGTGCATATGGGTTCCTGCCTGACCACTGCGACAGTAAATCATCAGGACCATCATGATGGTATCACCATTAGTCATCCTATGAAAGCAAAGAACTTGGAGTTAATATGACGCACCTACAATTGGAAAAGCTTGCCTGCTCATGTGGGGCGGTATTGTAAAGAGTGCCTGATCTGCAACCAAATGAAACCTAGTTGGCAATCTTTAGCAGGGTTGTTGGTACCAGTCCAGAAAGCTGAAGGGCCCTGGACTTCCCTCTTGGTGGATTTCATTGTGGAACTACCTGTTTCTAATGGTTATTTTTCCATCATGGTGGTGGACCATTTTTTCAAAGTTCGCCCACTTTATTCCTTGCAGAACAACAATAACCGCAGTTGACATGGCTAGGCTCTTCGTCACCCATGTGTTTGCACTTCATAGGGTCCCCCAAGAAATTATCAGTGACCAGGGACCTCAGTTTACCTCCGTCTTTTGGGAAGAGTTGTGTAAGACTCTTCAGATTCACCCCTGCCGTTCAACTGCCTATCATCCCCAATCAGATGGTCAGACTGAACGAGTGAACCAGTGCCTAGATCAGTTTCTGTGGTGCTACACCGCCACGGATCATTCAGATTGGGTTTCTCACTTTTCCTATGGCCCAATTTAGTTACAACAACACTTTTCATTCTTCTATTAGTTGTTCCCCTTTTTTCGCCAACCATGGCTTTAACCCCGCCTTTAACATGGTGCCTAGCTGTGGATCCAAAGTCGAAGCAGTGGTGGACTTTGCCAAGACTATCAAGAAGGTTCATCAGGGGTTTCCACAAGTTTGGAGGCAGCAATGCAAGTGTATAAGGATATTGCTGATGGTAAGCGCCAAGTGGGTTCAGCATATAAGGAAGGGGATCTCGTAATGCTTGATGCTCATAACATCCCTATCAAGCAGCATTGCAAGAAGCTGGGACCAAAGATTTTTGACTTTTACCGCGTTGTTAAAAAGGTGGGCCATGTCTCATACCAGCTAGATCTTCCCTCTTCATTTCAGATCTTCTCTAACTTTCATGAGAGCAAATTGACATTGTTTGAGGGCCCCCACCAGAGACTCCTGAGGCCTTTTTCGTGGATGGGGCGCCAGAGTGGGAAGTGGAGGAAATAGTAGCCTCCCTCCATGTTAAAATGAAGACTTGAGTACCTGGTATATTGGAAGGGTTTTGATGCTGCAGAGAACAGTTGGGTACAGCATGAGACTGTGTGCATGCCCAAGATATGATTGAAGCCTTCCATAAGCGTTTCCCCCAGGCCGCTGGCTATCAACCTAAACCAACCATTTCCTCAATGAAGTTGGGCCCAGCCCACAAGAACTTTTCCCTAACGCAAGCCCCTGGAGGGGGGGTAGAGCCCGTTGGGAGGAGAGGGTATTATCATGGTTAAATGACATGATAGTGGGAACCAACCCCAAGGATAAGGCAGGGAAACAGGAGGCCCAGAAGGTGAAGCTTCAGTCCTTCCCTGACCTCAAGAACACAGTAGACCAACACTGGGTACAAGCCAAATATGCCTGGTTGGTACTAGTGAGGTGCCTAACGCCCAGCCCCTTGCATCGGCCCAGGCATTAAAATGGATGAGATATTTAATTAATGTGGACAGTTTGATTCGATTGCTTGAGGAACAGGGTTTTAAAACCCGTTCCATTTATGAATTACGCGTTTGGATAGAGTAAAACTTAATTGATTACTTTAGTTATTTCATATTTAGCATATTCTACCAATTCAGATGGAAGCATTTGTCTATTGGTGGATTGGTGCTTGGGACCACTTTGGCAGACCCAGAATTACCACAATGCTGTTTATATTTGATTTTCATGACTAACATTCCTTATTGGTCAACTTCTCACAATAAACATTTCCCGTTTTCCCATTTTTACTTATGTTATCTCTAAAGATCCTGTGCGCAGACCTCTTTGAGGAGGTCTCACGCTACGTTAAACATTACGTTTTAAATACAATTAAATTCTCACCTAGTGCACCGTTGGTTCGCTCAGGTTCCTTCCAACCTGGGACGTTTACCTCTTCTCCCTTTGTGTACTGCATCGCTTTTGCAAAATTATTTATTATAAGTATCGCACTTCTATCCATTTTATATATTTGAGGATGGCCAACCAGGGGACTGACACATCCGATATGTAGGGAAATGAAAGTAAAGAGAGGGGAGAACACTAAGCATTGGAACCAGAGAGATAAGACAAGACATGGTACACTTGGGTGTGGCTAGTAGCCACAGGTTGTGGGTGACTATGACCTTGAGAGACTTGACAGCTCAAGGGCTAGTGGGGTGTACCGCCTATAGAGATTGTGAGGTTTTTAGTGTCACAATGAAGGAACCAGATTGGTAGTCAGTTACCCATCTGTTTCTTCCATTTGTGTTTTAGTGATCCGAATATCCAGGATTGAAAGTGGTCGACCAAATGGCTGTGGAACCTGACAAAAGCTTTGTTAATGTTATGGAAAATACCGTTGAAAGCATCAAGGGCAATTGTGTGAATGGACCATATTGAAATACTCACATTTAAAGCCCTTAGCGTCTGGGGGATAGATGAGATTATGTTGAGTGCTAGGATATCGCGAGATAGTCAGAATTCAGCTGATAGTGATTTCTGGAATAAGTACATCACATTGTCCCAGATAAGCTTGGAAGGCGGGCACTCTTCCAGGCGGTGGGCCAGCGTGTTGGGTCTGCCGCAGATGGTGCATGATTTGAACGTTGAGAAGGTGCTGTCAGCTGTTCAAAAATGTATGACGCATGTAGCGCCACACTGTGGAGCTCACTTGTGGGGATAAGAGGGGGCAAGTGATGACATCTCACACCTTCCTTTGGGTGCGCAAGTCGTATGGGACGTCTTGGTAATCTAGATAGTCAATCCGGGATAGAGGGAAGGGTGGTAGTGGGGCAGGTGCGCTGGTCACCGTTTGTCCTCTGTGGAGTCGCATATACTCTATTGGCGGGTTAGTGTCTTTAGATTGTTGTGCATAGGAGAACTCCAATCCCCTTGTCTTAGGGTGTACAGGACGCTTTTGAAGTAGTGTTTGGTGTTGTGCGGTCCTGTGGCTGTTGGATGTGTTGTTAGGTACTTCATCAGTGTTGTAGGGTTGGATGGGCACCTTAGATGTAGTGCCCTTGCAAAGTTGGTTTGGGCTGCCTTGGCCCAGTGGGGGAAAGCGGGTTGGGCGACGTTGTCATAGCTATCCATGAGCCCAAGATTTGAGTTGCTCGTTCCATGAAGTTGAGCAGCCCCATCCCCCTTTCTTCTGTGGGCCGTACATGGTCTCCAGCCTGACTGGTGCGCGGTATCCAGACCACATCCAGTTCTTCAGGAGCTTGTAGACTGCGTTGGTAAAGTTGGTGGAGAAAAAAAACTGCGTGAGCAGAAAACTATAACTTTGACAAGATCAGAGTGTTAGCTAACACAACCCTTCTGGATATACTAGCATTACTCCTCTGCATACTTGTCATTATTTTTGTGATGTTGTCCAATATTTTGGTTTCAATGGTGTCAAGTGCATATCCACCAGCCTCAAGCCATATTCACAGGTGACGGACTGGGTTGGTGGCGGGGTGGGGTGCAAAGGGTAAGCGCAGTGGTTTTATTGGCGTAGGTCCTTGTCTTGTTTTGGGAGGGTGTGCGGTGGGTTAATTTGGTTGGTTGTGGGAGGGGGGTCCAATTTGAGCTGAATTTACCCATCGCAATTACCTCTGTTTTCTGTTTGTTCAGCTTGGCATTACTCACTGACTCATATTGGTGAATAATGCGCTCAATTGCTCTGGCATCCCTATTGCCTGAGACGCCAACTACGCAGTTGTCAGCAAAGGCGAGCATGTTGGTTGGTAGTTGTCCCTCCAACATGATTTCAGAGAGCTTGGAGTTTACTATGCGGAGGAGAGGGTCAAAACTGAAATTGTATAGTAGGGGGCTAAGCGGGTCGCCTTGTTTGAGGCCCCTTTTTGGGTGATGGTGTTGGTTAGGAAACCTGGGCCTCTGATTTCAAACCTGGCTGAGCGTGTTAGGAGGAGCGCCCAGTTTATAAAGCGGGATAGTAGGTTGAAGGCCTTTAGACATTTTTCCAAGTAATCCCAGTGCACTCGGTCATATGCTTTCTTTTGGTCCAAGAAATCAAGGGCGCCTGTGGGGTTAGCTTGGCAGATGTTGGCTATGGTGTGAATGTTATCCCGAATTGAGCGATTGGGGATAAGGCCAAACTGATGGGGGGAGAGGGCTGTCTGTGCAATGTATCCCAGATGCTTAGCTAGATTTTCGTTAGTATTTTAGTATCAGTATTGGTAAGAGCAATTGGACGCCAATTGTTTAGGTCTGCCTGGTCTCCTTTTTTGAAGGGTGTGACCACATATGCATCTTGGCCGCCAGGTAGAAGGGCTGTGTCCTCCAGGCACTTGTTCATAGTTGCTAGTAGTACTGGTGCGATGTAATCAAAATACTTTTTGTAAAATTCATATGGGATGCCATCAGGCCCAGGGCACTTGTGGCGTGGAGTTGATTTTATTACCTCCCATAGTTCCTCTCTAGTGATGGGTTTGGCAGGGTCTGGTTTATCAGCTATTTTATCAATATTAGCAGATGATGAATTTTTTGATAGGTGCCGCGAAATCCGCTGTGTACAGGTCAGTGTAAAGTTGGTGTAATTTGGCCAATATTTCAGATGGTGTGGACGCCAGTGTGTCATCTGCTTGACGGACCTGTGTGCAGGTCGCCAAGATTGAGATTGGTTTAAAGCGGCTGAAGAATTGGGCCATGTGGGTTTCGCCAGATAGAATGTATTTTGATTTGTGCCATACTTTGATATAGTGCTGGTATTTTCTAAAGAGGGCGTTTACCTGTGCAGATGTTTAGAACCACAGGCGTCCCAATTGAGGGCTGTATCCCTCGCGGGGTGTGTTGTTTTCTAAGTGTTAGAGCTGTCTGATAGCCTTATTGATTGTCGCGGATGTCATGGCCAGCTTTCTGGAGTTCAAGTGACAGGCTTTCTTGGTTACTCTAGTCTTAAAAATTTCCCACTCGGTGATAGGGTTCCCTTTTGGTGGTCGTTTTTTTGTCTGTGTTGTTATCACTGTCTCAATCCAAAGTTTAAGTTCCAGAAGATGGATGGTGCTTGGGTGAACTTTGTACCAGGTCGGTGGCTTTTGGTATTTCGCCACAGATAATAATTGTATTGAGACCATTCAGTGGTCAGAGAGGGGGATAATTGTTGTTGTGAAATTTGATACATGATGACAGAAGTCTACAGGGGCGAGCATCAGGTCAATTCGGGTGATTAAGATCAGTTGGTTGTTATTGTAGTGGGGCCTCGTCAAGTTGGACAGCGTGGTGGCCTGTTTGGGAATGGTGTCATACAGGCCCAGCGTTTCCTTTAGTATGTGAAGTTCCATGTGGCCGCGGGGTATGGCCTTTGTTTTAGGCAGTGGTCAGTTATGGGATTAAGCCAGCAATTAAAATCTCCCGCAAAAAACGTTGTCTCAGCAAAAGGGATCAAGAGGATATAGGAAAAAAATTTTGGTGGTCATTTGGATCATTTGGGGAATATATGCACGCCATGGCAAAATTTTCTCCATTCCACTCAAAATCTGTTAGAAGCAGCCATCCCTCCAGGAGGGAGGATGTGCTTCAGATATTTACTGGAGGATTGCAGTTGGATCAAATTTCTCCCACAGTGGTATGTCCAAAAGGATTTAGCCGGGAGGAGCATGGTTGACCATGACTCCTCCTCCCCCAGTGGACAGTGGGGTTCTTGGATGGCCAAGATGTCCACGGGGATATTGTGCAGGAAAGCCATTTTTTTGGCCCAGGACGTGGGGCTTTGGCTCCCACAATGTTGAGCGTCCCTATGGTGATTGTGGTAATCCGCACATCAGGAAAGTTGGGGCGACCCACTAGGGTCACCCTGTTCCCTAACAGCGCGGGTCATACTATGAGTTTGGGGCCAATCAGCCAGAATGGTTCCAGCATGTTGCTTGGTGGTCGTAACATCAGTTTTGTTTGGTTTCTTTGGGCTCAGATTACTCCATGGAGTTTGGCTCTGGCGTTGATTGTGTTGTGCCCCACCAGCGTAAAACTTTCCGCTGCTTACCTGTGGGCTAGATGTGCAGAAGCTAGGTGTCAGGGCAACTGGGTTTTGTGCGGGAGCGTTGTCACTTTGTGATTGGCTGGGATGTCCTTCCATATTGTACTCATAAACCATGTTGTTGCTGGCCACGTGTGATTGGCTAGGAGGATCCACAGTGGTGCATGGTGGTTATGCTTCAGTGTGGTTGGAGGCGTTTAATTGGTTGTGTTTGAATCAATTTTCTTTTATTTTGTTGGACTTTATGTGGGGGATCTGAAAGGTTATTTTACCACGCTGCCATGGCATAAGACTGAATCTGGTTTGAGGAGATTGTGGTGTGGGCTTGGGTTTTGGCGGAACTCATGGCCTGCTTGCGGGAAGCCTGTGTGTGATGATGATCCTTGCATGAAATGGGTTCAACTAAATTAATTTCAGCTCTTTTGCCCCAATGGAAGGCGTAAGTTGCATCCTTCATTTTACCATAGGTTGAGCTCATTTCATCCATATCATCCTCACAAAATTCCAGTACCTTCACCCGTATTTGATGGGGCATGCATGGTCTTTGTGGCCTAGAGCTGAGCAGAAGCCGCAGATAGGCGGAGTGTGTTCTGGTGTGATGTGGAAGGGGCGAGATATGCTGCCATCAGGGAGTTTGATGGTCACCGTGCATGGAATGGGGGTGATATCTTCTACACATCCTGGTTTGGTTCAATAATGGCTATTGCCTTCCCTGTGCATAGGTGGGGCAGGAGGGGGAATTTTTCAAATTCAAATTGTTTAATTTCGCCATAACTTTCAAGGCCCATGCAGAGCTCATCCTCGAGGATATCATGGTGCACAGTGCTCAAAAGTCAGTCAAATACAATGAATAGGTCATTTGCCTCATTCCATCATGTGTGCACCATGCGGATAATGCAGTCTTCATTGTTAATTTTTACAGAAAATTTGGTTTTTGCTGCGTCCACCACTTCCTCCGCGGTCATGAACCTGACATCCACCCATCCTCTATGTAAATTTTTAAAAATTTACAGAGACAGTATTCAGAAAAATTGTGGAGAAGGCCTCTCCCATTTTTTCCATGACTCGAGAGAGATATTGCCAACCATAATTCTAAGGCTGTGCTCAAGGGAGGAAAAGGGTTGGAAATGTTCAATTTTTGTGAAAGCGCCCATTTTTATTGTAAAAATTGCAAAACTCCAGGTGCGGTGATATGCTCACCCTTTTTTTGGGGGGGGGTTGTTTCAACATAATGGTGAGTCATTTTTCTTTAATGGGTTGGGTGGGTTTGGGGCCTTTTTTCGCTGGTTACTTTTGCCCAGCTGGTGTTGGTGCATATGAATCTGCTCATTTTCCTGGTTGATTGTCAAATTTGGATAATTTGCAGCAAATTGTGTTACTGGTAATGATAGTAACGGGAAATAAAAGGGCACTTCTAATTATAAGTTATTGTTGCTTCAGCACCCTCTTCTGGGCTCTGGTAACTTTTAAACTAACGGCTAGTTCTCTGTCGTTGGCCTTGTGCACCGTGCACTACCACGCTGGGAACAGGAAAGCTATAGACACTCTCCTTACAGATGATATACCAAGGAAAGAGTTTATCACAGAATTGCTAATATATTTTCCTGAAAATTTCATTTGACACCATACCTTATCAGAAATTCTATTCTGATAAGGATTTTATAATTTTGATTTACCAACACTATGATAGGAGTGATACCACCAGTGATCCAAACTGAAGTGGAAGTACATTGTATGCTCCACAGGATGTTTTAGTATACAGTCCAGCAGTGCCATATTACTTCCAGTGCTCTAAATCTAAAAAGCTTCATTTGCTTCACCAACTTGGGTAAAACAATATTAATGGGTGCTCCACTGTTGATTACTACTCTTACTTTTACTTGAATGACTATAATGTTCACATTTATACACTCAGAGTATTATAATAAAGTGCTTACCAAGCTATTGCGGCATTATTCACAAGATCTAGAGTACTAGTTAATTGCATGAAAATTAGAAAAGGATTTCTTAACTGTACAAATAGGGTGAAAAAGGTTTACATCATAAAGCTTTGTCTTAAGTAATTATTTAGTGCTTTCAGTAGCTCTAATATTTTTTGCTAACTGACAGGAATATGGACAAGTAACTTTTTTCACGATTTTAGGGTCTATCCCCTTTGCCTTTGCTCAGGTTATTGTATGTACATCAAGATAACCACCTGATAAAGTAAATTAGGTGTATCTTCATCTATGAAAATATCAGATATATCTAAGTCATCTTTAAATATGTTAAGGGTAACAGGACTGATCACAGTACTATGTTGTTCCATATTTAAACTGCTGGCCTTTTCCTGAATCTTGACCAGTTTCCTTCTATTTAGCATATACTGGAGTTACTTGCTTTTTAGACTTCTTATGCCAACACTAAATAACTAAATGCCCAAATTTTTCGCCTTGGTGGCAGCAGTCTAAGTTGTATCCGCTATTTTCAGTCCTTTGGGCTTGCTTCCCATTAGACTAAATTCTGTTGTTTCTTATTAGTATCATCAAATTTCACTTTATTCTGAGTTCTGGTGGGTATGGCTTTAGAAATTCGGTGAGGTGCTTCAAATGCTGCTCCTAGCATATTGATATACTCCACCATATGTAATGTATAATTTTGATTTTCAAGCGCCAAAACCATAGTATGTGCAAATCTCTGAGGGATGAAGCACCGTTTGCATTGCTATACGTGCATTAAAATCTGAAAGAACTTTCGCGCAAGCCAGGATTTGTGAGTCCTGATAAAATCAGTCTGTGAAAGTGGCTAATTTATTGTCCTTCTTATTGAATTATCATAAACTCTTGTTTACAGCTAGCCATCTGTGCAGGATTATCAGACTCAGTCATGATTGCTTCTTTAGCGTTGCTGTATGTCTAATTGTCTCCATTAAGATGTAGCAACCCAGATTGTGACAATCAGTGTTTAAGCATTGCATCACGTTTACTGACTTTTGTCATCCCCATATCCAAACATCATCATTCTGAATAAGCAGAAAAAGTCTGGCGCATTATCCCAATGAAAAATAGGTAATTTTAATGTATTTTTGAAATTATTCTGTTGCTACTGTGGTAGAAGATTCAAGATACAACCTGACTATGATAAGGTTTTTTTGAGAGTCATATCTGAAACTACAGCTAAAACTCCAGTGATGTTGCTTGGGGTTGAACATTACCAAATAGACTTTCTTGTATCTTTTTGTTGGCTTCATTTTCCTCCATCTGGGCGCAATCATATTTTTTGATTTTTTTAGTACTAGATGCATATTTTTTGTTTTTGAGTTCTTGTAATTTCTTTAAAATCTGTGCTACAGCTTACTGAATTTTACAAAAGGTTTCTCTATCTGATTCCCTTCTCAGTTTTCTGGAACAGTAAATCTTTGATTACTTTAGTCGCTGATTTGTTTCAAGGAAGTGATTTTTACATAAAGATCATTGTTGACCTTTACGACTTGTTCTGTTTTCTCCTTGGCTTTTGCCACTCACTTATACGACTTAGTTATATCATCTTGTAATGGTAAATTTAGCTTTTTTATTCCCAGTTTCTAATTCTGTCCACAGCTTCTGAAGTTTGTTCCTGTACAACATTGTGTTGATAACTTCTTAAAAATATTTGGCCTGAAAACTTAACTACCCCTGTAGTGAGCACCAAATTTAAACTATTTTGTTTGCTGCACAGGTTAAATGTGTGCGTTAAATATATTGTTGATAAGCAATAAATGAGATGACAATAGTATTAAGACTACCATCCTAAATGAGCTCTTAATAACCAAATTGAATATGTCTTAAACGCTAGAAAGGTGATAACGCTCTTCCTTCTGATACTTTAAGGTACCTCTGGAAAGCAAGGACACTTTTCCCTTCAACTCTTCCTCCCAACGTAGCTGATAAACACTTGGACAAGGGAACCTTCCCTTCAACTCTAGTACAAAGTGTTGTCAAGTGACAAATAGATGAGAGAACTTTTTTCTCTTCCACTTTAATCACAAGATTACACAGATAAATTTTCAAAACTAGCTAGAAGTTATTTTAAGTGAGCTACAAATTACTACTCCTATATTAATAAAACAGGGGACTATATAGAGAAATCTGACGCCCAACTCTTCTGTTGGCGCCCCAATAGGAACAGCAGCCATCACCGATGAAATATACCTCAGGAGTCATCCAAAACGATGATTTACTTCATCCATCTAGTCAGATTACACCGCCAACTAGAATATGACCCCTCCTGGGTTTAATATCTGAAGAACTTGTCATAATGTCTTCACTCAACCCAAGTGAACAATCCTTATTAAGCTAGCAACCTACTTAAGTATCCAACACTTTACCCATTAACACCAGGTCACGTTGCCCAAAGGGTTATCCTGCAAGTTGCTACCAAAAAGCGTTGTCAACGCTAGGTAACTAACAATAAACCCTAAAATGATTGGCGACAATATACAATCAATTTATGCAAGATAATTAAATTAACAATTGTTAAATAAGTGACTAAAATGATTTGTAGAACATTTCTGGGAATCCTCACTTGACAGAAAATTAATAATTCACCTGGACTGAATCCTGAGGAAATAATAAGAATCTCATAAGTAATAACAACCAACAATAGTTATCATATCATATGATAATGTTCACATCCGCTATGGTAAATAGCTTCTAGCTGACAAAGCAGATAATAACATATTAAACTGGATTATGTTGGCATACTAAACCCTAACCTCTACTCCTTGATGGCGTGATTTTTTTTAAGGTTGCCATGTTTCTTTTTAAATAAATTCATTTTGGCGTTATAAAGCGATATCTTCAGTATGACTTTCTGCTCGTTATTTATTGTTGATACTTGAGTTTTGAGTCCCAGTTTACCAAGTAAATTCAGCATTTTTGGCTCGCAACCCCAACAAAAGTGATCAAAATTACTAAATCCTCTTTAATATGAGAAATGTAAGGGCCCTGGCTCCAGCTATTAATTTTGATAGGGTCATGCACTCTTTTAGATCAAAAAAGGTTCAAACCTAAGGCCCTGCCTTACCAAAATCTCTGACCTAGGGCACACTCTTGATGAGTGATAGGTGGTTACTGACCCTCCCTGTTTGCCTTATGTCTTGTTACCATATGCTCCTCAACCCAAAAGACCCAAGTCTTAAAAGCAACAAGGTTTCATTTAAAAATCAAACAGCTTTTGAAGGCTTTAAGACATTAAAGAAGCTCTCTCTCACAGCTCTTTTTCCCCTTCCCCAAAGGGTGGTCCATCCTGAAGCCAACTGAATAGCGAAAAAGAACCTTGCAATTCAAATTTGTGTAAAAAATTGAAGGAAAAAGGGCTGTAATAGAGATTGAGCCTGTCAACACCCTTAAAATTATTAAAAATGAATTTAGACATTCAGTAAATAGTGTTACTATTGCAAATCAGGTAAATTATATCCGTTATTGCCAATGTCAAAATTAGGATCTGAAATTTTTGAAATCAGAAATTTAAAGTTACTATTCCTGGTACCCACGTTAGCTTAATAATGTTTCCCTCATCATAACATAAAACCCAACACCCTGCTAATGGTAAGTTTTGTACTCTTTTCTTTAAATTCCATCTATGGTTTTTAAAAATAGATTTCTTAATTTACATCATTTGGTTATTTTAATATGTAAAACCAGTATATAAAAAACCCCTAGGTTTGAGCCTTTCCAACACCTCTCTGAATGCGCCCAATATAAGCCTCTTAGATCCAGCAATGTTTTGTGGATTGTGGTTGATCTTGTGGGCTATATACATCCCCAAAAAGAAGCCAAGCTTCTTGGCATGTTGAGTTTCTATTAAACAACTTATTAATACAGTATTGAAGTATTTAGTTCAAGATCTCTTGATCTTGAATGTTTCTCTCTCCAACAATCATCTCTTTTCTCTTTTAAGGGTGCTCCTTGATAGTTGTCCACTGACTACTCTTGTTAAAATCACACAGCAGGTACTATAAGTTTCTGTGGCACAGCCCACAATACCTTTATCTCCCTCACTTCATTAAATGTGGATAGTTTGAGCCTCCCTCTAGTTTTCTCACGTTATGACACAACCATGTGTTGAAATTTGAAAATCGGGTGAAGCCAATGGGAAACATACATAATTCTTGTGTGAGGTATTTGAGCCCCACGCTCTTGACTATCTCACCAATTGCATATACATGTGCAAAAAGTGTCGCAGAGTACAATATTATGGAGTCAAACACTCACAACACGGAAATAAGATACCTCTCAGAGGATGATTCTACCCCCTCCCTGAGGCTGAAGAAGCCATAATAGTTATTTGAACCAGTATCACTCTAAGGGATCACCTTCATACCATTATATTTCAAATAATCATTTAGTAAAGGTTGTTTCCCATCACCCCGTTAAGCCCAGCTATCAACTCCTACAATATCTTCCTTGTCAATCAGGTAGAAGAGAAGCTTTTCAAGAAACCAGTTTATAAGGATTTTTTGAACGTTAGGCCTTATCAGACACTAATGATCCTGAGTCAGCGCCATTGTCTTATGCTAATGCAGAAGCTATGCCACTCAGTTTGCAACATACACACCAAGGTGCATAAGGACTTTAAGGTTAAGAAGGTTGATTCAACCCTTTGCTTCCTTGGTGAGTTAATATATTTGATATGCTTACTTTTTATTTCCAATACAAATTTATGTAGGTCAACAAATGGTAACGGTATTTGCCTTGGTAAATACTGGTGCCTAGGAAAATACTTTGACTTTAAGGTGATGCAAGCTTTGGATAATTGTGTTCATTTTTGGTTCTCCTGTCTTTGGCATTATGAGACCTGTTGGGATTTATGCCCATATTCCCAGCCTTCTAGATTACCTGGAATCTCTAGGGGAAAATTCCCTAAGGCGAAGTGAATTGGAAATTGGTTGTCCCAAGTTTCAGAGTAACTACTTTTGGGGGATTTTGGGATATTCACCTGGTCAAGTCTGTTTAGGGATCAATCTGGAAGAATACTTAGATCTCATTGGGTGGGGTTGCCGCTGAAATAGAATACCTAATAGTTATTAACTATCAGGTGTACCAATTGGGATCAGTTGGATTTCATCACCGACTGATTGGGAATGAATAGCAAGTTACGAGGTAAGTGACGCCACCTGCAACTAGCGAATTGATCAGTTGGTGCGTGACCTGCCTTAATGGGTAATAAATCCCATTACCTAAGCAGGTCGCTAGCCAAATATGTTTGGTTTGCTTGGATCAAGAGGAAAATGTTAGGGACACATTTTCTGACTCCTTCTGTTTAGGTCTTGAGGATGTCCAATAACAGAATCTTAGCCAGGATGGGGAAGAACATCGCTTCTGAGACAAGGATGGGTGCTTTAATGGCAACAGCTGTTGTATATCAAAGAGGTGTCAACCGAGGGTTAGATGACCAAATCCTCACTATAAGTTCCCCTAGGATTCACTATAATAAAAAACAGATAATACAGGAGATAACAACAGATAATTATTTTATATATACAGATATATAGTTCTAAGTTGTTCATTTAGGATATAGTTTAACGATTAAACTATCATCAGCTTCCATTGTGCTATTCTATCTCAAGGTTATTATTGCTGTGTGCGATAATTGGAAGACTCTTAAAGAAAAGAGTAAAGATCTGAGCGGGGATCTAGAGCAGAAGGAGACACAATTGGGGCCAAGCTGCTGACTGTGTGTTGGACCAAGAAGATTGTCACCAGGGTATCTTAGCGAAGATTGGGTCAGACAGAGCAAGGGAACAAATCCCTACAAGTACGAAATCACAAGTATTTAATTGGGAATACTGGCCAAGCGTTGGGACAAAATATACAAATTCATACTCAACTTTATTATGGTCTTCATACTATTATTGAATGATAATCTACTATACAATGTGATGAAGTGCACGAGAAAACTGAACCTGTGCAGTAAAAAGGTTACTAGGGTTTCTAGCCAATAACAACCATCAGTAAATTTTTACAAGTTAGTACTCACTACAGGGTGTAGTTGAGTCAAAGAATTTATAAGAATGTCACACAAAGATGAGCTACACAAACTGTGGACTGAGTTAGCTTCTAGCCAGAATGCTTTAAACTCAGTGAACCACCAGGGGTTTGCAGCCTTGGAAGAATGAGTCTCCAAGGTGGAGGAAGGGATAATTAATGTAGCAAGCTTTAAGAACGAGTTACTCAGGAAAGTAACCTCATTGAAGAAGAAAGATTGGGACCTCGATTGAGAGGTCTTATACCTGAAAATGGAGCGAGAAGCAGATCGCGTTCATTTAAGAAATTTTGGTGTGAATATAGAGATAATGATCAAACAAGTTGAGGAACTTAAAGCTCACAAATGTGATTGTGAGCCTAATATAGCAAGTGATGCTGAAGAAAGAAGTCCTCGCATGATACTTGGGAAGTCAAATGCCCCAAGGAACATGCTGACCACTTTTGCTACCATTTTGGAGATGATGCCCAAAGTCACTTCTCAAGTTAGCCGAGTAGCCAAACCAAGAGAATCAGCTAGAAATAACTCAGAGGAATTTAGGGCAATGCTGAAATTGCCAACGTTCCATCAGGATAACAACCCAGCATTTTTCCAATTGTTTGACATGACCATGCATAGCTATGGGGATTGTCAAAAAGCATTGATGGTCATGAATTGCCTAGACACTAAATTTCAAAACTTAGTGTTACCTCACCTGGAGGGGGACAGCTGGTTGTATGATGAGGCAAAAGCAGCCATCATGAAAGAGTTCGGGAGTCTAACATGCATGTCAAAGCACAAGTATGAATTTATGGGAATCCAATTCCAAAAAGATGAGTCTCTAGATAGCCTCACGGATTGGTTTTACCAGGAGTTTCAGATCCTGGTTGGAGCAAAATTATTGGACAATTTTGATGCTAGAATCGCCTTGCAAGTGGCCTTTAGGCCTTATCACAATTTGCATCGCATGATGTCTTCTGTGTTTGCAATGGAAATACCCT